>JARJLE010000072.1:0-541960 GCA_029289555.1 Mycena latifolia
ATTGAGGAAAGGACTTGTGGAGATTGATCTTGGGGTCATCTGCATTGTCAAAGAGCAGTAGCCATTCATCAGACTGAGAGCTAAGCCATTCCAGGGCATCCTGTACTCTGCTTCCAGCAGTTTTTGTTGCAGCAATATTCTTCAGGCCTGTGTCAATGGTTTCAGGAGTGCTAGTGTCGATGAGGAACATCTCAGAGAAACTTAACACATAAAATTCAGTTGAATCAAATCAGATTTCAGGATTGAACTTACCGAGATGATAATCCTGAATAAATTTCAGAGCAATCCGTGTCTTTCCTGCTCCACCTAAGCCATGAAGCAGAAAGATGTGCTGTTGGCTCAAATCCTGTTCAAAAAACTTGTGCATTTTATCCAGTATCCGGTGTCGTCCATGAAATATCCGAGATGGACAGGGACACCTCGTGCTGTTGCATGATCAGGAGTGCAGGTGGATCTGAAACAGAGAGCTCCCAGTCAGCATTTATTTTAGTCAACCCAACATCTATCTTACTCAGTTGTTCCGCTGCCGCAAAGCCTTTGTGGACTTGAAGATTGGTGTCAATTGCTGCCATGACCTGAAGATCTGTCAGGTAACAATCTCACTGAAATGCAAGGACTGAGTACCAAGAAATTCAACCTCAGCTCTTGGATTCTTGTCCGATAAGGAAATTTCATCTGCAGTACTGCCCAGCTTCATAACCTCCTTGAACCGACTGTTCAGGCCTCGGTCTTTCATTTGCAATTGTGTCACAGCTTTCAAGACATCTTGCAGAATGCTAGCAGACTCATGTAAGAGCATTTAAGCAGAATTGAGAAAGACATTCACCTCTCAAGGTCCTCACACAAACCCTTGAACTTCAGGGCAGCGGTATCATCGTGGGTGGTCAGTTGGACCTGGACAAACCTGATGATTTCCATGATATTTTCACAAAGCTCTTTGAGGTCATCCTGATTCTTCTTCACTTTCTGTGAGCACCGATTAGCCAATGAGCTTGCACCACAGATGAAATGCCAAACCTCGACTGTCTCTAAGATGGCTACCGCTGTCCCAAGACATCTTTGACGGTAAGGAAACGGGATAGCACCCGGCGGCTGAAGTGAATGCCTCGGCATCATGAGTGAAGTCGCAAGCCAGTCTGACTTGGATTGGGAAGAAGGTCGTGAAACGTGGCAAACTTCGCACCCCGGCCTGGGGGAGGGTGGCTCGATGCTGCTGCGTTGCCGGTGGTTGACATGGTAGTAAGCGAGAGGTGTGTCCGTGATCCAAGATGCGGTTATCGAAGCTGGGGCACAGGGGGTCCACACAGCCTTCATGCTGTCAGCGGCCGTCATCGAGATCCGTACCTATCTTCCCAGGACCAACAGCTTGTCTCACGCTGTACGTACGCGTGTTCAAATCACGCCCGAGAGGAACCGTCGCACACTGTTCCAATCACTGGGGGCCATACTGTAGATGGTTCTTGCGCAAGGTTCAATGTACATCGTGCCCCGCAGTCACAATCGCGGAGCACTGTCCAAGCCAAATTACGGCACAACTGATCTATTTCCACCACTGTCGTGTACCCCCATTGGCTCAAGAAATCATGTGCGAAAGTGAAAGCAGGCCAAGAAGCAGCCTATTGCACACTGGCAATGCACACTAGCTTCAGGGTGCCCTCAGAATATTGTCCGGATACCCAACCTGAGAGGTGAAGCGTGCGAGGTATCGAGGATATAAAGCCAGCGGTGGCAGTGTCAGCTGTGGTTAGTCAATGGCCCATAGACCCAAGGAGGAGGACTGAAACGTGTGGATCTCAGAGCAGTAATTTTAGATATGCGGGTCCAGACGGAGCTACTTACTACCGTGGAGTCGTCCTCGACGCTCGTTACATCGAACCAAGGGCCAGGCCATTGTATTTTAATTGTGCGCGGGCTCAGCACTAAAGCACGCACCCGGGTTCAAAACAACTACTTCCGCTCATCTCGCGAGCTGGGTGTCCAACAACCAACCTCCATCTTTTTTGAATCCTCGCGCTTCCTGCTTCCTGCTTCCTCAGGTACTGTTTTTTTTTCCGCTTGGAAACAACTTCCCTAGTACCTATGTTCTTGACAGGCCCCCGAACAAGACAACCACTGGGCCAAAACAAAACATTACATCCATGGGTGATGCGCTTGCAATCCACTGATCATGGCTTCCGTTCATTTACATAATTCTTACTCCCATTTGTAGCACTATCACCCTACTCTTACCTCGATGTTTTTCTCTTGGTATCGTAGTCTCTTTCGTTCCGACCAACTTGACAACCTGTAGAGAGCCCCGTTGGTTAGCAGTGCTCTCTTCCTTGCACGCGTGTTATCGACCGCCAACGTTATCGACTGCGAAATGAAAACACCTCGTGGAGCAAGCTGGCTGGCAAGTTCGCCTTCCGCCTAATTTTCCCGATTTATCTTGGCTTCATTAGGACACATTCTGCCTACTCAAGCTGCCCAACGAGGCAGGAATAGACAGGATGTGCAAAAGCTGCATGGGCCGCATGCGGCTTCATGCGGTTTTTGGGCATTGTGCAAGCAGCATCTGCAAAATTGGTTTTGGGGGGCTTCAACACCATAGTTTTCGATAGAATACATACAATTGAGGTATCTCGTAGTGTCTGGTGTAATGTGTTGGTGAGAGCCGCGTCAATTCACTTTTATTTGTGATGTCATTGCTCTTTCTTCTCCTCGATCGACGATGTCGGAAGAGATTCAAATCCTGCTCGCAGCCAAAAGCTTTCATGAACTTCTCGATGACTTGCTCGATGCCCTCGATGCTGAGTGGCTCTCGCAGGCGGATGGTCGCATGCGTCCGGGTGGAAGGATTGATCTTGCATCACTCGGCCAGACGGTATTCTTGAACAGTTTCGGTACGTCCCATCTATGCAGTATAGTGGCTTCCATCTCAGTATGTCTAGATTTACCTATTCAGAAGTCCAACAGCTGGTCATATGCCGTGCGTCATGGCAAAGCGTCAAAAGATGGGTGAAGACAAAGGCAGTGATGCTGTCAACACAGCATTCCTACGCTTGGCTTTCAACGACATCAACAGTACTGTAGAGGTGCAAGGTTTCGGCTCTGAACACATGCTTATGGGTAGAATAGTTCGGTTCAAGCTATAAAATCCAAAAGATTCCGTGCGGCTTTGCACAATGGTCAAAAGCCGCATGCGGCTCGTGCACATCCTCTCTAATAAATCTCGCTGAGTGTCCATCGGCGCTGGCTAGTTAGCAGCCCATTACCGCTGAACATCCAGCAAGCGTACCGTTAGATTAGTCACTGAGTCGTGTTCAGCACAGTCATGGTATGCGAGTTTTACTGTAAGGAGACCTATCTACCTGTTCGCCATTATTCACCCGGCTGCCTTCCTTCCAGACAAGTAAAATACATCGAAATCGCTCGAAGCGAGCGTTGTACCCTGTTTAATTCAACGATAGGTCAATAGAATGTCAAAATACAGCCAGATGCGCAGAGAGATATGAGTCGGGATCGAATAGAGCAAGAAGTTCGAGATACCCGAGATCCCCGGACTGAATGTAACCAGAGGAAAAAGTGCGCATCAGTGACCCACACCAATATTAATCTACCCGAAATAAGTCACAGCAGCAATTGATTATACGTGCAGGTGCAAGACAAATATGAGCTCGCAATCAACTCGCAGTCAAACAAATCCTCAAGTTGAAGAATCCAAAATAATCACACGACTCGGACGTACAGATCATCACATTCCATCCACCGTCCACAAAATAGATTCAAAAGACGACAATATGAAGAAGGGGTGGTAGATTACAAAGGGAATCGAAGGCATGTGTGTGTAGAGTACGGGTATGTGGTATGTAGTGGTACGAGACAGAGTATAAGGACGGAGACGGATGCGGATGCGGATAGACACAGACACGGGTGCGAAGACAAATAAGATAGGATGAGAGGGAAGGGGAGGGATACAACAGACAGCGCTCAAGACGCGCGCGCGCGCCGCCGGGAAGTGCGTACCCGCTGTTCGCATGCGGCGAGGCGCTTGTGCAGCGCTGTGCACTGCGCCAAGGGCGCGTCAGCGAATCAGTTCGGGCGCAGACAGCGGGGGAGAAGGGGAAGTGTGTGCGCACGCGGATAGGGCCACAGCGCGTGCATCACCTCGCGCGGGACGCGGAAGGTCACGCACCTCACCGCCGGGAAAAAAATGCGCGCATCGTCAGCCGCTGGCCTGCTTATTCGAAGGATGAATGCACATACATGGCAAGCTGGTGATAGAACCATGTACCCGCAAACGGGTGCTGCTTGAGCTGCGTCCTCGCGGATCGGATCGGAGAGGAATCGGTACTGGACGGACAGCGTAACGCGCCGGATGACAAGTTCATTGAAGTAATAAATGAAGCGAACACGCACTCCACTCTTCCTATCGCCCGCCGGCGGTTGAACAGCGGGCTCGGGAGGTTCTCCCCGGCGAGGCCTTGCAGACTACCGCGGCCTCAATAAAGGACAAACACGAAGCACACGGACAGACGAAAGGGGGGGAAGCGCAGTGCCACCTCCGCAGCATCTTGGTGATGGTCATGTGCGCGCTGCAGGCCATGCGTCAACCAAAACTTCCGCGCGCAACGAAGCAAATTTAAAGAAAAATACGTACTGGGACACGTGCTAGCGGGGCAGATACGCGACCGCGGTGTGCAGATTGCACCCGTGCGCGCCGAGCGCCTCCTGGAGCGCGTGCGTCTCGTGCCGTGCCTCGGTGCGGCTGTTCTGCGCGCCGCCCGCCCACAGAGCTGCGCGAGGAGCATGCTCCGGCAGAAGAGCTCCCAGATCGCGTTCATCGCGTCTTCACCCGGCCTTCCACCGGGCTCGCGGTCGTACACCTCGTTCGGGAATAGCAGGGTACTGCGCGAACAGCCCATTAATATTAGACAGGGACGAGGATATAGGATATAAGGAAGGGACGAGAAGGGACGCACATGCGATGGCTCGCACAGCACCATCCCCACGCCCCCATCCGCGTGCCCGGGCGACATGCACTGTGCGCGCCAGCACGGCCTCCTCACCTCGTCCGCGCGGGGGCGCACGGCACCGCGCTAGAGCCGACCGTGCCGAAGTCGCGCGGCGAGCTCCCCGGTGGGAGGCACGCGCACGCGGGGCCAGGGCGCACGTCGTCGGGCGTGTAGCAGCACACGTCCGCACGCGCGTGTCCACGGAGATGAGCCCCAGCGCGCCGAGCACGTCGTCGAGGAAGGCGAGCGCGCGCGAGCCGGTCGGGGTGGTACTCCGGGTGCGCGGAGGATTGGTATACAAAGCGATGATCTACACGTGGGCGGACGATTTCGTGAGGGGAAATGACTAGATTGCGGAACACGCACCAGTACCGCGCCACACGCCCTCGCGCCATGCGTGCTCGAGCGCATCCTGCGCGACATACCGCAGGAACGCAGTGCGTGCGACCCGCCTCGCCGCGGTCTGCCTCGCTCGAGCAAATCAGAGTCGAGAGCGCCATCGCCGCACGCGGACGCCATGGGCTGCACGAAGCGCGGGTCGACCGCGGGCGGGAAGGACGGCGAGGGCGGTGACGGGGTTGGAGGCGTTAGACGTGGCGCCAAGGATGGCGTCCGCAGGCACGTACTTGACCGAAGACTTCGGCTTGAGCATCAAGTGCGCCCGCGTGGGAGGACACCGCTTTCGATCCGCGTATCCCGGCGGCAGCGCAAGAGTCCCCCGCTCGTGCCTGAGCGAGTCGGTGGGTGCGCAAGTGGGAGAACAGCGCCTGCGCCCGTGACGCGCTCCCTCAACTCCCGCTGCGTAGTGTGTAGAGGGACGCACGAAGCTCGACACCTTGCATCCCCGGCGAGTGCGGTGGGAAAAGGGAAAAAGATAAAAAGGAACATACCCTCCCGATGAAGCCGCCAAACGAACCGCCCGTGTGTAGAATCGCAAGGGAGGACGACTCTGTGGGAGCTGGAGTCGTGGGGGAGCTTTGTGCTCGTCCCCGGGGAGGAGCGCGAGGTGGGGAGGACGTATGGGTTTGCGTTACATCACCATTGCATTCGACGCACAGAATTGCGTCGAATGAACACAAAGAGTCGAGGAGAGGAATGAGGGACGGTCACTTATACCGGCTATTTCGTCGGTCCGGCGCTTGCGTGTGTGTGGTTGATGCCATCACCCTTCCTTCACCCAAGTCAGGTCCTCGCCGCGTTGGAATCCAACGTCTTTAGCACGTAGAATTTAGTACTTTGGCGTGAATTCTCGTTCACTGCCTTCCCATGCTCATGCAGCTGATTATTTGGTACGACCACTGGATGGGACCGTTAAACCAATGTCTCCCGCCCTCGACGAATCCATGCACGCCCAGAACGTGCTCGCCCCCCTCGAAATCATGCCTACAGCCACAGCGTACTTTTTCACGACGCTCGCCACAAAGGACCGGCTCCAGACCATCGAAAAATCAATATTGGTGCTGACGGCGCCCCCGCCGCGCTCTTCAAGCCCACGCGCCCAGAGGGTCGTTCTATCGCTTACCAAGGCAATCCTTCCACTGTACCGATTTTCCTCGTCTTGAACTCCGATGAGCCGTGTTACATTCGGCCGCTGCGATTCCTTGCCCTTCCTCCCCCGACCCCCGAACCTCCACGCCGCCACGCCGCTACTATTTTCGCTCTGTGCACGGAACTATGACCGCCGAACTCGCCTTCAAGTCCATTGCATTCTCTTCTTGTCCTACTTCGTACTCGTCCTCATACTTACCGCGCGAATCAATCATTTATCGCCTCACGGTCCAAGGCACATGTGTTTCTCTCCTCACGATCCAAGGTACTCGTTCGGTGCAGCGCACATATCTGTATCATATACCCCGATCGCTGACCTCAATACCTTCATTTACACGACGCGGGCTCCTTTTTAGAAACAGATTCCGGGCAACTCAAACTTCAACTTCAACTTGGGACCTGAAGGTACATTAGGCAGGGTGCTCTGTGGGCCCATTTGCCTCGTGTAGTCTACTTCGACTTCACTGATTATGATTTACGAGTTAATTATTTCAGTTCGCAAGTCCGTATGTACGCAGATGACATCAACCACCTCGAGTGCGTGCAGTGCGTTTTCTCGCCCGGGTTTGTGTTGATGCCTGCGCTTGAAACACACCTTGTTCAGGAGAGGTGTCTTGCAAATATGCGCACCTGTCCGCGGCCCTTCGCGCGTTTGCCCGCGCTCAGGGGCGAAACATGGCATGCAGGTGCGCGCTGCCCGTCTGCATCTGCCTCCACATCTAAACCTCCCACCATGGTGAATTGTGGAGCGCCCCCACGGGAGCTAATCAACTCTTGAGTCAAACCCGGGTGTAACAGCTGAGTATTTTCAGGGATTTCTGTACAATCATACGGCTGGCAGAGACATAGGAACTCCCAAACTGCCTAACGGCTGGAATGCACGACATTCAGCATAACATTACCTGCGGAGTTCTTGCCAAAGGGACATGTAGCGAACTAGAGGCACCGGTGGTTTTGCGTTCAACTAATTGAGCTCGCAGTCTGGGCAGATGTATATCATGCACTACATTAGACACTATTGTGCGGGTCGAATAGGCGCAGAGAGTCGCAGCGAATGCGAGGGAGGAGGGGAATGAGACCTGGGGGACGGTCGCTTATACCGGCTATTTCGTCGGTCCGGCACTTGTGTTTGTGTGGTTGATGCCATCACCCTGCCCTGGTCTCTTCCCTCATCACTGAAACCAACGTCGTGGAATCCAACGGCTTCAGCGCGCGAAATTGGGTCCTTTTGCTGTGAATTCCCTTTCACTGCTCTTGCTCATGCAACTCATTCCCTGGTACGACCGCGAGGGGAAATGCAAGGCAGTGAATGTCTCCCGTCTCGACGAATTCCTACACGCCTAGAAAGCGCTCGGCCCCCTCGAGCTCACACCGACCTCCTGGGAAATCTGCATAGTGTACTGCGCCGCAACGCTTGCTACAAAGGACGGGCTCAAGACGATCGAAAGCGCGAGGCACTATTTGTACTGGATCTTGCCGTGGCTACGGCGCCCCCGCCGCGCTCTTTAAGCCCCCGCTGCAGGTGCTCGATCCATCGCTTACCGGCGCGGCCCTCCCCTTGCACCAATTTCCCTCGTCTTAAACTTCGATGAGCCGCGTTGCACTCAGCCGCTGCGATTCTTCGCCTTTCTTACGCCGGCCCCCGAACCTGCGCGCCACCAGGCCGCTGCTATTTTCGTACGCCCACCCACTGTCCCCTGAAATTATGACCGGTACTTCCGATGGTCTCGCGCTTCCCTTTAAGCCTTCCCAATTGTCTGCGCTCTACGGTTATCATCGCCGGAACATGTGCAAGTCCCCTCCCATATTCCGAGTCCTCCTTCTCTGGATCTCATTCCTTGCTCCACCCGCTCTAGTTTATCTACAAACATCCCCCAACCAGACTTCGCTGCGCCAGGAAGCCCCACTTGGGTACGGCAATTGTGTGCCTGTAGACTGCGGAAGTCCTCGACTTCTCTTCTCTTCTTTATTTATTGTATCTTCAGCCTCAGCGTTGTCCGCGTACATCACACCCGCCCTTGCCGTTGAGTTCGCACTCTAGCCGACATACACCCGCGTGCTTCGGCCCCCCAGCCTTGAAGCACCGTCTGTTATGCACTGACTCTCCGTTCCTCACTCTCGATCTCGTCCTGTGCTCCTCTCCCCCTCGATATCTACCTCTATATCTGCCCTTCAATTTAACCCTCAGCTTAACTCGCCTTCAAGCCCACTTCCAATCTCTTGATCTACTTCGCACTCGCACTCGGCGCCCGGATTTGAACAAACCAATCATTTATGCATCGCCGCACGCTCCAGGGTATTTTCGCCTCACGATCCGAGGGACTCGCGCTGCGCGGCGCACTTGATATCCGTATACTCCACACCCGATCTCAATACCTTCACGATAGCCTTGATATTCTCACTCACCTGCCGCCGTCGGGCTCCCGCGCGGGAAACCGATCCAAAATGCATTGCCGCGCGACTTCAACTTCAAATCCACCTATGTTATAAACGCTCGCACGCCCGTATTCACCGGCGCTTCAACTCTCCGCGTGCGTGGTTCGGCTTCACTCATTATGATTCACCAGTGAGCTATTTCAGCCTGTAAGTTCAAGTTGGTATGTACCGTATAGACTCACGCGGATGGCATTCAACCCGCATCGATTGCGTGCAGTCCACCGAGTCCGCAGCCGTCCAACGTCAAAGGTGATTGTCTCTTGCTTCCCACCGCGTTCGGGACGTCCTGGGAACGGGAGGCGCGACGACCAGGTACGCACGCCTGCCTACCGCCCTCCACCAGACTGCCGACAACTCCTGCGTGGCATATAGCACACAGGTGCACTGCCCGTCTGCATCAGTCTGAATCTTTGAGATCCACACATATGATACCGGGTGTCTCTAATATATACGGCCACACCCGAGTGTAACAACCGAGTGTTCAAGGAAAGTTACGGAGATTTCTGTACGATCCTATGGCCTGGCCGAAAATTGAGAACTCCCGAGCTGCCTAACCCTTCAGCTGGAAGGCACAATATTCAACATGACATTACCCGCGGAGGTCTTGCCAAAAGAATATGTAGCGGACGAGAGTCACCCAGCTCTTCCTTTCAACTCATTTAGCTCACAGTCAGGGCAGGCACACCATGTACTGCCGGGTGTCTCCGACCATACTTTGAACCTAGATTGATGTATCAGGACAAACTAGATGCTGTCGAAAATGAGTCTACAGCGCGACAGAGCGTCAATGGCGTGCCTTGGGGTTCTAATCCTGTAGAATTTGCTCAGAAGGAAAGTTTGGAAGCAAGAGGTAATTGTGAGGCAAACCAGTGAGGTAAATACCACAAGGACACTAGCTTTTTATATGTAGAGACACATATAAGGGGATAGATAAAGCACACTAGGGATGGAGAAATGTGAGGGTCAACGGAGAAGTATGTGGGTCAGAATTGAATAGAAAATATTGCGACCATGGAAACAACGAATGAACCGCATGGTGCCAATGGAGTGAACCGCATGGCCAAGCTTGTAATTCCCACAAACCCCGTATCCAATTCGCATTGGAGGCAGACTCTTTAAATAAATAAATAAATAAATACATATTTCCATCAAGACTGTTACATAAACAAGGAGCGAGCAAAACCAAACTACAGAGTCTATTCAACTCAAATAACCAAAACAGGTTCATTGTCCTTAGCCTTCTCTTCTCCTTCAACCTCCCTCTCCCCAGCCTATGTTCCCGGGTGAATTTCATCAGTCACAGCTGTGATGGGTGCATTGAGCTGTCCGAGACGCATCAAACTGTCCGTGGGTTCCTCCAGCATATTCTTTTTGATCGCAGCAAGCCTTTCCTCGATCTGGGTAACTTGCTTTGCCTGGGATGAGCGTTCAAACAATGGTCTGGCAGTCGTCCAAAGCTCAATTGCCTTCAACATATCCCCTTGGCCCTTTGCCAGGTCACCAAGTCGGAGCATGCATTCACCTCTGCTGCGATGAATGTCCATCCATGTGAATCCCTCCAAGGCCACGATGAACAGGGAAGATGCAGTGGAACTGTTGCCCTCAGCTTGAAATACATCTCCAAGGAACTGGAGTGCTTGATGAAGGGCAAATTTTTTCCCCCAATTTCTTTGCATATCCCAGATATACCACAGTCCATCTAGCAGCCCAGAGGAAGTCATACTCAGGCCAGCAACTAATATTGGCAAGGCTCTCCATGCACGAGAGTACACCTTGAGCATTATTTCCCCATGTTGACTTGAAACAAGTCTGGAGTACTTCCTTTGCAGTGAGGATTTCTCCTTCTCTGAGATGCAGTTTTCCTAATTCAATATTACAGTATATCTTTGCAGACATTGCTTCGTAATATCCATATCTGGGGGCATTGGACAGTGCCATTGCTTTGTCAAGGTTAGACAAGACATCTTGTTTCGATGCACCGATTATGATGTCAAGTTGTGCAATGTTAAGGAGAGCCCAGGCATAATCATATGGGTCTTGAGCATCTCGGGAAAGTTGCATGTGGATATCGCGGGTGTTGGCGGAAATCGGCGATATCGGATCGAAGCACATCAGTGCATCATCGAGGGTTCGTGCTCGGGTTGCTGAGCTTTGGGTAAGGAGGCTCTAAAGCAATCGAGTAAGGTAGTACTAACTATTACACACTTTATATACTACTCAGAATACGATTAATCAGCAGCTTCGGGCAGACTTCGGGCTGAGTAACAAGCTGAGTAAGTACGAGCGGCAGAAGGTGCTCGAACATTCTCCAACACACCCCTGCGAGCAATGCAGCGCGAGTGCATCTCGAGCACCCCTGCAAACAGCAGACTTCTAGGTAACAATTCGGCGGCGGATCGACGGATGGAATGATGGGAGGTGGCCGCCTCAATAGCAAATCCATGAGGACCACATACTGAGCACGACGGCGGATGGTCATGACGGCGGGGAAACACACGATACTGATTCGCGATCGACAGGTTCGACAGATGGGCTTTGGATTCAGATTCGGGTTCGGGGTTCGTACCGCTTTCGGGTAGGCGGCGCTGCTTTCGCGTAGGCAGACTTTCGGGTGCGGCTTTCGGATAGGCCGTCTCGGTTACAGTTACGGTGCCGCTTTCGGATAGGCGGGCTTTCGGTTCGACGGGGATAACGATGGCGGGTATGACTCGTGACGTGGGAATCGTGATGCGTGGAACGGCGGGGGTAGCATGGGGATATCGACTCGGATGCGGGCGACGGCGATATCAAGAACAGTGGATTTAAAGTCTCCAAGACTTCAGCGCGACAATGCACAGAACGGTGCTTCGACGGCGGCCCGGTCTTTCACTTCCTGGCCTGGGAAGGAACTCGATTGTGTTGGCGGAAATCGGCGATATCGGATCGAAGCACATCAGTGCATCATCGAGGGTTCGCGCTCGGGTTGCTGAGCTTTGGGTAAGGAGGCTCTAAAGCAATCGAGTAAGGTAGTACTAACTATTACACACTTTATATACTACTCAGAATACGATTAATCAGCAGCTTCGGGCAGACTTCGGGCTGAGTAACAAGCTGAGTAAGCACGAGCGGCAGAAGGTGCTCGAACATTCTCCAACAGCGGGCCTCCGAATATTCTGATTTCAGGAGCTGGGCTTCTCCCAGGTCTTGCAATAGAGTCATATATGCACCCCCAGTAGTTGTACCACAAAGCTCCAGTAGCTTTTGTGCTCTCTGACAGAGGATGACAGCATTTCTGATATCACCACAGCTTTGGTAACATGAGGCTGAGGTGCGGAGGGCCAGTGATTGATAATGTAAGTCTCCTACTAGCTCAGCAAGTCGATGTGAAGCTTGTGCATGCTTCTGAGCGGCAACATAATCTCCAATGAACCATTTCGTCTCACCCAGACAGCGCGATACCAAAGCCTCCTGCCTCATGTCTCCATGAGATTTTGCCAAATCTAGTGCTCTGTATAGATATCTCAGGGCCACAGCTAATTCCCTTTCAGTCAAAAAGTAGTAAAGTCCCACTTGAATGCAAAATGCGCCTAAAAGTTGATTCAATTGAGACCCTCTCAAATTAAACTGTGCAAGGGACGCACATTCAAGGGCTATGTCATTGAAGGTACGGAAGTGAGAGATGGCCTGTGTAATCAACAGATCTGCATTGGTAGAAAGACATGGGCTGCTGGACTGAAATTTCCATAAGATGAGCTGTGCCTTTAATTTTTCATCACAATTCCCGGGGAGAACAGCTTCAATCTGATCCATCAACATAGGAATCAGGTGATAATACCTTGAACCCATGTTCTCCATGAAGACCTTCATGGAAAGGGTGCAATCAATGGTTTCTGCCAAGTTTGGATTATCCTGGTTCAACCCTCGGAGCAGCAATTCACCCATATTTCTAACATTCCATGCTATGTGCTCGACTCTTCCAGCCCCCTGCTGAGTTCTAGGATATTTCCGGAACAGGCCCAAAAGCTCATGAAAGTATTTTTGCAGTGGGTGAATTAGAAGTGGGGAAGGAGGATAGAAACACTGCATGTGTTCTCGGATAGGCACCAGTGACTTCAGTCGCCTCTTGTCATCCACATATGCCAGAGAAGTAGCAAGTAATGTAGCTTTGCATGTCATGACATCCTGGATGGAGAGCTTGCTCTGGACAAGCTCAACATTGGACAGCCCATCTGGCAGAATAGAGAGTAGACTCAAGAGGTCCTTGGCACCTGTGCTCATGCGGGAGCTGGAGAGCGAAATTGTGATTGATGTGTCCAGATCAGACTTTCTGTCATTGCCTGCCGAAAGTAGGGAAGTTTTTTCTGACTTCCAACGAGCCAAGACAGCAGAGCAGCTTCCTTCCAAGTCCACAGCATGGGCTATCAGATCAACAGCAAGTGGCATGTTATCTGTCAATGAGAGTACATCATCGACATCCTTGCTATCATGCACATCCTCTGCAATGGCAAAAAAGGTGTCTCGAGCAGCCTGATCTGACAATGGCTTCAACAGTGCCAGGAATGGGCGAGTCCACTGGACTTTGGCTGGCCGTTCTGCCCCTCTCATTGTGATCTATCTGGCTGTTAGTATGTTTGCTAGCTTCAACCGATATGGGGACTTGCCATAAGTGCGAGATGTGAGACATCAGTGAGTTTGGACAAGAGCTCTTCGACCTCTCCCCGTGACCTGAGGGATTCCCATGAAGTTTCCAGATTATCAAGAATGAGCAGGGAAGGCCCATGGGTGGCAAAGTAGTGCATCACTTTTTTTGTAACATCCTTGGCTGATGTGACTCCTATGTGTTCCGCAATTAGGACTGCTAGCCCAACACTGGTGGTGACAGAATCGACAGCTACAAAGAAGCACTGCTCATATTTAAATTTGATATCGGGGTGGTGGAGGGCAGCCTTGGCAAGGGATGTTTTGCCCATTCCACCTGCTCCTAAAATGGCAATCCAGATCCTCGGCGAGTCCTGATGGAGGATTTCAACAATCTCCTTGAGCTCTGATTCACGGCCATGGAAGATCTTCGGTGTCGCTGGCAACATTGAAATTGAGTTCGAACTTGAAGGGGGTAACTTTAGTCTCATTTAACTGAGGACAGTAAACTTCACCTATTCTGGCATCCATTAGCCTTGTATATCTGTGCGACAGCTCAACACCTGCTTCCGATAAGAATGAGAAACTTAATACGGAGGAGGACCTGTCAGAAGTTGTGCCATCTGACAGGGTTGAAATCAACTCAAGCACTTCTGTGTGCATCCGCTCTGCTTCCTCCTGCATCTCAATAATGCTACCAAGTGCAGTGACACCAGTCTCACTCTACATGATGTTTGAGTCCCAGGGGATCAATCATGGAGGGAAAATGTACCTTGAACACCTCAAAAGCCTGCTGCAGTCCTGCTCGGCATTCGCCGAGGAATGTCTTCGTCTCAATCTGGCGAAAGAAGTGCATGATCTTGCTTCCATCCTGCTGCGCCTCAACAAATGTATGGATTTTGTGAAGTGTCCTGAGTAAACTGTTCGTTGTAATCACAGCAAGAGTTGTTCAACATACTCTGTGAATTTCCCCACATGGTCCAACGTTGCGGGGTCAAGACTCCCTTTGGTTTCAGGCTTGATATGTAGATTGATGATAGCATTGAGTAGTTGATAGACATTTTCAAGAAGCTGAACACAGTCATCTTTATTTCTCTTGACATTCTGCAGCATATCAGTTCAGAAGAAGAGCTGTAAATGCCATCTCGTACCTGCACTACACTGATCAATGAAAGAGTGGTGTTTGAAATAGCTGGGACAAAAGGGGTGCCAAATGTGTTGCTGAGCTCGTAGAGGAGTGCAAGTGTGGGAGTCAAACAGGCAATGATGTTATTCAGACGGATCTCGGTAACACGGGGTTGGCGGGACATCTTGGAAATGATGGAGCAAGGACAAGATGTGGGTCCCTTATGGTGAGCATGACATGGGAGTGTCCTCTCATCCCATGATGGGGGCTATATTCCCCCGGCCACGGCGGTTTGATCGGTTCAATCGGAAATGATCAAGTGCGATGCCCTATATTATGCTGGAATATATGTTGATTCTACATTCCATTTGCCATCGCAAATAGCACTTGAGTGTCCACAGAAAATAGAATGCGTATCTCCGTGATGTTATATGCAGATGGAACAGTAACACATGTAGATTGACTTTGGCACCGAACAGGGTTTACATCCATATACAGCCATAGGATCAGGTGGAGAAAGGAGCAGGGACGGGTCCGCAGGTAGGATGTAGCGGGGCGTCATAAATCCTATTCCCGCACTTACGCGACTACCATAATAGCACATACTACGATATGCCGTCTTCAGCATCCGTCCTAGACTATGCCAAATCTGAATGACAACAGAAAGGGCGTCAATTTGACCGGAGAATCGGGGGTGCACTCCAAATTTGGATGATACAATTCTCTCTGAGTTCAAAGCGGTGCGTCGCCCTGCCGTGAAACACAATTCACCACCTGACTGCTCGCTGTAGTCAATTCGAAAAATCAGCTTCACTGCAAGAGGCCGGCGGAAATCAAATCCCGGATGTCAACCTCTTTTCGGCCGGTGACTTAATTTGCTCGTGCAACTGCCCACTTACATAGAAATTGAATAGAGAGAGTTGAAGATAGACGGGATATCATTAAATGTCGGCTGTAAAATGAAGGTGCGCGCACGTTTCCGGACATAGGGCAATGGCACACCACATGCTACCGGGTACGCCTGTTTAATGCGTGTGACTGAAACCTGAGAAACAAACGAGTGTTCGCAGGTTTTTTTTTGAGAAATAGATGGGGTGGCTATAGTCAGGGCTCAGCACCGTGTGCGAGAAATACGAAAATCAACACCATGTTGCCTTCAAAAGAAAGTGGGCCCCGAGGATCCCTCACCCAACCCAGAATCGAAGGGGGGCGCCGGTTAGTGCGCGGGTCGTATGATGCACTGACCATATGCTACAGCCTCCCGGGTGTAATAACCGGGTGTTCAAGGATGTCTGCGGGTATGGCCTGGCCAAGAAATAGGCACTTCCGAGTTGCCCACTGCTTCAGCTGGAAGGCACGACAGTAGACATGACCTCGCCAGCGGAGTTCCCGCCAAAACAATATCGAGCAAGCACCACCCAGCCCCGAATCGAAACGGGGACCTCGTGCTTCAACTCCGAAGGCAGATGCACACAATGTGCTACCGGCTGTCTTCTACCTTGCTTTGAAGCTAGGTTTGTTTATGCGAGTACAAGCTAAATATCGTCAAAATGTTGAGTGGTTGAAGTGAGCTGGAGATCGAACTGAGTTTATTGATGGGCCGTGTGCTTTGAACCACGTATTGAATTCGCAAGGCGGCGGACATGCCTTCTCGTCATTATTTAAATATATAAATTCATATTTCATGCCAGAGTGTGGTAGGTAGGTAGGTGAGTAGCATTACAACACCAGTCCCAATAACGAACATCGGTTAACAAGGAACTAGCTACACTTGTCCTTACGCTTTGCTCGTTCACTTTCCATCTCTCCAGGCTGTGCTCCTTTGTAAGTTCCCTCCGGCACATTTCGACTACCCACTAGCACCAGCGGCGCTCACGGCGCGCGACCCGCCTGTTCTGCCACAACGCGCGATCAGCGATAAGAGCTCGACGCTGGCGGAATGCTGCGGGCGTCGGCTCGGGAGGTGGCTAGAAGATGTGCTCCTGGAGTGCGCGCGGGCCCTGCAGACTGCCAGCGCCAGAGCTCACAGCGGGGGAGATGCTGTGGTTGTACGCAGCGCGGATGACCAGCCACGCGTCGGACGTGCTGGAGGACCTCCTGGGATGACGATGATGCGGAGAGAGCCTCTAACCAGATGGATGAAGACAAACGTGGTACGCCCCAGCCGTGGTGGACTGGGGCTCGAAACTGCAGACCGCCGCTTCCGCTCTCGATGCCGAAGGTGCGCGGGGAGCGGGATATGCCGAAGGACAAGCAGCGCACGGCGGCTGTATGCGGTTCCGGAGCCGACGCTCGTGGACATACCCGAAGGATCGAAGAGATACTGTACGGCTGCGCACATCAGCCACACAGTACGGGACGAGAGCTCGTAACCGCGAAGAGTTCTTGGACGAGGGCGAAGCGGAGCAAGCGCGCAGTGCCCCCACGCCGTCGTTGGTTAGGGCTTTCAGTGCTCGGAGGCGAAGTGGGTATGGGCACCATGAGAAGTCGGCGCCTGCTCCTCGGGGCGAAGCAAGCTAGAACGCCGTCCGCAGCGCCGTCTCGAAGAGGGGATCGAGATCGTAGAAAGCAACGACGGGAGTGTGCTGTCGCAGGGAGTGTCGCCGCGCGGCCTGCTGGAGGAGCCCGTAGCGGGCGGAGCAGATCCACCTGTCAGTTGGACTCGTACGCAGGCCTCTATTGGGACGAGGAGGATATGGGGCGAGGTAGTGCGGGACTGCCCCATAGGCATCACGTAGCGGAGCATGACACGCAGCTGTGGACGCCGCCCCGGATGGACACGGGCCAGCGGGACGACGCGTGCTGGGAACGGTGCAGCGAAAGCTCGAGCGACTGATGCGCATGCAGCTGCAATGCTTCAGGCGCTACGGGTGACGTGTCAGCTTTCACTTTCACGGAGGAGACAGAGACACGCACGCATCGTCACATATCTGCTGGTTATCCGCCGGGGCGTGCAGCTCCTCTTCGTCCGCGGCGTCATCGTCGTCATCGCACACAGCTACGCGCGGCGGATCGAAGCCGAAGCTGAAGCGGAAGAAGTCTACAGAGAATAAACACTGCTGCTGGACGGCGCATGACGGAGGGCGCCCACAGGGCCACAGATTGCACCGAGCCCCATTTGGTGGGGGCAGCCATCTTCGAGTGTTTAGGAAGGAAGAGATTAATATTGCAGCGCGGAGAGGGAGACGGAAGGGGCCGCAGGTGGTCGGGCGAAAGTGAAAAGCAAAAGCGGACGCGTGTGTGGTCGTGCTTTTGTAGTAAAGGGCCACGTGCTGCCGCCCTTCTTGACCAGCGCCACCATCTCGAAGACGGGCACTCTCTGGATGTCCTGGAATCTGCATCGTTCTGCGAATACTTTGCACTTCTTCTAGATGGACTTTGACTCTCTCCGCGGTTGGATCCAATTGTCCATCTCGTCAGCCGGATTCCGCGACGACGCTTCGAGTCGCCTCTGAGCGCCTGTGTTCCTGCCTCCGTGAGGCTTTGCTTGGGTGTTGCTACCCACTGTCACTTGTTCTGATGCTCTCCATTCTCTGATTCATTCAACCCACCTTTCCTCCAATTCCGACAGGACGCGCAGGGCCTCCTCTTCCCACAACAATCAAGCGCTCTGTACAATTTGGATTGGCACTAAATAGTCGGCGGCGATTGATGTCGGAGTCAACTCCCCCCAGGGATTGGGTATCAGCGCGAGGAGCGCAGAGGGACTTTGCAACACAGCAAGATCCGGCGAACTTACCCCGTAGTCCTGTGCTGCGACCGCGGCTGTACATGGGGCAATGCACGTCAACCCGTCCACGATATGTACTCGCGCTCGCCCGTCGCTGTTCCAACTTCTTGGATTGACTCTCTGGGTCTGAGCCTTCGCACGTTGCAACTGCAGGAGATATCCATCATCTTCAGCTCACCGACACCCCGAATGCGAAGCACCGTACTAGGCCCTAGGTAAGACGACCAATTCATCAACGAGGACTAGTGCGGCCCGTTACTGCGGCAGCGAGCTCGAGCTGGAACGGTACGCTACGCGGGCTGCGCGGGAGCTCCCATTATCTCGTGCGGCCCATCACTTCGGCGCCGAATTCGACGGTGCGCTACGCGAGATCCTGTGCCCGTTTCCCCACCTGTCCAACACTGCGTTCTCGCCTCCTCTCATCCGTTGGCCCACTTCGATGCTAGTCAGCTCATCAACATACACGCTTCATCTCTCTTCCTCTCTCCGCTCTTTTATCTTTTACCCGATCGCTCCAATAGATATATCAAGAAGGCTCGGTGCCCACAGACTCCAGAGTTACCGTTTGTGCACGCAACCCTTCCGAGCGCGCGCTG
Source organism: Mycena latifolia (assembly GCA_029289555.1). Taxonomy (NCBI): domain Eukaryota; kingdom Fungi; phylum Basidiomycota; class Agaricomycetes; order Agaricales; family Mycenaceae; genus Mycena; species Mycena latifolia. The sequence goes on from JARJLE010000072.1 coordinate 19,048, forward strand.
CCTGCAGGACGCCATGGGTGTCACTGTCGTTCTATCGCATCGCCGTCGTTGGCCTTGCTGTTCCATACGTCCTTGCACGCGCCCCCTTCGCCTCTCGACGAAAGTCTTCTCCGCTCCAAGCCTCCCCTCACTCATGTGCGATCAGCGCCCAGAATCCATCTGGACATCTGGGAGAACAAATTGCATGCATCTCTTTACGCACGGCCCTCCCGAGTTACTGACGTTCTAGATGTCGACGCCCACAAATTCGCCTTTGCGCAGGTTCGGCGCGACGCGCTCCAAATTCACGCTCGGGACTCCGGGGACTCGGTGCGTGGTCGTTCAATATATTTAAGTCATTGCATGCGGAATGCGCCTCCCGCTCGAATCAATCTTCGCGAGATCCAAGACCTGCCGGGAACTCTAGTCCGCGAACGAAGCCCGGAATCGCGACCGTGGTTCTAACCGTCTCTTCGAGGTCGCCGCGCTCAACTTCTTTTCGTGCAACGCTCATCCTCGGCTGCGGTCCCCTCACGGGTCAAAATCACCGCCAGCCTGTACGCAGCAGCTTAGTCTCCGCGCAATACAGCGCACCGAGCCGGCCTTCCACCCGAGCTTTGACTAATCCTCGGTGTCTGCGAAAAGGCAAGCGACACTTGTTCTCTAATATCCTGGGCAATTTCTAGAGTATCTCACTCCCGCTCACTCTCGCAAATGAGCTCGTCTCGCGCGAAACACGATTTTCTCCCGCAAATGGGATGTCTCGCACAACACATTCGGTAAGAACCTCGCGCAAAAAAACATAGCGAAACTCAATTGAGGCTCGAAGAAAAACCTCTGGGCACACCGGAAAGCCGGGCTGCTTATTCTGCACGCAGCTAGTGTACAGCATCGTATCTCCCCTGGTTCCTACTTGGCACTCACAAGCCCGCTATCTCCTGCGAGACCGAGGATACCTCTGCGTGGAAGGTCCACGACTTCGGCACGCGGTTTCACGGGCTCAAATCGTGGTACGTACGATCCGCCTGCGCACATCAACAGCTTGTCTGCCGCTTCTTCGAATCATGACCCACAACGTGAATGCGACGGGGCCCCTTCCGCTTAGACGAAAGCCTCTGGACCAGGCGCTCGTTCTGAATCGATAAATCTCTCCTCTGGATGTCCTCGCCTGGATCCTCCATGGCAGTGACTCGCTAACGATCATCTTGGACCAAAAAGCAAAACGAGAAACTTTCTGGCATCAAGACACGTCAGTATCTCTACCGGGTGTTCTGGACGGGTCGAATCCGTCTTCTGCCCTGCCCGAAATCGCAGCGTCTGGTGACTCCAGCGCCACTCGACCTCGCTTGTTGCTCTCTCTCGACTAGGCCATAAATCTTGGTAGAGTAACAGGGATCACTGGTAGGGCTAAGAGCCAGATCTAGTCAGAACCCGAAGGGAAGCGCTGGATCGGCTGCGCCCGCTCCCTGTGCTGTCTAGGCGTCTGAACCTAGCCGCTGCACGTTTACTACTCTCAAACCTTGCTCAATTCTGTCTCAGCCTCTATGTCCATCAAACTGGCTCGCGCGGGCATCCGACCCTTGGGGAATCTGCTGTATCAACGATTGAGGCGTTCGTGGTGTGCTGCTATCAATGCTCGGTACGTACGATTGTCATCCTCCTCGCTGGCGGCGATTCAGCCTCTCCAGGTTCGGCAACGTGACAGCAAAGGAGAGGTGCTGGTCCTTTGCAGAGAATCGGGATCTGCGACGATTCAGCTCTCCAGCTTCGGCAACGTGACAGCAAAGAACCTCACACCACTGGAGCGACACCAGTTTACCCCCGCGCCGACCGTGATTATTATTATCTCCGAGGCGGGACTCGACGGTGCGCTGTCCGCTTTCTGCACCGACGCGCGGCTTCCCTGAGTCATCTCCGCCTCGCAATGGTGTAACCTGGCCTTCACAACACAACAACACAATATAGCGACTGCAACTCTCGACGCTCACAAACCTAACGTCGGCAGACACAGCTCGAGCCCGCTCGCTGGCCTCGAATTGCGAACGTGTGCACGCACCCGAGAGCATGCAGCGTCCTCTTCTGTGTGTACTCGCGTTCCGCCAGCCCCACGCAGATCGCAAAAATACCTCTTGTTGCACGTTGTCCACCGGGAGCGCTTCTGCGCCTTGTGGCTCTCCCTCAGGATTTTTCAGTAAGCAGTGCCCCCGGCTGCTGGACTTTCTCGTCTCCACACACCGCTCCGCGCTTCACAATCGCTTGCACCACCGTCGCTCGGTTCACTTTCCCCGACCTCCCCACTGCAGCTCTCGATCTTCGCCAAGTCGGTACCTTCGAGAGTCGGTACAGGGGGCTGCGCATTATGCTTGGCTCCGCCGTCCGGTTGAGCTCACGCTCACGCTTACAGCTCCCCTGGATATCTGGATATCACTCCATCAATTTCATCCTCGGCTACAGTCTTCTCCACATCACCGTCAGCCGGCACGCAACAGCCTAGCTTCCGCCCAACGCGGCGCGCCGAATAGGCCTTCTGCCCGATCCTCCACTAATTATAGCCCTCGGTGTTTGCGCAAAGGCAAGTTCTCAGAAGAGAGGGGCTGCATGGTGTATTGGTAACCAGTGCTCCTAATCTCTGAGTAAATCGGAGATTGCCGGGCCTCGCTAAGATCGAGGGTTCAAACCCCGGCTAAGCCGTCACTAGGAGGGTTCTAGTGGGTATTACCTAATTTAGGTCGAGTCCCACACTGTTCGGCATCTGCCGTTCGTGCGTAAATGCATTCCCGCCTTTGGAGTAGGGTCACATGTCCCCTACCAGCTTTGTGGACCAGCGGGGCTAACCAATTGTTAGTTGCCAATGGTCATAACAAACGCACCTCCAAAAAAGAAAAAAAAAAAAAAAAGAAGAGACACTTGCTCTGTGAAATCTTGGGCAATCTCTATCTCTCAAGGTATCTCACTCCTGCTGCCCTCACACTCAATGTTCTCCCGCAAATGGGATCGTCTAACACAAAAACACAGCGAAACTCAATTGAAGCTCGAAGAAAAACCTCAAGACGCACTGAAAATCCGGGCGGCTTATTTTGAACGTAGCTACAGCTACAGCAGCGTATCTCCCCTGGTTCCTAGGTACTTTCTCCCCCGCTCTCTCTTGTGAGCCCGAGGCCTGGACGGTCCGCGTGCTGTTTTTGGCACGCAGTTTCACGGGCTAAAATCATGGTACGTATGATCTGCGTGTGCACACCTACAGTCTGGCCGTTCAAGTCAATAAATGCACACAGAAGGTCGTTATAATGCTTGGCTGCGAATGCTCTTAGGCTCATTAGGCTTACTAATCTACCTGGCACTCTTTGGAAGTCAACGCCAATAGACTGGCACTGTTTGCTCCATTTAGTTTTTCTGACCATGAGCGGCGATGTGCGCTCTGACGTACGCGCTGCATCCGTGTTTATTTGTTTATTTTATTGAGTATGATTTGAGCAGTGGCACGCAACGCACTATCAGTGGTCTGTACGGCAGCATGACACATGTGCTCCTCCACGTCGGACCACGTATCTGATTCTCAGCGAGTAGGAGCTATTCTTCGTTCAGATATGTTGTTGTAAAAGCGGGGAGGGCGAGATTAGAATAAGAGGTAAGGTAAGATTGCAATAGCACTGATGATTAGAAGGCTGCTTTAGAGCAATCAGATGCTCTAGCAGGATTGCACTACAAGCTTATATACTACAGGAATTGTATCTAGAGTATTCTACATGTATCTACTCTGTTCTATGTTACTAATCTGATTATCAATCTTATCAGTCATCTGCCCGAATGCCGAGCTGCATTTACTAATCAATATTTCAACAAGATAATAGTATACATGCCAATATGATGCTAAGATCAATTACATGTATCACAGTTTGTCGTCGGTCAGATGCGAGGCGGAAAATTCTGAATCGTCTCTCTTACTCGGCCAGATGCTTCAAAATTCGTCTCTCCTACCCAGATGAATGACGCTCGTGTGATGTGTCAGGGTTGTCCTATTGGATTCACCAGCTGCGCGTGTATGCGGTCTACGACTCTACGTCTCTGGCCCTGCCAGTGCACGATTGCGCAAGGTGGCTAGCCGTTTCATTGAATCTGCTGTGCGGAATTAAGGACATGCGGCAACGCCGCAGCGGGAAAGTGTCCACGTTGGCTTGATTGGCCTGCGACAGGAGTGGAACGAAATTAGATTCCTGAAGAGAGGATATTTGCACCACGGCCGATGCGGCGGCCGCTTCGCGAAGCGCAGCACTTCCTGCAAGCTAACAAAAAGTCCAAGCCCGAATCAAACGGGCGTCTCCTGCACGGAATTTCTCGCAATGGGCCTGGACGAGGCAGGTGCGGGCCACTACGCAATTGGACCTTGCTAGAGTGGAAATGAACCTGGTTACATCCCTGAATTTTGAACAGTCATTCGAGGTATACATATTGCTACGTTCCAGATTCCCCGCTGATCAAATCGTGATACTGGGACAACATAACCAGCTCAAAAAATGAAAGGACGTCGACGCCCACCCCCTCCGGGGAGCTTGAAACCGAATGCACGGAGGCGGAGATTGTGCATGTAGAGCCAGAGACAAAAGAACACTCGCAACGGCGCACGTCGCCTGCAGGGGGATATACACATCGAAAACCCTTGGACCTGTTAATCCTGCGGTGAAGCCTGAATAGATCAGGAATTTATAGAGAAGGTGGACCAACCTGTCACGCTAGTTCGAAGTGAATTTGAGCCTTTGCTACGGCCCAAAATGGACAGCCGTGCAATTCCAAATGTCCAATGTTACAGTTGACGTGTTGACGGCCCAAGCCCGAGGCGAACAGGCGTCTCCTGCGTGCGTCGATCATGTGTTCTCGACGGAATGCGACACAGGTGCGGGCCACTCCGCAAAGGCTCACGGTGATGAGGAAAAAACAGTAAAAATGTTGCATGACCATTGCGCGCTTATCGACAGAGCAGTCAAATATCGAAAACAAGGTGTGTGCTGACTGAACGTTCGATACAGCCAGAAATTTACCTGAATGGAAAGTTAATTTTGACTATCGTAAAGTGCAAAGACTTACTATTGTGTCAGCCATTCTCCCGGCTCATCATAATCGTAGCCCTCGACGATTAACTTTCCTTTCCCGTGGACCGCTGGCAGCCCCTCCTGCCCGCTTCTAGTAACCACCTCTATTTGGAAGTCGACGGAGCGAAGACCGAGGAAGCCAGACAGAGCGGCGGTGTGCACGTCAACCACTTATATCAGGATCAGTTTAGCATACAAGGTCCGGACATCAATGAAGGCTGAGATGCGAGGAGGACAGACGCACGGGCGCAAACCAGGCAAATATGTTCCAGTTGAGTACAAGTGGAGGAGAGCATATCGATCCTGTATTCTGGGCCCAGTTGCACTTCCAATTTCCAGAGGTCGGACATGTAGCGCGAGAACTCTGGGCGCATTAGAGCGTCGCGCACGCTCTGGGAATCCCGCGCGAGCAAAATCTCTTTCGGTCGTGAAGCAGCAACACCAAACAGAATATCATTGATGGGATATACCTCAATGCTAGTCTCGGCGCGGAGGACAGAAGACGGGCGAGCACAGAGGGAGGGAGCTCCACAAAGCATGCGACATCGAGTTCTGCCATTTCGAGGATGATTCAAGTGCGGCGCACACGGCACCTACCAAGTGCGGCACATCCCGTTCAAATGCGACGCATGTGCCGAGCGTGGCTCATGCTCGACACTCTTCCCAAAATAGCAATGTGCCGATGATGGTCATCACCGGTGCCGCGCACTGATTTTCAGATGGGCCGGGGTGGAACCAAATATTTATCCGCCTCTCTGTCCTCTACCACCACCTTCCCCCCGCCATCTACGCGTCACCCCCGCCGCAACGCGCCCTAAAAACGCGTCAAAATGCCCTCAACACAAGCTCCTGCCGACGAGAAATTGAATCACCCCCGACACGCGTCAAACTCGAGCGCGACGCGTCTTTCCGTCTCAGGGGATGCCATACCTCCAGTTGATGGCCTCAGTGTCAAAACTCGGACGCTGAAGGAAGGAAACCGTGAGGTGTGTGGAATCCTTTCTGATTCAGACTCCTCGGACTCGGAGGAGAACGGATTGCGGTCGGAGCGTAGCAGCCACGATGGCGGGCAGGAGATAAGCGGTGAGTGTTCTTTGATTCTTCATTTCCCCCTAATCAATGATTCACCAGATCCGTGCGAATCCTTGCCCCTCCCCCCGTCCGATATGCCAAGCGAGACATCGAACCTGACCGTTACGCAAAGTACATGTCCGCGAACGTGACTTAGTCTTTTGCACCTAGATTTCGATGGTTACTCGTCTTCTGAGTCCGGCACAGCGCCTGCCCTCCAGAAATCCGACACAGTTTGGCTGGATGAAGAGATATCATCCCGGGTGCGAGTCGGGGAGCTCGGGGTGACCAAGAATCTCACTGGAGACCGTGTCGAGTACGTCTCCGGTGATTTACCTTCCATTTACCCCATTTCCGAAGCCTGAACCGCAATTGTGATCGATGTCGATGACCTTCAGTTCGCTATCACGGACGACAATGGGAAGATATATTCCGTCGATGCCCTCATAAAAAATAAAGTACGCGGTCTAACACATGCCTATGTCAGAAAAATCCAAATCGGCTTTAATCGGCGTTGAAGGTGTTGCAAGCCATTGCATGGTCACATGGTTTAAGCTGGCTTCCAACGCACAGCTCGGAATCCTCCAACCACTCCCAAGCCACCTCGCATGTTCCAAGGTCTGCCAGGCCACGGTGATGTTTCAAGCTCTTCCACGGTCCGCCAAGCCTAACACTTTCGAAGTAATAAAAATACTATCTCTCTCCCACAACAGGGCCTTCAATTAAGTGTTGCACTACTGACTGTGTTCATAGTTAATGTATTTTATTAGCCGAGCACCTTGTCTGAAGTAAAGTAAGTAAGTACTTGGGAGAGACAGACGTAGTATTGCTCGAGTTAACTAGGTATTCAAGTGCACATATGTGTATACATAAATTTTCGAAGGGCACCACCTGAGTTATGTACCTTGCTCGAGCCACCGGGTTGCGGCTCCACCTCGCTCCACACCTCTCGGCAATCCGGGAATAACCCCGACGGGGATTCACAATGGCCCACAACCAAAGAATTTGAGAGTTCAACTATGCTGACAATCTTATTTTTCACTCTCTCCTCACTGAGCGCACTTTACCATAAATTGAACATTATCATGTGACTTGTCCGTACCTTGAGATGCCATGGGACTGCTTGTAACTCACGTTCAGGCTTCAGACGGCTTGAAAGTGGCTCGAAGGCCCCTGCCACGCTTCAAAGCACTCCGAAGGTCACATGCTGAGCCATGCCGTTGCAAGCTGGCTGGCTTTTTTCCGACATAGGACAACGACTCCTTGTTAATGTGGTCCGCCACGACTTAGATCCTGCTTCCCGCGAGGCTGTCTTTGCTGCCCAGCGAGAGACTCGCCGAGCCGGAGTAACCACGGCCGAACGAAGAGCAAATCCGGCAACGTGATGGTGCGCCGCGGCTAATTTTGGACTTGGTGGGAAGCCGAACACGTGGTTTTCTTAATTTCGGCTTGCCATCATCTCCAGAGAATCGCACCAATCTTCACCACCTCACGGTCAATCCACGATGTCGGGGGCGCGTTCTGCTCCGTGGACATCTGGCTTCCGTAGAGCACTCTCTTAGCTCCTGAATCCGCTCCCTGGTCTTTCTGTCTCCTCGAAGAATCCAAATGATCTTGCCAAAATCACCTCCGAAGCTGCGAGATGGCCAATGCTGTACCATACCACCTACTATCGTGACGGCCCCAAAACTTGGCACAGCCCTTGAAAACGGTTAGTACTCTACCTTCACGCATACGGTATGATTTTAACGATTTTAGCCAGTCCTCGGCGTGGCCCATTACCCCAAATGCCCGTTTCAGGGAACGTGGACACTTCAGATTTTTATTGGGAAATGGAGGGCCTCAGTTAGCGTACAGCGGGTCAAGGTGTGTTCATAGAAGTCTTCTGAACATGATACCAGCTCATCTTTATCAGACACGGTCTCTTGCCGCCATACGGCGCTGCGCTATCGGACGCCATCCGGGTCATATCACCACATCCCCGAAATTTATTCATATCTATTCCCCCATCTCTACAGGTACATTTCCTATTTACTATTGTCTTTTTAGCTGGCTGAGGGCATCATGAAGCTTGCGCGTCAGCCCACGACCTCATATAGCTAGTGCTCTGGTCTGCCTACCCGGGACTCTCTCGACTCTTCCTATGCCAACTCTTGCCCAATCTCACGCGGGCCCTGCCCGCCATGGCCCTTCGATTCACCTCCCCGACCCGGACGACCTTTCTGACCTTATCGACATGGACGATGACGCCGCCGAAATCGATTTCGAGCATATGCCCACCGAGGAACACCATGAAGCTCGCAATTATTGCTGCTCAGAGCGGCAGCATGTCTGAACGCAAGGCCCCCATCTACTATCGCGTCGTTCGGAGCACGTTCAAGAACCGTATGGCCGGCGTTTAGCCCCGCGTCGCGGCCCACGCGCATGAAAAGGTCGTCAGCGAACCCCGGGAAGAGGTTCTGACTGAGTGGATCCGGGTGAGCATTGATTTAGTGGCTCATTATACTGCTCTAACCGTTCCAAGGTCATGGGAAAGCGCAGGTTTCCGTTGACACTCGAACCCATCAACGCGTACGCGTCCGATATCTGTGGAGCCGAAGTCAGGGCCACCTGGGCAAAGTGATTTCCGATATGGATGAAAGGGGCATCCAGCTTCGGGTTCATCTTGAACTCTCTTCGTTTCATCCTATCTTACTTGAACTCTTCCAGGTCGGTGGCAAGATTCATGTGATTGTTGATCGCGACCCGAAAGTTGTCCAGAACTCTCCAGTGGGAACAGAGATCTCGTACTTAACTATCCTTGAATGCATTTGCGTCGACAGTTGATCAACAAGAAGGTGAAGGCAACAAATGAGTAGTTTTAACCATAGAAGGGACCTATTTGAATCCCTTAATGTACTTTGTACACTTGAGATGTCGCGAGGAAGTGGGGAAATGCGTCGTGAGCGTTGACATTGGGTCTGATCAAATCATTCCCACGCCTGGTCAGGTGCCTAGTTTCTTCCATTTTTGGACCTGCCGGCGGCAAATATTCATCACGCGACAAACATGTGGCAACACCTCGATTCTTCAACCACATTTCACTCTCAACATGCCAGCCTACGCGCTGACACCATAAAAAGGTCTGAACAATGTTTCAGTCGCCCACAAGGTACTAAAAACCCTTAAGGTGGTCAACTACACCCTCTTATATAGTAGATACACAACTTATTTCGCTGTCTTGTACATTTTTTATATTAACTGAATACTTCTTGAACTCCTTTGCCAACCCAGATTCGTGTTTCAAGTCCAAAATTGTCGACAATCCTGCCTGCGAGCCGGTATTCTGACTTTGCGAACTCGTTTCGTTGGTCCCGGCCATTGCCGAACCATGTGCCAACGTGCCGATGATCCCAATATGTTCGGCACACGTGTCGTAGATGGTGTACCGAACCTGCCCTTGGTGTGCCGCTGATAGGAGCAATGTGCCGTGAATGAACAGCGTGTGCCGCACTTGGAATGTGCCGTGTGCACCGCACTTGGATAATCCCGGCCATTTCCTGGGTTTGGATAAAATCCACGATGGCTTGCGCCACTGGATGAAGATTGCCCCAACGACAGCCCCCAGTGTATCCCGACGAATATTTGACAGTCGAGCCAAGACGCTCTGCAAGGCTCTGCTGGGTGTACCGCAGGTGGCTCTGAATCTTGCGGCGATAGACATATGGCGAATGTTGTGATATATCGAGGGATATGATTCCCTGAAGTTGAATGCACCAAGTACTTGCTGAAGGTGATGGATTCGCTATCGAGCGTCAGGGAATAGATGAGAAGGCGCTGGCTTGTTTCACGGATGAGGCGAGAGCGCAGGACTTCAGCAATTTTGGCCCCTCGACCTGCCTGATGATGGCGTCGATAAGTTCCTCAGGGACAAGGTGTGCTGGCAAGTCCGTGGTGGGATCACGTGGCGGCGCGCCCCCAGAATCAGTGAAACAAGGCCAAACAAATTGCGCTTGTTGATGGCACTGGAAACGGAGTCATGACCACAAGGTCGGAATCCAGCGGGAGGCTTCCGCTAATTTTCGGGCCCTAGTAAGTACTGGGTACCTGAAACCCACTCGACGAACAGCTCTCGCTCCTTATTGCCAGCTATACAATAATGAGGAAGCCTCACAAGAGAGTGGGGATGAGCTAAGGGCTAGGATATGCCGATAGAAGGAAAATTGAATCCTATTTGGCACCTCGCGGCGGAATCATGGGCTTTCCGCAACCTCTACCTCGATGGCGATCCAAACCCACGGCACAATTGGACTTGCATAATAGTGGGTAGTGGGACCTAAACAAGTTGCCAACGTCAACTTGAGAGCGATCACGACACGAGGACATCACCCAAAAATAAAACCCCCCGATTTCCAAGAATTAGTCCAAGCCCAAATCCAAGAGGCGTTTCCTGCAAGCACATTTACTTCGAGTCCATCACCACTCCCGTGACGGGAACAGAGTATTATTAAGCAGGACTTGATTAAATGGCGGTAAAGCAGCGACTGGAAGTTACGTGGATGGCGGAGACGCATGAAGTTCATTCGCGAATCGAGGATCGAGTTGCATGTGATGTACAGAAAAGTTTCTGTGCTGTTATGCGATTCTGGCAAAAAAAGGAGGTGGTTAGCACATGATCATATGGAACCTCGGTTGGAACGAAACACAAGCAGACGCAAAACAGGCGGGAAAAAGCCCGGGTCGGAACGCTGAAATTGGACTTGAATACTATGATATGATGTGGAATGAGGATAAATGAGTGAATCGGATGGGCATTGTGATGGATGTATCTTTGATTTGAATTGTACAATGAAGGGCCAGAGAGGAGGATGAATCCCAAGGCCAGAGACGGAAAAATGTCTGGATGATACCGAACATGGTCCCAGTCCGAATCGACCGGGCGTCGTCTGTGGAAGGATACGTCGCCCAGACATACTTTGCAGGTGCGGGCCGTTCCGCAAGTGGACCTGGATACTCTGGTGTGGGAGGTGAATAAACGGCCAAGTTAAAATAGTCAGCCGACGCTGCATGGCGCGTGAGTACGGATAGGAGTAGTTGTCTGATCTGCAAAGCAGTGATAAAAAGCCCTCGCAACCCCAAATCCACGGTCAAGCCCGGCTCGAACGGGCGTCGCCTGCATGTCGAGACTATGAACTATGTATTCTCGGCGTAACTAATCCCGGTCTCTTGCGCTCTCGCTCGACACTCGCACAACACTCGTCAATTACTATGGCTCACATGCTCAGGCACGGGTCAGTTAGTTGGGAGTTCGCCTGAACGCCGTGCAGGGTCAAATTGAATGAGCCAACATCACGGCTGCATGCGCGGTCTTGGCTCTCGTCTGCACGATTGATATATGGTTCGAACCCGTAGGTAGGTATATAGGAAGTCTAAACTGGTGTACACCGAGAATGGCGACACAAAGCAAAACTGTCTACAGCTACTCCAATAATGGCGCAGCCAGTCCCTGCTGAGGAGCAAGCGCGCAGAGCTGAAATGTAACTCCAGGAGTAGTCCAGAAGTGAAGTGTCGCGCATTCCACGAGCAAGCAAGCAGACGAGCTGCAAGCTCAAGAAGCGTGGTTCCCTCCAGAATACAACGGGGACGCAGCGAAAGGCCCGGAATAGAGGGTACACGAGATGCGCGTCCACGTGTGGAGAGAGTGACTGGAGGAGACACTCGATTATATACAAGCGGCGGTTACGAGGGCTGGGAGAAGCGGCGCATGTCGGGCAACGTTGATGCCTGCAGCGGCGCGGCGGCGAGAAGAGATCGCACGCGTCAGGAATAGATGAGTGCTCCCGTTGAAAGTGTACTACACGGCGTACGCGCCGGGCGGCGTTGTATAACTTAGAGAAGCCCCATTCGGGAGATTACTCTGTGCAGGGGCGACAAGGCAGCGAGCGAGCAAGAGACTCGGAGAAAACCAGAAGCGATGGGAAGGTTGCTGCGTCCTGGGAAAAGGTCGGTGAAAGATGCAGGCGTCGGGTGTGTGCAAGGCGCGCCGCGCGAGGTCTGCGGCGAGGAAACCGCCTTCGTGGTGAGAAGGAGAGGTGCGGCAAAGTCCGAGTCGGACGTTGATCCGAGGCTCACGTGCGGGGTCTAGGCCCGAATCGGCTTCTCTCTTACGGTCACCACAAAACCTTGCCGTCTCAAGCGTTAGCTCCACCTGGGGCTCATCACCCAATTTATCGACCTTGCGCTCTCCACCATGCTTTCTGTCTGCCCCGGCGCGTCAAGACACTGCTGGGAATGATTCTCCATCGGATGGCTCTCTTAGTCGGGCGAATTTTGCAAACTTATGAGTGCACAAGAGCACTTCCCATTCGCTGCTCTCTACTCCTCTAAGTGCTCAATGTCCTAAATCGTAGACTCCCACCGCGCGCGGAGCCAGCGCTTCCGCGGGATTCTTCTCTGGCAGACAACTTGATCCAAGCTAATAAGCTCAGGCGCGGCCGCTCCTCGCCTCGAGACTTTCGTACTTCTGGGCAGCTTGTATTCTTCTCGCACGCAAATGGCGCGATCCTCAGCCTGCGCGCGGAAGCACCTCCCCGCAATTACTCTATCTCACCGCGTCAATGCCGGAACGTCTCCGTGTATCGCCCCAGGCTAAATGTGACTCGTGATAGCCATGAAGCAGCAGAGGAGCTACGCGATGCTAGCGCTGGACAGTTCATTACTATCACGACTGTCCCTGCCGGGCTGTCTCTGTGCTCTTGCCTTGAGCGTGCTCGACCCAGGAGTCAAGGCACCGAGAACGAATCTCCCTCGGATGGCTCTTGGCCCAGCGCACTAGCCCGGAACCGGATGAGCACTCCGAAGCTCCATGATTTAATGACTTTCCCATGATTCGGCAGCCTGGTTTAACTTGGTGGATGAATATATACACGCTAGCCTCAGTTTTGGTAATCTATCTCTAGCCTCGCACACTCTTGTTCTCCTACACGCACAGCACAACCTCACCGTTCAACGGTCCAGTGCCTGAACTCTAGCTTCGCCTGCGGCTCCTTTCCCGATTCAAGCGTGCCGCGCCCGTCTCCGCCGGGCTGTCTCTCTCCGGTCTCGCGCGGAGGAGTTATCCCCGGGGGGTGCGCTTTCGGGGTAGAACTCCGTATCAGCACATCGAAGGTCTATTCTCCGCCTGCGACTGTTACCCTCAAATCAGTGCTTTTATTGCGCGGACCAATTCATCCATTTACGGTGCGGATGAATCCAGGCTAGCCGCAAGGTAGTGTTCAGCCTGCAGCAACGACTGCTCCTACTGCATCTTTCGGTCTCCAAACGTGAAGGCACTCTGCCGCTAGACGGCTGAAGTACGCTCCTCTCTTTACCTACATGCCTTCAACTCTCTTTAATTCTTTCTCTCTCGCTTTGGGCGCGGCGCCCGACTGCAAGTGAACAGACGCAGCATCGGAGGCTCACGGATTTGCCATAATTCCGCGTCCGGTAGGCACTGTCTCCGGGTGGAATTAGATTCTCTCACGCGCCTGCCTTCGATCCCTCGCTATCACGTTCGCTCAGGGGGGATTCGCAGCCCGTGAAGCTATATATAACATACCACCCGCTCGGTCGACTTTGCGGTCCTCAAACTCAAACTCTCGGCAACTACCAACGATTCCTCACAGCTGTTCTTCGACCAATCTCTCAGGATGGCAGCACATTAGTACTGTACTGCAAGGGCTTGCTTCTGTATCTACGCCATACCTCGGTCGTCCGCGCCGTACAGGAGCAAGAGGGGTGGCGCGAGGTGCAGCCGCCCGTACAGCTGCGTACCAACGCGTGAGTAGCCGGCGCGCGCAGATCCGGGCACCTGGCGGCGCGGGCGCGCGGTCAGAAACGCGAGATGAAGCGCATGAGATACAGATGCGCGAGGCGAGGCTAGCCGAGTCCGCGCAACGTGCAGCCGGACAGCCGCGGGAGGGTAGGCGCAGCGGGACGCGTAGGTACAAGATGTGCCGACTTGCGTAGATTCCGCGCGAGGGGCACGCGCGAGTAGAGCTGCGTGAGGCGCAGGCGCGCGAGGGGTAGGCTCGTGTACGCCACGCTGGTTTCGCTTCGGGTGCGCAACGCGCAAGCCCCGCGAGCCGGGCTGCCGTGTGAGGTGCAGGCCGCGTACATCCGCGTGAGGTGCGCGCATACAGCGGCGGGAGGTATAACCGCGCGTGTACGTCTGCGGGAGGCGCAAGAGGCGCGAGGCGCGAGAATCAGGTGCGTAAGAGACAGGCGCACGAGCTCCAGCGGGAGATACCCCTGTCACAGCACTGCGAGGCGCAGGCGGGGGCGCGGACAGCCGGGCGAGGTGCAGCGGAGGCATGACCAAAGTTGTAGAAGTAGAAGTGACTTCTACTTCTACTCCTGTCGTTAAATCCCAATAGAAGTTACCTCTACTTCTACTGGGTGCTAGTTCTACTTCTACTCAGAGCCCCTACTTCTACTGGGATGTAGTTAGCTTTCTACTTCTACTGTCACACCGACCGCCCCGCCTCCTTCCGCCTCGAATTACCGCATCAGGTTGCCAATTAGGTAGTCAATAGCTGTCCGGACTGGGAGCATGATGCATATGTTGTCATTTATGCAGTCTCCTTCGCTGAGTGGTTGACATCAACGTTCCAAATTCCAAGTTCACTTTGTTGCGGGCCGGGTTCAAACCTAACAGCGGTCGTCTGTTTTGCTTCAGCCATTTCGCCTTGCCGGCAATAGGTCAAGTTGCCTATCGACACTTTTCTGTCCCCGAGGGACACGGAAAAGCAAGGTAGGCGACTCAAGAAGAACCCGAAGCCTGGCACCTAACCATCGTGAAGAAGCACCCAGTAGAATACATAAATTTAAAGAAGTCTAACATTTAATGTATGAAATAAGTGTAGTCTGCCGTCGGACGCAAATTGTCAGAACGGGTACATATAATCGTCTAGATTCCCTTCCAAAAAGAAATCATAGCTAGCAGCTGGCGGGAGGATAGGCTCCAAGTCGGGCTCGAGCTGGATCCCGACGTCGGATGCCATCGGAGCTGATAGGAACACAGCCTGCTCTGCATATGTTGCAGGAACAGGCGCTAGACCCATGCCCGCCAAGTCAGAGGGCTCGGGGACATCACAGGAAGCGTCTTCGGGCAACCCTGCAAGCTCATTCTCATCCGGGTGTTTCTCCTTCTCCTTCTCCCCTTGCTTCTTCGTCTTCTTCATACTAGAGGCCTCTTGGATGGTCTTTTTCTTTTCCTTGAGCGCTTTCATGGCGTCATCGATCTCGTTTGTTACCATCGACGAGGACAGCGCGAAGACCTTCACCGTGGATAAACTTGAACTTGACTTCGATCCCGGTAACAGGGTGAATGGTGTCCCACAATGCGGTCCACATTTTGCCAAAAACCTCATAGGTCTCATGCTTGGAATATATCCGCGCAATGGTGGCACCTGTTTAAAATTGGACGTCAGGGGATTCCGATGACATGCAACGAAAAAAATAAACGTACGAAGTCGACCTTATCATCCCAAATGACAACCTCCCATTCTTTCCGCTGGCCATGCACCCGGGCGAACGTGTTATCATGTAGAGATGCTTTGGCGGAGTGTAGGCGACCAGCGAGAAAAGGGAGCATTGTCAAGATGATCTCAATTCCATCCTCCGAAGTCAGATACTGAATATAGCGCTTGTCGGCAGGAAGTGTCTCTTGCATTTTTTTCTGGAAAAAACAAACACCTGGAACTATGTAAGCAGCTGCGCGAGACCAAAAGGGAGTCGAAAAATCACTTTCAAAGCCTAATCCATGGGGGTTATCCAGGGCTTTCAGATCGTAAATGAGTTTGCGCTTAGTACGGGGGTTCGAGAGTGGCAGGAATAATTCCCCCAAATATTTAGAGGTACTTGCGGCTGATAGAGAAGTGTTACCAATATATTTAACTATTTATGGATATCATGGAAGCTACGAACCATTGTCGCATTTTAAAACAGTAAGGCCAGTCGTCCCGGCCGCCACAATTGCCTCTTTATACGGATTCCGAATCGGGTCCGTCATGATGTCACATATCTGGCACATCTACTGGGTCATTCAACTTCTACTGGACTCAGCTTCTACTTCTACTGGGTGCACTTCTACTTCTACTACCTCACTTCTACCTCTACAACTCCTGTATATACTCGGTACAGCGCGAGACAAGGTGCGCGTGTGCAGGCATGCGTACAGCATACGGCTGCGCGAGGTACAGCAGTGTGTGTTGCAGCCGGACGGCCGCGCAGCGCAAGGCACAGACGCGCACGGAGAGCTGTGCAGAATGAACGAGCACCGCGAGCGCCTCGATTGGCAGCCGCGTGCCGAGTGCGTCTCAAGCGCCACGAGTCGCCGCGTGCCCGTGTCAGAGGACACCGCGCTCGAGCCGAGTATCCCGGCGGTGGTGCGAGGATTCCCCCGCTTGTGCCTGAGCGGGTCGGCCGACGCACAAGTGGGAGCACGGCGCCTGCGCCCGCGGCACGCTTCCTCGACTCCCGCAGCATAGCGTGGAGAGGGGAAATGAAAGAAGATAGGAGGGAACGTACCCACCTCATGAAGCCACCAATCGAACCGCCCGCGCGTGGAGTCGCAAGGGAAGATGACTCTGTGGGAGCTGGAGTCGTGAGGCTCGTCCCCGGGGAGGAGCGCGAGACAGGGGAGGACGAAAACGCCTGCGTTACACCGCTGTTACATTCGACGCCATTGCGCGTGTCAAATGAGCACAAAGAGCTGCAGCGAAGGCAAGCAGAAGGAGAGGAATGAGGGACGGTCGCTTATACCGGCTATTTCATCGGTCCGGAGCTTGCGTGTGTGTGGTTGATGCCATCACCCTTCCCTTTTCTCTTCGGTACTAACGAAAAGCGAAAACGAAACTCGGCAAAGCACGGTCGGATCCCACGGCAAGCTACCCCGATCAGTCACAGAGGTTTACTTCCGGGAGCGGTGTCCGCTTGCGTCCCGCCAATCCCGCCGTATTCACGCATCCCTGACACGCTCTCATCTTCCTCCGTCGTCCCTCGCATGGTCTCTCCTGTATTACCAATGCATCAACGCCAGTGAAACAGACTATATTATTTATTTTACAGCGGTGTGTCCAAGGTGTGCCTTTGAGCAAGGAGGTACCTTTCTGTGAATTTTGGAACATATGCTGAATATGATAGATAGTGACCCAAAAACTGTTCCTGGATAGATTCCGTTGGCCAAGTTTTTTGTGAGCCATCTACTTGCTATCATTGATGTAGCTCGGTTACCACAGCGATCTGACCGCCAATGACTGAGGCGTACGTTCGGGACGTGATGTACGTAGGTACAGTACCTGCTTGTTCCTTATTGGGAAATGCACTATTTCTCTCCTCCTTCAGGATTCATTCATAAGGCTCTCCAGGCACCCCTCATACCCCTACTTGGGATCATTCACTGTGTAGTGAATCACAATCATTATGCCGCTATGCACCGCGAGTCAACTAAATAGTTCTATTGGATTACATCGAAATGATAAATCACATTGTCATCCAGAAAAATGCAAAATCGGAGTCTACCGGGAAGCGTGCTGCATCCTCTGAGTCTTGTCAACTCATCTCAAAGTGAACAGACAATGTTGAGGATCATTGTAAGAAGAACGATCAATCTCGCCGTCGTGCATGTCCTTCTATTTATTCAGAAATGCACTCCATACATTCACCACTGGTGTTCCATCCCCACATCTGTCTTGCTCTATTCCAATTCTGATCGACTATTCTGGGAAAAGATCTTGGTCGTTAAGAATCGAGCAATACAGAACCGAATCCCGTTTTTCCTTGGCCGATATTCAACGAGTTGGATGGCGGCGGAAGGCTGCTTATTAACATTTCCCTTTTTGCTCTTTACCGCTCTCAACACCGCGTTTAAATGCAATTGGAAGGCTCTTCATCGGGTCGCAAAAGTGCAGTGGAGCACTCGTAGATGGCCTGAACGGCATCGTGAAATTCAGCAGGGGTCCTGGATTTGTGGTGGACGTCTTTGAGTTGAGAAATTCTACAACACTCCGCTTAGTCATGAGCGAACAATGGGGTGCAATCAACGGACATGAGAACTTATGGTAGATACCTTCATGTCGAGTCGAGGACCTTTTGTTTTAGCTCTCAGACCTGCCAGGAATTTTTCCGGTTAAAGCAATGGATAGTCTTTCCCTGATCATGCGTAGAGGCTGCAAAGTTCCTGACCGTGTTGGAAGAATATTTGACCCAAATGCCCGTTCAATGCTCGAGTCTATGCCCGGTCCATGTTGGGCCCAGATTTTGGGTTTCAAACCCATATCGATCAGGCATCTCGGACATGTTCAATGCTTCAATAATTTATTAGTTTGGGCAGAATTTTGGACACGTTGGGCACACCATGGCCATAAACAAAGTCTGCTAATGTTTTCAACTTCTTTGTGCTCCCGATGTGCAAATCAATTCTGTTTCCGAGTCACCTTTAAGTCAAGTGTGGTGTGGCAAGCCCAAACCCATATCAGTGAAACCAGATGAATGCGGAGATTGAATTAGGGCTGGAACATTATGATTAAATACACCCTGGGCCCGTAACGTACTGTAATTGTAATATAATTTTAAGGATCGACCACATATTTAATAGTATGCGTAACATAATGTATTGTAACCGTATTTTAATCATATTTAATCATATTTAATGGATGGTGACACCCTGCAAGTAGATTTGGCGACCCATGGCAGTGCCAACCAGGATTTTCGCAGCTCAGGGTTGAAACTCATAAGGGCTGGCACATTAGGTATTTCTAGATGTAATCACCTTCAACAAACTATAGGGCTGCTCAATTGTCCCGTCGTTCACGTCGGTCGTTCGAAATAAATTCAATATTTGGTCGAAACAAACAAAAATTTGAATCTCCGCTTGAAGCGCGTCTCTTCCACCACCGTCCACCACCCCCTCAAGTATTTGACCAAGCACATCTTCTGCAACCTTAGAAGGTGGGTTGGACCATATCGAACTAAGAAGCAAGCTAGTTGATATTTCACATGCCGTTGAGGGCGGTGCCTACGAGAAGTAAATATAGGGTTAATCAACTGTGTTGCAACTAAGTAATCAAGCACATTCCTGCCAATTCTAACCACAATCATCAGTAAAACAACTGACAAGTATTCGAACATATCACACCGGAACATGTGCCGAAATTCACGATCTAGCGCCTGCAGACAGACCAAAAAGAGATCAACTGACTTCGGGATCTTGTTATAAGGCCCTCGAGAGCCACCCCCCATCAGATACTCAGCAATTTCCATCCAGTTCAGGCTCGTAAGATCGAGGACGCCCGATACATCTTTCGGAAGGCAGTCCGCATCGAAGTCTTCGTCCGCCCAGTCGCCAGCATCAAGATCATCGAGATCGTCGGCAAGGGCAATGGAGGCAGCGAGGAGATTCTCAGCAACAAATAAAAGGTCTGAATATGCCTGAGCCTTGGTAGATTGAGGCATCGATGCGAGAGATGAGAGAGGAGAAGCAGTGTTGGCGGAGATTCAAATTTCTGTTTGTTTCGACCAAATATTGAATTTATTTCGAACGACCGACGTGAACGACGGGACAATTGAGCAGCCCTTATGTCTGAGGGCAGAATGACTGAAACAACATGTCTCAAGATTTTTGATGGATTGATCGTTCAGTGATGGGACATCACATCATGTTCATCAACGGGCGCAGAAAATTACTAAGGGCCCCTGTGAGAGAGGAATGCGTAATTTACTACTAATTCTACCTGAAAACACATCTCAAAGCACTTTGAAAACTCACAGTCAAGCCCTGGCCCAAGCCTAGGAATATCTCAAGCCCTTCCGAGAGGCGGCGGCTTTCTTTTTACCGATAAGGCCACCTCAACCGTCCTCTTTGAGAAGGCGAATCACAGACAGTGTGATTGGGATTTGACTCATTCGGCTCCCCCTTGCTTAATATTATGATTAAATACAGGGCCCATATCGTAATGTAATCGTACCGTAATGTAATGTATCAGCCATAATTTTAAGGGCGTAATATTACGGGGCGGGGGTATTTAATCGTAATCCTAAGATTATAATAGATTATAATCAATTATAACCGTAATCTTATCCAGCCTTAGATTGAATCTCATAGCCTGTACTTGCAAGGGTTTGAAATCACCTGCGAAACTGGCGAGAGCTGACGTGCCGGCCCAGACCTTGCTTGAGACAGGTGTGGAGAGATTTGGGATATGAACTATACATTTTTTGAGCAACAAGCAGTATGTGCGACTTGGGTACTATAGCCGATGACTCTTCCTCAACTCGGTCCGCAATATCAGCTGAGACCAGACATTTCAAGCCCTTATCGTCGCACTCCTGGTGCGAGGGTCTTTCGCCGCAATTTAACCGGTTGTACTAGATGGGGTAATAGTCTTCAATGCCGGTCATTAGGCATAAATTTGAGAAGATCTTGCCGTTGCTCTCGATTTTCTGTGTTGATTCTCACTATAGTACGGAAGAGTTGAAGAAAACTTCCGACCCATCTGAGGAATTTTGTCGCAGATTGACAACCGAGACGGCCTTGACATGGCATATTCTCAGGTACACGAGAAAAGTCGTCACGGACTTGTTGGCAATCGGTTCCATAGATGCACTCACGACACAGCATCAATATTCTCAGCTTGAAATTTCATTCACGCTGTGCCTGCAGTCGAATCTGAACCGTGGGAACACTAGAGTTGTTGAATTTAACCCAATTCCAGCACCAGGGTTGAGCCGTGGTCCTCGAGATGAATAAGAAAATAGTATTGGGGACAACTCAGCAGTTGAAACTAGAGTCAGAGATAATTTACCAGGATGATGTGTCTGTGGGGTTGTCAGGATCATCTGTAGTTGAAATACCAGTGGTATGCTACCTCTCGACTTGATGATTGAACGATTGCGGTGGGTTACGTTTTCGTTTTCGTTTCTGGATTTTATCGTTGCCGGAGTGCAGTGACCGGTTATCTTAGCCGAGATGTTACCCAAGGCTAGGCTCAAATCCAGCCTGTCTATGAGAGCAAGCTCGTCGATAGACAGGCTGGTCGATCGGAGTTTGAAATCTCAATACGCGCGCGATTCCGCATTCGGCTTATTTATAAGCAAGCTTTCAGCGGGGAGGGTTCGAATCCTAACAACGACAATTTTTGCATAAATATTCCTCAGAGCCGAGCACATCCATTTTCTGGGTCGAGCGAGGACCCAAAGGCCATCGAAGTCTCTCCGGGCCTCACAGACTCTTACCTGACCCAATTTGAGCGGGGAGAATGAAGAACGGTCGCCGCTTACAAATAAGCCCGTTTTGGAATCACGCGCGTACCGTGATTTCAAACTCCGATCGACCGGTCTGTCTATCGACAGTTCTCATAGACAGACGGTCACCGGTCTAACCCAAGGCCATCAGCGGCCATCGCCCGGCAGGTTATATATATATGTTTTCGTTTTCGTTTCTCGTATATACTCCTTTCTCTTCCCTCACAACATCAAACCAATGCCAGGTCCTCGCTGGCGCGCTGCGCTGGAATCCAACGGCTTTAGCGCGCAAAATATAGTACTTCTAGCATGAACTCCTTTTCACTGCCTTGCCCATGCAGCCGATTCTCCGGTACGACGGCGAGGGGAAAGTCAAGGGATAAATGTCTCCTGCCCTCGACGAATTCCTGCACGCCCAGAATGCGCTCGGCCACCTCGAGCTCACATCCACCTCCTGGACCGTCTCCACGGCGACTTCGCTGCGACACTTGCTCCAAAGGACGAGCTCCAGATGATCAACAGCCAGAATCAGCATTGCGCTGGATCCTGCCGCAACTACGGCGCCCCGGGCACGCTCCTAAAGCTTACGCGGCAGGTGGTTGATCCGTCGCTCACCGGTGCGGCCGCTACATCTACCGATTTGGCTTGTCTTGAACTTCGATGAGCCGCGTTGCACTCGGCTGGCGCAATTCTTCGCCCTTCCTACACCGGCCCCTGAACCTCCGCGCCACCGGGCCGCTACAATTTTCGCACTGTGCACGAAAACTATGGCCGTTACTCCGGATCTCGCACTTCCCTTTCTGTCGCCTTGCCAATTGTCTGCGCTCTGCCGCCATCACGGCTGCAACATGTGCAAGCCCCCCCCCACGCATTCCGAGTGAATCTAATTCCTTGCTCCATTCGCTGTGGCTACGCTGTGGGTGATCAACAGAATTCGCTGCGCCGGGAAGCCCCTCTTAGATGCAGGTATGCACTGCAATTGTGCGACTGTTGACTGTGAAGTCCTGCACTTCTATTCTCTTTATTTACGGTATAATCAGCCTTGGCTTCGTGTCGGACGCGTCGTACCGTGTACATCGCACCCGCCCCTGCCGTTGAATTCGCACTCCAGCCCACAAATGCTTCAACCCCGCAACCTTCAAGCACCATCTGTTCTGCCCCGACTCTCCACCCCTCGCTCGGATCATCGTCCCGTGCTCCTCTCCCCCTCCGTATCTACCTTTGAATCTGGCCTTTAACTTAACCCTGCACCGAACTCGCCTTCAAGTCCACTTTGCTCCTCTCTTGATCTACTTCGCACGCGGATCGGCGCGCGGATTCCAACGAACGAATCATTTATGTACCGCCGCACGCTCCAGGGTATTTATCGCCTCACGATCCCAGGTACTCGCGCGGCGTGGCGCTCTTGATATCCATATACTCCACCACCGGCCTCAATGCCCTCACGATAGTCTTGATACCTTCACTCACCTGCCGCCGGCGGGCTCCCGTGTGGTAAACCAAATCAAAATGCACTGCACCCCCCTTCTACTTCAATTCCACATTTGTTCCAAACGCTGACACCCATATTCACCGGCCAGTCGAGTCTTTGGCACTTCAACTCTCCGCGTGCGTGCTTCGGTTTCACTTATTCTGATTCATCAGTTAGTTATCCCAGTCTGCAAGTTGGCATGTACACATATAGACTGATGCGGATGGCATTCAACACGCATCGGCTGCTTGCAGTCCGCCGACTCTGCAGTGGTTGGAGACGCAGTCTCTGGTGCGAATCGGGCGGGGTCGGGCTGCAGTGGGACGGAGAACGGGACGGGGTCGCGACGGTGAAAAGCTAAGAATGGAATGATGATTGTATCTGTGCGCCCTCCGATGCTAACATCCTTCACTGCCACTCGCTTCTCCTGGTACGCTGGATGGGGAAGTGCAGCCAGATGCACTGCCACACCGTCCAACGAGCAAGTTCATTGGATCACTCGGGTTTGCGCTTGCTTCGCTCTGCGCTCGGACATCCCGGGAGCGGGAGCGGCGACTCGCAGGTACGCACGCCTGTCCGCGGTCCTTCGCGCGTTTGCGGGCTGCTTGTGGAGATTACATCCCGGTGCGCTGCCCGTCTGCGTCCGTCTGAATTTCCGAGATGCACGCATGCGATACCGGGTGTCTCTAATATAGGGTCAAACCCGAGTGTAACAACCGAGGGTTCAAAGAATTTTGCGGAGATTTCTGTACGATCATATGGCCTGGTCGAGACATAGGAACTCCCGAATTGCCTAAGTCTAACACTTCAGCTGGAATGCACGACAGTCAACATGACATTACTTACTAGCTCTTGGCAAATGAGAATCACCCACCTCTTGCTTTCAACTCGTTGAGCTCGCAGTTGGGCAGATGCACTCTCCTGCCGTGCTTTGGACCTAGATTTATGTGTGAGTACAGCTAAATGCCGTCGGAATTGAGTTTGTGTCAGCGGGATATCAACAAGGCTCAGGTGGGCCTTGTGTTACCAACCCTGTATCGAATTCGCAATGGAGACAGACGCTGCTTCCCCTCTTTAAATAAATAAATACATATTTCAATCAAGACCGTTAAACAAGGAGCGAGCGAAAACCAAATTACAGAGTCGATTCAACTCAAACCACCAAAACAAGTTCATCATCCTTAGCCTTTTCTTCTCCTCCAACTTCCATCTCACCAGCCTGTGTTTCTTCGTAAGTTTCCTCTGGCACAGCTGCGATGGGGGCATTGAGCTGTCCAAGATGCATCAAACTTTCTGTAGGCTCCTCCAGCACATTGTTGGTGATTGCTGCAAGCCTTTCGTTGATCTGGATGACTTGCTTCGCCTGGGATGAGCGTTCAAACAACGGTCTGGCGGTCTTCCAAAGCTCAATTGCCTTCAATACATCCCCTTGGCCCTTTGCCAGATCACCAAGTCCGAGGATGCATTCAGCTCTGCTGCGATGAATATCCATCCAGGTGAATCCCTCCAAAGCAACAGTAAATAGGGCTGTCGAAGCAGCAGTATCACCTTCAGCTTGAAATATATCTCCAAGGAACTGGAGTGCTCGATGAAGGGCAATTTTCTCCCCTAATTTAATTGCATATCCCAGATATATGACTGCCCAACCAGAGGCCCAGTGAAGATCACTTTCAGGCCAGTGCCGGATGTTGGCACAGCACTCCATGCATGAGAGTGCACCTTGAGCATCATTTCCCCATGTTGACTTGAAACCAGTCTGGAGTATGCCCTTTGCAGTGAGTATTTCTCCCTCTCTGAGATGCAGTTGTCCTAACGTGATCTTACAGTATATCTTTGCAGAGATTGCATTGCCATATCCATATCTGTGGGCATCGAACAGTGCCATTGCTTTGTCAAGGTTAGACAAGACATCTTGTTTTGGTGCACCAATTATGATGTCAAGTTGTGCAATGTTGAGGAGAGCCCAGGCATAATGATATGGGTTTTGAGTAGCGGCATCTCGGGCAATTTGCATGTGGATATTGCGGGCCTCTGTATATTCTGATTTCAGGAGCTGGGATTCTGCCAGGTCTTGCAATAGAGGTAGATAGGCAGACCCAGTAGTTGTACCACAAAGCTCCAGTAGCTTTTGTGCTCTCTGACAGAGAATGATGGTATTTTGAATGTTGCCGCAGCTTCGGTAACACATGGCTGAAGTGCGGAGGGCCAGTGCCTGACAATATAAATCTCCTGCTAGCTTGGCAAGTCGGTGTGATGCTTGAGCATCCAACTGTGCTGCAGGATAATCACCAATGAACCATTTCATTCCGGCCAGATGATCCAATACCAGGGCCTCCTGCCTCATGTCTCCATGAGATTTTGCCAAATCTAGTGCCTTGTGCAGATATTTGAGGGCCACAGATATATTTCTTACAGCATAGAAGTGGTAATCCCCCACTTCAATGTAAAATCTGCCTAAAAGTTGATTCAATTGAGACACTCTCAAATTAGAACTATGCAAGGGACTCACATTCATGGGCTGGGTCATTGAATGTGTGGAAGTGCGAGATGGCCTGTGTAATCAACAGATCTGCATCGGTAGCAAGACATGGGCTGCGTGACTCAAACTTCCATAGGATGAGTTGTGCCTTGAAATTTTCATCACAATTCCCAGGAAGAACAGCTTCAATCTGATCCATTAACATAGGAATCAGGTGATAATACCCAGAACCCATGTTCCATGTAAAGACCTTCATAGACAGGGTGCAATCAATGATTTCTGCCAAGTTTGGATTATCCTGGTTCAACCGTCGGAGCAGTAATTCACAAATGTTTCTAATATTCAATGCTAGCTCTGTGATTCTTCCAGCCCCCTGCTGAGTTCTTGGATATTTCTGGTACAGATCCAAAAGCTGATGGAAGTATTTTTGCAGTGGGTGAATTACAAGTGGGGAAGGAGGATAGAAACACTGCATGTGTTCTCGGATAGGCACCAGTGACTTCAGCCGCCTCCTGTCATCTGTATATGCTAGAGAAGTAGCAAGTAATGTAGCTTTGCATGTCATGATGTCATTTATAGAGAGCTTGCTTTGGACGAGCTCAACATCGGACAACCCATCTGGCAGAATTGAGAGTAGACGCAAGAGGTCCTTGGCACCTGTGCTCATGCGGGAGCTGGACAGTGAAATTGTGATTGATGTGTCCAGATCAGACTTTCTGTCATTGCCTGCCGAAAGTAGGGAAGTTTTTTCTGACTTCCAACGAGCCAAGACAGCAGAGCAGCTGCCTTCTAAGTCCACAGCATGGGCTATCAGATCAACAGCAAGTGGCATGTTATCTGTCAATGAGAGTACTTCATCGACATCCTTGCTGTCATGCCCATCCTCTGCAATGGCAAAAAATGTCTCTCGAGCGGCAACATCTGACAATGGCTTTAAGGGTGCCAGAAAGGGGCGAGTCCATTGGACTTTGGCTGGTCGTTCTGCACCTCTCATTGTGATCTATCAGGATGTCAGTATATTTGCAAGCTTGACCACATCTGGAGACTTGCCATGAGTGCCAGATGTGGGATACTGGTGAGTTTGGACAGGAGCTCTTCAACCTTGCTGCGTGACTCAAGGGGTTCCCACGGAGTTTCCAGATTATCAAGAATGAGCAGGGAAGGCCCAATTGTAGCAAAATACTGTATGACTTGTGTTGTAACATCCTTGACTGGCTTCAATCCTATGTGTTCTGCAATTAGGACTGACAGTCCAATACTGGTTGTGACAGAATCTGCCAGTACAAAGAAACACTGTTCATATCTGGAGGCAATGTCAGGGTGGTGGATGGTGGCCTTGGCAAGGCTTGTTTTGCCCATTCCACCAGCACCTAAAATGGCAACTCTTGGTGATTCATGCTGGAGTATATCCACTATCTCCTTGAGTTCGGATTCACGGCCATGAAAAATCTTCGGTTTCGCAGGTAACATTGAGATAGAGTTGGAACTTGAGCCGGTAAATTTTAGTCTGAATCAACCA
The DNA here is from genome assembly GCA_029289555.1 of Mycena latifolia. Classification (NCBI taxonomy): domain Eukaryota; kingdom Fungi; phylum Basidiomycota; class Agaricomycetes; order Agaricales; family Mycenaceae; genus Mycena; species Mycena latifolia. The sequence continues at coordinate 45,915 of JARJLE010000072.1, forward strand.
CCAGAAACGAAAATAGTACCTATTCTGGGATCCACCGGTCTTGTAGATCTGTGCAACATATGAAAAGCAGCCTTTGACAAGGACAAGGAAGTCCGTACAGAGGATGACCTGTCAGAAGTGGTGCCATCTGACCAGGTTGAAATCAACTCAAGCACCTCCTTGTGCATAATGTCGGCCTCTTCCTGCATTTGAGGAATGCGACCAAGCACAGTCATGTTAGTTTCAGTCTACATGAGGTTTGAGTACTATGGCATCCGTCATGGAGGGAGAAGATTCACCTTGAACACTTCAAAAGCCTGCTGCAGTCCCGCCCGACATTCACTAAGAAGTGTTTTCATCTCAGTCTGGCGAAAGAAAGACTTCATCTTGCTTCCATCCTGCTGTGCCTCCACAAATGCATGAATCTTGTGAAGTGTCCTAATAAACTGTCAATTATACTCGCAGTAAGTAGCATCATCCATACTGCACGAATTTCCCAACATGGTCCAAAGTTGCTGGAGGAAGATTCCCCTTGGTTTCAGACTTGATATGGAGATTGATAATAGCACAAAGCAGTTGATAAACAATTTCCAGGAGTTGAATACAGTCTTCCTTATTCTTCTTGACATTCTATGCCATATGAGCACTTACAGCCAGCCAACTGTAAAGGACATATCTTACCTGCACTGCAGTAATCAAGGAGAGAGTGGTGTTCGAAATGGCTGGCACAAATGGAGTACCAAATGCATCACTGAGCTCATTGAGGAGTGTAACGACCGGGGCCAAACAGGTGATGGTGTTATTCAAATGGATATCAGTAACAGTGGGTTGGGGCGACATCTTGGGAGTGGTGGACGACGAACTCAGGAGATGGGGCTCTTATATGTGAGCATGGCGAGGCGTTGTCCTTGATGCATCTCACGTTCATCAGGGTTATGATGTTCGACGGCATGATAATCTCATGAGTGTGGGTAAACTGCCTCCCATTCCCAGCATTATTCCACGGTCTGTTTTAGTACATCTTACGACTGTTTCCATCCGAATATTGGTGCAATTCGATGGTTGGCTCATTCTTGCGCCAGACCACATCAATGATAATCACTTGATCCGAATGGAAGGAGTGCCGTCTTGCATTTCTCTGACTTTCGGAAGCTGGTACTCACAAAATTATCAAGTGGATCGCTAATTGTTGCATCTATTTCAAAGCTCATCTCTAGGAACATGATGGTGATGCTACCATCCAATCCAGTGGCCATTGGACGGGGTGATTCAAAGAAGCTACTTTCATCATGATTCACACCGATCCGTGGGAATTCCTTCGGGGTTCGTATTCCCGGGATTAGATTCCGAGCAAGCCAGTCTAGGGATCAAGGGACACCCCACGAATGACTTCCTCGCTCTGCATTGCCCCAACTTGACTCGGGATTCGCTCGTCTTCTGGTCCCCAAAAGTCGTTCCGATCAATGTTTCATGCGCAATGGAGTTCATCATGATTCACCCGGTCTGCGACTTTTTTTGCGGATACCTCGGATCTCACACAGATCCCAAGATATGCGGGATATCGACCATTAGGATGGACTGTGGCAGCGCCGAACAGGATAGGGGCTCCAAGAACGTGACCGGGCTGGCAGTCCCCGGATCTTATCAGCCTCGCTTGCGCTGGATCACCATCTCGCAGCAAACATTCAAGCCCACTTCCCTCGAGGACTGGGCCCGCTCGGACCAGTACCACAACTCCCACTTGCACACACCAGACGCGGTCCTCGACGCGGCGCTTACCAACAGCAGTGCAAACGGCCTGCCGGAGATCGCCGTGAGCGCTGCGCAGGGCAAATTCCTGCGCCTCCTCGTGGCTTCCCTCGGGGCGAAGCGGGTCTTGGAGGTGGAGACGCTAGGCGGGTGAGTGCAGTCTTTTCATGACCGGGAGGTTGGAAGGAAGGCTGATTGTGGAGTTGGATTGGAATGAAGGTATTCGACAATTTGGCTCGCTCGTGCGCTCCCCGTGGATGGAGAGCTCGTCACGCTTGAGTTGATCGAGCTGCAGGCGAAGGTCGGTCGATATTCGTTCTATCTCTAATAGTCCCACATATATTGACGCTGCTCTAGGTTGCGCAGCACAACATTGACCGCGCGGGCCTTACCAGCAAAGTCCAAATACTCGTCGGCCCCGCGCACGAGTCGATGCAGCAGATGCAGCCCGCCCCTCCGTTCGACTTCATCTTCATCGACACAGACAAACAGGGCAACAAGGCGTATTTCGCAAAGGCGAAACGCCTGGTGCGCAAGGGCGGTGTCATCGTGAGGCCTTCTATTCTGTCCTACCCTGAAATGAGTGTTGAAGAATATCAGATCGTAGACAACGTCGTGCGCTACGGGCGCATCGCAGACCCGAACCACACTGATGCGCGGGTCGAGGGCGTGCGCGGGCTTCTCCAATCCGTGAAGGGTGATCCCGAGGTCGACGCGACCACGATGGGTACCGTTGGCGATAAGGGATACGACGGGTTTTTGTATGCTGTAAAAAAGTAAATGTCTTGTCTTGACCTGGAGTCTGCTTCCGAAAATGTACCAGTCGCGAACTGTTGCCATCACCGCGGGCCATACTGATCTACCCCAGCACTGTGCCCTGTACCCTCATTGGCTAAAGAAATCACGTGTGGCACACTTGCAATGCCCGCTAGCCTCAGGGCGTGCGCAGAATATCATCCGTCACCCAGAAAATTGCCTGACAATACCCAACCTGACAGGTGAAGCGCGCGAGGGTCAGCTGTGGTTAGTCAATGGGCGATAGAACGATTCAACGGTGTGGATCCTCGGATGGAAAGTTGGGACGCCCGGATCTCAGAGCAGTAATGATATGCGGGCTCAGACGGAGCTGTGCCTACTTACTTACCGTGCGAGTCGTCCTCATTATATCGAATTAAGGGCCAAGCCAGTGTATTTTACGTGGGCGCGGGCTCAGCACTAAAGCACGCGCCCGGGTTCAAAACAACAACTTCCCTTCATCTCACTAGCTGGGTGTCCACCAACCAACTTCAGATTTTTTTGAATCCTCGCGCCACCCGCTTCCTGCTTACGCAGGTACTGTTTTTCTTTATTCCGCTTGGAATCAGCTACCCCCTAGTACCTATGTCCTGACAGGCCTCCGGACAAGATAATCAACACGCCACATTACATCCGTGGGCGATGCGCTTGCAATCTGCTGCACTTGGCTTCCGTTCATTTACATAATTCTTCCTCGCCATTTGTAGCACTATCACCCTTCTCTTACCTGTATATTTCTTTTGGCCTCTGAGTCTCTTTCGTTCCGACCAACCTCTTGTCAGTCTCTCTCGCTGACTGCAACTATGACCACGAGCGTATATACGGAGCCCCGATGGCGATCCTATCTTCCTTGCAGCCCTCAGATGGGGGGCGCGCATGGACCGCGAAATGAGCAACGCTATCGACTGCGAAATGAACAAACACGGGAGCAATCACGTTGGCCAAGTTCGCCCTCGGCGTAATTTCCCAGACTTATCTCGGCTTCATCAGGACGCCTCCCGCCCACTCAAGCTGCCGGACGAGTCAGTAATTAGTAAATCTCGCTGAGCGTCCATCGGGCCTGGCTAGTTGTTAGTCAATTCCCAGTGAGCAACCTGCGAGCGTACCGCTAAACTAGACGCTGAGTGGCGTTAAGCACTGTTCTTGGTATGTTCCAATTATAAATGCAATCTGCCTGTTTGCCATTATTCAAGCGGCCACCTTCCTTCGAGGCAAGTAAAATAGATCGAAATCACTCGAAGCGAGCTTTGCACCCTTTTCCAATTCAACAATAGGTCAATATTCAACCACAACGAACGGATGGGCATGCGTCGGGATCGAAGTTCGAGATGCCCGAGATGCCCGAACCGAATATAACCAACGGAAAAATAAGGCTCGTTGACCCAGCAGCAGTATTAATCTGCCCGAAACCAGGGCAATATGCCGCAGCAATTGTACCTACCGACTCAGCACCGCAAGACAAAGATCAACTCGCACTCACCCAACTCACACGAACGGCCCCAAGCAAGAACGGGGGGAAAAAAACAATTATACGATCTGTACATATCCATCCATCCGTCTCCACAAAAGATTCTAAAGCACAATATACACTACTGGGGCAATACACGCAGGATAGTGCACTAAACACTACATTTCACACTACATGAAGGGAAGATGGGTTACAGTGGGAAGATAGGCTACGAAGGCCAGGTAGGTAGGGATATACACGAACAGAATCGAAGGCATGGTATGGGATACAGTACGGGTATGTATGTATATATGCCTAAGCTGGTACGAACGATTAGAAGTGACGGAGTGTAATGATAGAGACGGAGACGGAGCCGGCGACGAAGAGGGATGCGGAGACGGCTAGGATGAGCTAGGTGGGATAAAAGGGAAGGGAATAAATAGACGGCGCTCAAGCCCCGAGCGTGTCCCCGGGGCGCGTACTCGCTGTTTGCAAACCCGCGGACCGGCAGTGCGCCGCGAGGCGCTTGTGCAGCGCACCTGGCTCACTGCCTAACCAACGAGCCAAAAAGTCGCGTCAGTAAAACAAAAATAAATCGGCGAAGCCAGAGCTGAGGAAGGAAGAAAGAGGGTGCACGCACGCGGACAGGGCCACAGCGCGGAAAATCCTCACCTCGGGCGGGACGAGGAAAGTCGCGCACCGCGCTGCGTGCCGTGTCGTTCGCCCACAGATGCAGGCAGCTACAAATGAAACGCGCGCCATCACCGCCGTACACGCCGGATGATGTAGTAGGAGGCGGACATTGTGAGCGGATGGTCGAACCACGTACCCGCAAATGTACGCTGCGCCTGCCGCGGATCGGATCGGAGAGGTACTGGATGGACCGGATGTCAAAAAAAATCGTTCTGGTACGGGACTAGTTAGACGTCATTTGTCCGTCGATCGAACTTGAAGAAATAAAATACATAATAAATGAAAAAAAAAAAAATCAAGGACGCACTCACTCTTCCTATCGCCTGCCTCCGACTGAATAGCATCTCCGGCGAGAGGCCTGCAGGCTACAGCGTCGCAAGTTAAACGAATGCAAAAAAGAAAGCGCCCCTCCGCTGCATCGTAGTGAGGGTCACCTGCGCGCTGCACGCCGTGCGTCCGTCAACCGAACTTCCCTCGCGAGATGAAGCAAGTGAGAAACACGCACTTGGACGCGTTCATTGCGGTGCGCAGATTGCACCTGTGCACATCGAACGCGGCCTCCGCGCGCCCGGCGACGTTCCCGCAGAAGGGCGCGAGGGGCATGCTCCGGCCGAAGGCGCCTAGATCGCGTTCTTCGCGTCCCCGCCCGCGCGCCCGCCGCGCTCGCGGTCGTACACCTCATTCGGGAATAGCAGGGTACTGCGCGAACAGCCCATTAATATTGGACCAGGGACGAGGATATAGGATATAAGGAAGGGAGCGCGACGCACATTCACCGGCTTGCACATCACCATGCCCACGCCGCTGGCCGTGCGCCCGAGCGTTATGCACTCGGAGCGCGAGCTCGTCGCGAGGCTCAGCGCGCGCCAGCACAGCCTCCTTACCTCCTCTGAGCGCGCGGGACGCACCGTGTCGAGGGCGAGCGGTGCGCTCCCCGACGGGAGGCACGGGCACGCGGCACTGCGGCGCACGTCGACGACCGTCGCAGCGCTGCGCGCACAGCGGCGATGAGCCCCAGCGCGTCGAGCACCTTGTCGAGGAACGCGAGCACGCGCGCGAGGTGGTCCGGGTGGTACTCCGGGTGCGCAGAGGACTCGTACAGTGTGATGATCTGCGTGAGTGGACGATTTCGTGAGGGCGGGAAATTATCAGAGTATGGAGTACGCACCAATGCCACCCTGGCGAGCGTCGCGCTGCGCCACACGCCCTCGCTCGAGCGCGCCCTGCGCAGCGTGCCGCAAGAACACGGCGTGTGAGCGCCTCCCTTGAGCGGATCAGCAAGCGTGGGTGCACGGAGCGCGGGTTGATCGCGGGCGGGAAGGATGACGAAGATGATGAAGGTTGCCTAGACGAATTGGACACGGCGGGGAGGGTCTCATCGTCGGAGGCGTCGAAGGCGGTGGAAAGGTGGGCAGCCCCCGCCTCGGGTGCACTGGGCAGTGGTGTGTACTTGGCCGAACGCTGGGGCCAGAGTGGTGGTGATGAAGAGAGACGTGCTTGCTGCGCCGTCGAAAATAAACAAGCGCAACCTGTGGACAAAGAACCCGATTGGGACTGGGTTCGATGTCAGTTGCCTAGCGCATTCTCCCTTCTGTCGGCTCATATCAATTATATAGGCCTTTGGATTTTCCCGGCATTTGCCTTCGGCCAATAAATATTGAGATCTGATCGTGCCGAACTTTGGTGCACCGGCGTGTGCATTCATTCAACACTCCGCGGACGGCCAGACGTTCAATGCCTGTCTGATTTACAGTGAATAACTTCCTGCGGTTTTTCCATGTCATCGATAGAGCTGTTCACAGTTGTCCTTTCTAGCTCCTTTTTGCGTCCTTTTTCTGCTCCTTCCTTACTCCTTTGTGAAAGAGGAAGCAAAGAGGAACACAAAAGGAAGGAGAAAGGGCCCTTTTTCAAAAATGGGCCACATGAGTCCATTTTCCCGAAGTTGCCCTTTTCACGTTCCTTTTCGCGGTCCTCTTTTCGCTCCTCTTTGATGGATTTGAAACTCCGCCTCGCCATCGCTTCTCCGCTTCCGCCACTACCAGCTTCTGCGCTGTTCACCGTCGTTCGTCGTCGCACCACCTCTTCCACCAACCCCGCATCCGAACCCAGAGCATTCGAAGCCGTGTTACACCGGAGATCGTGAGAGAGTGGTGTGCGGTGTCTTCTTGATCCCTGTCAACCTCTGCTCCTTGTCGTTGCGCAAGCGGTCCATGGGACGTTCACGGCCGCCCATTGTTGAGCTTTCTGGCGCTCGAAACACCGCCGCACATGGTCTTGTCCATGTTGGGCAAATCGGCGCGGCGCATGCATGAGCCAAGCTCGTGACCACTTGCCGCACGAGGCTGCGCAGGACGATGTTGGGACGAGTTCGATGCAGCGCGGCATTCTAGGAGAATCGGCGCGGACCACTACATAGATGACTGGCCAATCGTAGAGAAGCTCCATACTAGTTATGTAATTGAGACTCGGACTCGCGCATGCTGCCCTGAAATGTGCATTGCTCTAAATCTAAATACTGTACCGTTGGACTTCATTTTACGGATTTTCGACGGGTGACTTCAGTTCTAACATCTAAAGCTGTTCTGTTGCAATCGTGAGTGGTTGTAACAATGCAAAAAAAAGCAATGTGTGGAAATGAGCCGATGCCAAGTAGCGATGGTACGACTTGGACGGCGATGCGGAGTTCAAAACCCCTGCGGGCGGCCGAGGCATGCTGTGGATGGAAAAGAGGGCCTTTTGGTTTCCTTTTCGCCAAATCCGCGTGCCTAGGTGTTCACAGTAGCCCTTTTTGAGCTCCTTTTTGAGCTCCTTTTTCGTTCCTTTTTGCTCAAATGGCAGGAAAAAGGCAAAAATGGATGAAAAAGGAATGAAAAGGGAGTGCAAAAATGAGCGAAAAAGGGCTACTGTGAACAGCCCTAATATTCAATCAGTGGTTCTGCCTCCGAGTACCGCAATTAAGTGTCTGCGGCATTCCCTTGCGACTCCCGCACGCGGCTTCCACGAGCGGGAGTTCATCAACACTTCATCAATGTGGTGCTGCCTTCGCAGCTGCTACCATCAAGCACCTCCCGCGATCTCAACAGTTTAGATCACATGCCAGATCAACGACACGCCCGCACACTCCCCATCTAGCGAAAATCAGAATTAATTACAGCTCAAAATGAGAGCCGAGAATTGAATTCACGTGGCCCTCCATAAATAATCACTTTCGGGACGCGTAGTCCTGGATGCGTGCAAAAAGTCTAACTGGTTCGGCTCCATAAGGTCATGGTGTTGTAGACCTGTTGCTGAACGGTGTTCGACGGCAAAGAGCGGCTTGTGACCGTACTCAAGTCCGAAATCTCCGGCGGAACGGGCACGGCACTGGTGCCGTTGAGCCGTGTCTAGGGCACCAGGCGGCAGCCTTACCTACATTCCCCGGCCTGTCCATGTCCACCGTCGACTACCGCACTCGTTCTCCTTCAACGTGCATCCCCAATCAGGCGCAAAGGCAACCTCCAAATCGGGGATGAAGGAAGGAGTACAGGCTCCAGCCTGGGGGCACGATCGTCGCTTTGTCCGCACCACCCTGCATCGTTTCGGACGTTGGCGCCGCCGGCCGCCACATAGATAGTTAAGGCTCAAGTCCTCAAGCTGTATCAACGTCTAAGGCCTGAGCTATATACTGTCGACGATCCCCGGACACGGCACAATTTTTACAAGGTGAATTCGAACGAGGGAGGCCTCCAACTTCTGGCTGGTGTGTATCTCTTCCTATTCTCTGCGGATTATCAACGTCGATGCAAAGGGTACAGCTCGGCTCCGTCGTCCGAGCGCCGAACAGCCTCGGGAAGATTATAATCCACGAATCCACATCAACTCTGAATATCTCTGTCGGAAAAATCCCAAATAAATTATACCGGCTCATGTACGCTCACAGTCCGTTGTAAGGCCATAATCCTGGACCTGGCTTATGACACATTATAGAAGTTCACATATGCAGTCGTAAGCCACACCGCGGCTTACGAGCACTGTTGTGCAATTGAGAGGTGCTTGGGGGAATACGGCATTGAGATGGCTTCAAGGCTGCTACAACCACTGCGCCGTGGGCGTAATAAATAATAATCCTCGCATTGGCAGGCACTTTTTTGGGCCGCGCACGCAAAAAGAAATAGAAACAGCAATCATATTGGTTCGTAGTTGCTTTACACGTACTAAATTCTACACTGTAATCCTTGCTTTAACGACGACGGCGATGAGTAGCTTCCGAGTGATCCCGGTCACGACTGCTTGACGCAGCTGGCGCGCGATGACCTGATCCGCGGGGCAACGGGGACGAGTTGCGCCCATGGCCGCTGCTAGTCGATGCGGAAGGGCGGGGCGGGGGTGTGGGCGAATGGCTGCGCTCTCGCTGCCGGCGTGGCTGCCGGTGATTGGTGCGAGCAAGCGGTGCAGGTGGGTTCGATGACTGATCGCGGCCTGAGGGCGAACCGTTCAGAGGCATGGTAGGACTAATCTGAGAAAAGAAATCAGTGAGGAGCACAACAACCAAAAAGAGGAAGGATACCGGTCGCGCTGGAGAAACCACTGCAAGTGCAGAGCCGAACAAGTCGTCGTCGTCTTCTCCTGCTTCCAAACGCGGGTCCCGGGCTGATGCGGCATCTTTGCTGTGGCCTTTATCGGCGTCAGGAAACAGGATGCGATCCCAGTAGGCCACCAGGTCCACGGTCCAGGCCTTCTTGCTCGCTAACGCCTCGACGATGCGCTGCATGTAGTAGCTGTGGCCAGCCACCTGATTTTCGTTCAAGTGTCCCTTGCCGTGTATCGTGCAACGTCTCCCAGCGAATTCATGGCTTGTTCGGCTTATCCGCATCACGAATAAAGTTCGCGCTCTGCTGGGTGTCGAGGTTACAACGGATACGCGCATGGACCTTCTCCATAAATTCATCGCAGAGTACGAGAAGATCTGCAAGGTGTGTAAATCTCTTTTACAATCCACCGTGCTTCGGGATTTACAGACAGTTAGGGCGTCTCTGAAACCCACAACAAGTCGCTGAACTTCCTCAAGCAGCGCTTCCTTTCACATGCGATTGGCTGCTTCAAGGACAAAGGAACCAGTCGGAATCAGAACACGCGTGTCGGTGAAGGGTTTCAACAGGAAATAGCGGCACAGTACCAGAAAACAAACAGCAAGGACGCCGAGCACCAGGTACGGTGTATTGTCGATTCCTCGTGTTCCGTTCTTTTAAAGTGCTGGTTTAACCTTGCATTAGATGTCAATCATGGACGAAAACGAGGAAAGAATGGCGCCGCTCGATATGAAGGTCAACGAGTGGCGGAAGAGCCAGGAGGAAGATGAGGCTGACCCGGTTCTACCAGCTCATGCCGCCACTGCCAACTGGCGACTGGGCTCTGCCAATGCTCGGATGAGCAGTATCCGCCTCGAGACGCTTTATCGTGGCAACCCGTTGTTCCGTGACTTCAACATGCGCCTCAGGGAGTACCTCGCAGGCCATCATCCAAAGCACCCGGTTTACGATGACCAAGATATTCAGGCCAGTTTAAATGGTTTAAATGTGATGTGTTTGGATGCTAATCCAGCACTCCCGTCCGACAGATTGAGCCATGCAAAGTTCTCTACGTTGAGTTCCAATCCAAGGTCGATTGGAACAGGGGGCACGATATATTGCGCTGCAATCCCAAGTTCCACGGACGACCGCGGTACGACTCAGTCATCTACGAAGCTCACAATGACGATCTTGCGATGGGCCAACTTGAATTGGTTTTCCGCTGTCATCTACCCCACAAAGTGACTCTTGATTTGGTGCTGATACGCTCTTACCGCAAGTCTTCCTGGGCTGCTAAAACACGCACTGACTGTCCCATTCGCGAATGGAGTCCCAGCTCCCTTTTCATCTCTATGGAGCATATCACACGCGGAGCATTACTTTGCCCAATTTTCAGGGCTCCAGGCGAGATATTCTACGTGATGGATTGTGTTGACGAGGATATGTTCCTGCGTGTAAATAACATTGACTGAATAGTTACTTCCACTGCATCTGAATTTGGTGTGAATACAAACTTTATCTACGCGACACGGACAATATCTGGTCTTGGGTCTCAACTGTGGTTGTAACCCACCACAATCGCGTGCAAGCCCGTAAGGACATTACACGCCCTATGACGACTTCAAATGGCTTATAAGCCACCCCGCCAACGGCTTATAATACATCGTAATCCCCTGTAAGCCGGTAAGCCTGCTCAATCCGATACGACCCAAACAAGGTTTTTCCGACATCGGTGGCTCCATCGTCCGAGCGGCAGCCTCGGGTAGATCATAATCCACGATTCCACATCAACTCTGAATATATCTCGGTGGCTCCGTCGTCCGAGCGACAGCCTCGGGTAGATCATAATCCACATCAACTCTGAATATCTCGATGGCGCCGCTCACCGCGCTTCGGCCCGTGTCACTGTCGCAGTGCCGAGGGGCGGGGGTGTCTAGAGTTTGGGTTCAACTTTGAGATGCCCGGTGGTTCCCCGGTACCATGCAAAGGCAGGCCGAATAATAATAAATATATAGCCAGGAAGGCTTCCCTGGACGGACTCGTCACCGTCGGCGTGTGCCCTCATCTGAACCTCCACCACGGTGTGATTCGATATTCGTACACCTTTCACCAAGTGCGATAAGGCGGCCGCTTAAAATATGCTACAGTCCAAATTTGGAGGGCGCGGGATGGGGGCGTCCGTACAACGCTCCCGTGTCTCCGAGTTCACAGCAGCAATATTTCATATATATATCATAGATTACAGCAGTTCCTGGCTATGGTTAATTTCGTATGTTGCGTGCGTGCGCGTTCGTGTAGGTATCGCTCCCGCCGATGTTCAGTCTCTTCGTCATCTCGCACAGTCGTTTCCATCCATGTAACCTCTGTACTTCCAAGACAACTCACCTCTGCGCTCGTCCATTGCTCCCTGGACGTACGGAGACTGGGAGTGCACCCACTGAATTGTGATATATTCGTGGGCGACGCCCGGAGTGATTTGGTTGCATAGGGACTCAACTTCTGGCGTCATCGCACTCGCATCTCTCGATAATCTTGGATTGAAGCTAAACTCCAACAGCACCCGCAACAAGTAGACCGATAGTAGGGTGGTAAGCAACAGCAGATGAAACTAATTCGCTAAAATAGACCATGTCATGAATAGGCAGTAGGTCACTCACACTTACACTCGTGGGATTATTCGATCGACTGGTGCTTGTTTATCCACTGGATTCCGCTGGTTCACGGTCGATCAAGGGGGCATGTCCAACATAATTTGCTTGTGGTAGGTCTGGGTGCGACAGTGTGTTCCAACACCGTGGGAGGGACCCCTTTTATCTGGTGTATCTAGGGCACACATTTGGAGGCAACATTCAGATATAATTATTAATTGGGAACAGCAAATGGAACATGCAGTCAAAATAGACCGTGGGAAATAGGATGTGGTTGATGAGAATTTTGCCTACCAGAATAAGGAAGAACCCGATGACCGGAATATGTATCAAGGACACTGCCTTGCGGCCGACGTATAAAATTCTTACATCTCACATCTGTCTCCAGCATTCCCAAGATGTCTACCGTTACAGAAATCCGTCTAAAGAACACCGTTGCCTGTTTAACTCCAGTTATTGCACTCCTCAATGAGCTCAGTGATAACTTTGGGACTCCATTTGTTCCGGCCATTTCAAACACCACTCTTTCCCTGGTCAATGCAGTGCAGGTATGATATAACTTTTAGCTGGTCCTGGGTGCTGATATGGTGCAGAATGTCAGGAAGAATAAAGAAGAGTGTAGTAAACTCATGGAAGATATCTATCGACTGCTTTGTGGTCTTGTCAACCTGCATTTCAAGTCTGAGCCCAGGGGGAATCTTGCTCCAGCCACGTGGCAACATGTTGGGGAATTCACAGAGTATGATGCATCATTCATTGTGATCCTTGCTGACAATTAGTTCAGAACACTGCACAAGATTCATACATTTGTGGAGGCACAACAGGAGGGTAGCAAGATCAAGCAGCTCTTCCGCCAGACTAAGACAAAGACACTACTCAGTGAATGTCGAGCCGGAGTGCAGCAGGCATTGGAGGTGTTCCAGGTGCATGCTGCTGTTCTCTAATCTTGACCGAGCTTCGTGGACTCAACTTATCTCCCATCGGGAGACTCAGACTAGCATCACTGTGCTTGGTAGCATTACTCAGGTGCAGCAAGAGCTGGACATGATGCACAAGGATGTGCTCGAGTTGATTTCAACCCTGTCAGACGGGACAGCTTCTGACAGGTCCTCCTCTGTACGGGCTTTCACATCACTGGTCAAACTCAGTGCTGACCGGTTACACAGATATACAAGGGTGCAGATGACCTGAATAGGTATATGTCCTTCTGATCGTTGAGCTAACCTGATGTTTATTTGGCCCTTTGAAGCTCCAAGTCAATCTCAATGTTGCCAGCCAAACCAAAGATATTCCATGGCCGTGAGGCAGAACTCACAGAGGTGGTGCAAATCCTGCAGCAGCAATCACCCAGGATTGCAATTTTAGGAGCAGGTGGTATGGGCAAAACAAGTCTCGTGAAAGCTGCCCTCCATGATCCTGACATTGCCACCAAATATGAGCAGTGTTTCTTTGTAGTTGCAGATTCCGTGACCACCAGTGTTGAGCTGTCAGCCCTGATTGGGGAACACATTGGATTTAAACCAGCAAATATACAACAGGTCATACAGTACTTTGCCACAACTGGGCCTTCCCTGCTGATTCTAGATAATCTTGAAACTTCATGGGAGCCAAAGGAGTCCCGTAGAGAGGTTGAGGAGCTCTTGTCTAAAATCACTGATGTCCCACATCTTGTGCTTGTGGTAACTTCATATTTGATCAAGTTTGCAAATATACTGACATCCAGACAGATCACGATGAGAGATGCAGAACAGCCAACCAAAGTCCAGTGGACTCACCCATTCCTGTCACCCTTGAAACCATTGTCGGATCTGGCTGCTCGGGACACATTTTTTGCCATTGCAGAGGATATGCATGACAACAAAGATATTGACGAAGTACTCTCACTGACAGATAACATGCCACTTGCTGTTGATCTTATAGCCCATGCTGTAGACTTTGAAGGAAGCTGCTCGGCTGTCTTGGCTCGTTGGAAGACAGAAAAAACTTCCACACTTTCAGCCGGCAATGACAGAAGGTCCAATTTGGACATGTCAATTACGATTTCACTTTCCAGCTCCCGCATGAGCACCGGTGCCAAAGATCTATTGAGTCTTCTCTCAATCCTCCCAGATGGTCTATCCGATGTTGAGCTTGTCCAAAGCAAGCTGGCCATAACTGACATCATGACATGCAAAGCTGCACTACTTGCGACTTCTCTGGCATATATTGATGACAAGAGGCATCTGAAGTCACTAGTGCCTATTCGAGAGCACGTGCAGCGATTCTATCCTCCTTCCCCACTGTTTACTAACCAACTGCAAAGGCACTTTCATCCGCTTCTGGAGTTGTACCACAAATATTATCGGACTCAGATGGGAGCTAGCAGAGTCACACAACTACAATCAAATGTTGGAAACATCCGTCAATTGCTGTTCCGAGCGTTGGATCTTAATAATCCGAACTTGGCAGAGATGATAGATTGCACCCTGTCTCTGAACCTTTTCACCAGACAAACTGAACTTGTATATCACCCTCTGAATCAGATGTTACTGGAGCGGATGGGAGTTGTTCCTCCTCCGAATTGTGATTCCAGGTTCCAAGCACAGCTCATCATTGGGATACTTGAATCGAGAATTCTGCTGGCCCCCATCAATGTCAATCGATTGATTGCTCAGGCCATATCCCATTTCAGTACCTTCGATGACCCAGTCCTTGAATGTGAGTCTATTCTATCTTCCCATTGATCTTGGTCTCAATGAGTTATTTAGGTAGATTTTACGTGGAAGTCGGACATTACTACTTTGATACCCGAAAGGACATTACTAGAGCCACCCAATATCTTCACAAGGCACTTGAGCTGGCAAAATCTAATGCAGATCTAAAGGCACAGACTTCTGCATTATTCCGTCTTGGTACAATACAATATGTCATTGGAGATTATCCTGCGGCACAGATGCATCTCTGAGCTTCACATAGACTTTCAGAGTTATCAGGAGAAGTGGGGTATCAAGCAGTTGCCCTTGGAAGCTTAGCCTCATGTTATAGAGCTCGTGGTGACCTCAAGAATGGTATTCTCCTAGGCAAGAGGGGAATAAAGCTACTACAGCTATCTGGTACAACAAGTGGCTCCTCATATGACGTCTTCATGCAGAATCAGGCAGAAGGCCATCGGCTGAAATCAGAATATGCAGAGGCCCGCAGTATTCATACTCAAATTGTCCCGGATATCACCCAAGAGCCAACTACAGTTGGTCATGTCTTCTGTCTCCTCAATATTTCAGAGCTTGATATTATAATGGGTGCAAGTAAAGATGTTGTCCTCCACAACCTGGAAAGAGTAAAAAGGATGCTTAATTCCCCGGAATATAGATATATAAATGCACCTCCTGCCGTGATATACTGTAATGTCCAATTGGGAAAACTGCATCTCAGGGAGGGAGAAACCCTTGCTGCGAAGGGCATATTTCAGACAGGCTTGGATTCAACCTGGGGAAAAGATGCTCAAGGCGTGCTCTTGTGCATGGAGAGCCTTGCAAATGTCAGCCAATGGCCTGAGAGTGATTTTCACTGGGCTTCTGGGTGGACTGTGATGTACCTAGGCTATGCAAAGAAATTGGGAAACAAATTGGCACTTCATCAAGCACTCCAGTTCATGGGTGATGTGGTTCAAGCACAGGGTGACAGTGCTACTTCAATGCCACTATTCACTGTAGCCC
Source organism: Mycena latifolia (assembly GCA_029289555.1). NCBI lineage: Eukaryota > Fungi > Basidiomycota > Agaricomycetes > Agaricales > Mycenaceae > Mycena > Mycena latifolia. The sequence goes on from JARJLE010000072.1 coordinate 61,468, forward strand.
TTGAGGGATTCACATGGATGGATGTTCATAACCGCAGAGCGGAATGCATGCTCCGACTTGGAGATTTGGCAAAGGGTCGGGGGGATGTATTAAAAGCAGTTAAGCTTTGGAAATTGGCAAGGCCTCTGTTTGAGCGCTCTTCACAAGCGAAGCAAATCGCACAGATCGATGGAAGGCTTAGTGTAATCACAGATGATGTACTGGAGGAACAAATGAGCAGTTTGACCCGGCTCATGCACTTCAATGTGTCTGCTGCAATTTTGGCGGAGGTGCCTCACAGAAGCACAAGTGCGGGAGAGACAGACATTGAAGGAGGAGAGAAGTATAAAGACAATGAACACCTCCCTGTTTTATTTCGAGTTGCAGAAATTCTGTAGTGTAGTCAGCTCCTTGTTTCACTACTCTGAATTGAAATATAAAGTGATTTATTTAAATGAATAGAATATTAACCTAGGCTTTCATTGACCTTCCTGATACCTATCCTTTATGTTCAGCAGAATCATCACAATATAGGAAAAGATTTTGTGAATAATGGATGAATGAGATTTCTGAATGTGAAACTTCAGAACCACCGTGATGGGACTTCTTTCCCCAGTATTGAGTCTCAAACAGCTCCACATCGAGCGCTGACTTGGTTCTCATCAACACGTGAACGTGTTTGAAACTTAAACATATTCCGTAGATAGCCTATTCAAAGGACTACTGTCCACATGTGAATATAATTAATCTTGTACCCCAACTATCTCCTTAACCTTAGTTCACGTGATCCATGTTTAACCTACAGCTACTTTACGGCAACGCTACGCGCTTGCTTTACGTAAAGCTTAGTACCGCAATCCTAAGACTCGAAGACTCGCTCTTGTAGTCACGTCTAACGAAGACTTGCTCTCGTTAGTCGGTTGCTCACGGTTGACTCGCAGAGAAACGTAAGTTGTTTGAAGGGATTTTCTGAACTTATTATATTGCCAGCAGGCACTACCAAACGGCTCAAATGTGTGCCACTAACTATTAGCTCGCGCTCATCGCACACACACGGTTTGCCAACAACCACCGGTCAAAAGGAGTCCACAATTTACGATGGGGCGACCCAAGGCCCCGCTCTATCTGATCGAACAATGCAGCGCCAGAGTCAGTAGGATCGCTGTGCACGGGTGACAGGAATACACATAAGAAATAACTTCCTCCGCCGTTTTGTGGGTAATCAGGTTTCTGATCCCATCTTGGAAATCCAGCCAAGAAACACCTGTGCTGGCAGTCAGTGATATCAGTCGATAGCATTAAATGTAAATTTGTGTTACAGCCAGTTGCGGAACTTAGGGCGCGGCCCAATTGTTTTTTTTTTTGGATGTTTCGGATATTTCAGCTCTACTGAGCTCAGTTCTTCACCGATTCCCTTAAAACTATGATCAGTAGATTTGCCTTGCGATTCCAGAGGGAGTGAGGTTCGGAAATATGTTATAAGCGTGGGAATTGCCTTTTTCAGCAAATTTTGAGGCATCTTCTCCTATCAGCTCTAGCATTAAATATACTGATCTGATTGACTTAGTTTTTGGATATATCATACTTACATGCATTACCTAGGGTGTGACGTGCCCAAATTAGGATTTAAATCTTTTGTTCACATCTGGCATGGGACTTAAAACTGATTGAAATTGAATACTGTAAGGCTTTTGAATAATGAGGTATTTTGACGATCTGGGCACGACACATCCTAGTTAATGCATGTAAGTATGATATATCCAAAAACCAAGTCAATCGGATGGGTATATTTAATGCTAGAGCTGATAGGAGAAGATGCCTCAAAATTTGCTGAAAAAGGCAATTCCCACGCTGATAGCGCATTTTCGAACGTCACTCCCTCTGGAATCGCAAGGCAAATCTATTGATCATAGTTTCAAAAGAATTGGTGAAGAACTGAGCTCAGTAGAGCTGAAATATTCGAAACATCCAAAAAAAAAAAATTGGGCCGCGCCCTAAGTTCCGCAACTGGCTGTAACAAGCATGAAACATTAATTTTAACAGTTGAAACTGTTGTGACAGTGGGAAGTTGGTTTTTTTGGAACGTCATAAAGGGAATACAGTATGCGAATTGCATGAATCTCCTCGAAGTCTGCTTTAGTAGAGCCCGTCTCACATCATGTCTCCTGGTAAGACATCTAGTATAAGCAGATCTTAAGGTGCTCATAAGTCAGATGGTCGAGGGCCCTCGGGACCGTCAAGTGATTAAGGTACTTGAACGTACACCATCTTGACCTGATGGTCTACTTAAATCGGACACAAATATCTTATCATCCAACGAAACTTGTAGCCTGTGACCTGCAGCAGGAATTTAAGCCGACTCCGTGTCAGTCCCTACCTAACCCATGTTCAAGCTCCCCGAATCTGCATAGAAAAAGTGTTGGTTTGGATTGTTACTATTGCTTTGGGGTCAAGTTTAAGTTTAAGTAAGTACCAGAAGGTTATACCTTTGGGGTATTTTCGCTTGTCACACCGCGGTTGAACTTCTCGGCGTATTTCTGGGAATAATGTGCGAAAGTTGCGGCTCAGCTAAGCTAGTTTTGCATATGCGGGGAGGGACAAATTAAGAATATAGACGGAGGGCGCCGTGTCAATGGTGCAGAAGACAAAGGCGAACAAAGGTTTGAACCCGTGATCTCATCGTGGCACGGTGGCAATCGAACAGACACCAGCCAACAACGTGTCTTTTTATCTCTGTCTCAAACCACAACCACCCTCACCTCCTCGGCCTCAAATCCACTCACACGACCGCCAAATACCTGAATTCACCCGCGGATCGGCAGTGCGCCGCGAGGCGCTTGTGCACCACCGTGCACTGCAGCTGGATCACTGCGCCAAGGGTGCGTCAGCGAGACAGTTCGGGCGCCGACAGCGGGGAAGAAGGAAGAAAGAGGGCACCCATGGTGTACGCATGCGGACAAGGCCACAGCGCATTCATCTCCTCGCGGGACGAGGAAGGTCAAGCACTGCGCTCGTTCGCCCACAAGAGCAGACAGCTGGAAATAAATGCGTGCGTCAGCGCCTGTGTGCATGGAGGGCGGATAAGGCATATGTACATCGCGATCGGGAGGTAGAACCGCGTAACCACAAACGCTGCGTCCCCCGCGGATCGGAGAAGTATTGGATGGATGGATGGACAGCGCGACTTACTTCGCTCTGGTGCTGGCTTCATGGGTGAGTCGACCGATGTGGGTTGAAGCAGAAAATGAACTAAATATATAAATCAACCACGCACTCCACTCTTCCTATCGCCTGCCTGTGGTTGACCAGCGGGCCCGGCGAGAGCCCTTGCAGACTACATACAACGGCCTCAGTACAAAAAATGAACACTAACCAGACAGAGGGAAGGGCAGCGCACCTCCTTAATATCTCGGTGCTGATCTTCTGCGCGCTGCAGGCCGCCCATCCGTCAACCAAAACTTCCTTGTGCGTCGAAGCCAAAAAAAAACACGCACTCGGACACGTTCGAGCGGCACAGATACAAATACCCGACCGCCGTGTGCAGATTGCAGCCGTGCACGTCGCGCGCGCCGCGTCTGAGCGCTGGGGCGTGTCCGTGTCCGCCGCGCGCTCGGCGACGTTCCTGCAGAAGTCCCCGAAGAGCATGCACTGGCAGAAGAGCGCCCAGATCGCGCGCGCCCCTGCGTCCCCGCCCGACCGGTCGTACACCTCGTTCGGGAACAGCAGACAAAGCACATTAAACAAAAGACAAGGATATAGGGAAGGGAGGGACCACGTACAATCGCCGGCTCCTAAATCGCCATGCCCACGCCGCCGTCCGCGCGGCCGAGTGCCAGCTCGTCGCGACGCTCAGCGTGCCCAGAACAGCCTCCTTACCTCCTCCGCGCGCGGGGTCCACGGCACCGCGCTAGAGCCGACCGTGTCGAGGGCGCGCGGCAGGCCCCCCCGCGGGAGGCACGCGCACGCGGCGCCGGGCCGCGCGTCGACGATGGGGGCGTGTCCGCGTGAGACCCGCCTCGTTTATATAAAGCGATGATCTAGGGAGGAGAGATTGTCAGCGGGGGTTAGTGTAGACCGGTGACCGTCCGTCTATGAAACTGTCGATTGTCTACCGACAGTATCACTTTCGGTAGACAGGCTGGATTTGAGCCTAGGGTTAGTGGTATGAGGGTTAATGGAACGCAGCAGCGCTGCCTCGGTGAGCATCGTGTCGCGCCATACGCGCTCGAGCGCATCCTGCGCAGCGTGCCGCAGGACCGCAGCGCGTGAGACCCGCCCCGCCGAGCCTCAGCCTCAGCCTCGCTCAAGTGGATCAGTGTTGCAAGCGCCATCGCGGCGCGCGGAGAGCGTGGGCTTCACGAAGCGCGGGTCGAGCTGCTGCTAGCCTAGCGGATCGCCGAGGAGGCGGGAAGATCCGATCAATCGCCGGGCCCAGGCCGGCGATCGCTGCACGTGCTCAAACGAGTCTACGCGCCGACGCGTTTTCGCCCTCTACACCGCCGTGAAAGAATGGGTTTTGGGATTTCCGGGCCATCAGGGATCAAAACCGGGTACAAACTCGTACGCGCAGAAATTATATTCCGACCCTGACGGAAAAATATCCTGACTCAGTGCGGTAGCTATTGCTATATAAGCCGAGACGCTGAGTTTCTTCTGTCTCTCGTGATGCGTACCAGCTCCTTTGGCAGTCCTGTGTGGCGCTGAATGATATCTACGCGGCTTTATATTATATTGAAACGCACGTGGGACGCCATCGAAACCGAGCTAGTAGCTACCGTCGGCCAATATCCGTCCGCTAATTCTCGACCTCTCCTCGCTCGCTGCCGTGCGCACAGCCGCCGCAGAAGTAAACACGTACCACGAGCCGCTGCATGTACTTCGCCCACGTTTTATCAACTGCTACATAATTTTTGAAACCGGCTGAACCCATCGGCAGGTCGTAATTCACAACGCTGCCGCTTCGGTCGGACCGTTCAAGTTGACCGCAGACAACCTCGAGAGCCAGGTCGCGATGGACCACATAGGGCCGTCCCTCCTCACGAAGCTGCTCGCCGCGAAAATCCTCGCAGCCACCACGGTGGACTACACGCCCCGCGTCGTGTTTGTCTCGAGCAATGGCCATTCTTCTGGCACCGGCGTGAACTTCAACACGGTTGGGCGTCCGGACCCCGCACTGTACGAGCCCATGGAGGCATACTATGGAGCCTGACAGCGGAGATAATCGGAGAATGCTTCGCGTTTTGATGTTTAGAGTTTCAATCCACTTGACTTGCTGGCGGTGCACACTGAGGACTTGACTTCCTTGTAGAGCTGAATGTGCCTACGCCAGCTGTATCCGACGTATGCACCGAGTTTGATTGCGGCCTACCTGTTCGCCATTATTTAAGTTCCTCGAGGCAAGTAACATACATCGATATCGCTCCAAGCGAGCGTTGCACCATTTTTCTTAATTCATGTCAATATACAGCCACACTGAGCAGAGAGATATGGGTCGGGATACAATATGTCGACTTGGATGCGCCTACAACAGCAGCTAGACTCATTACCAGTCTATAGAGCAGCTGTATCCGACGTATGTTTAAATGTGATCTGCCTGTTCACCATTATTTAAGCGGCCACCTTCCTTCGAGGCAAGTAAAATACATGGAAATCACTCGCAGTGAGCGCCGCCCATTTCTTAATTCACTCATCCATATGCCAATATACAACCAGACCGAGCAGCTCTGGATACAATAGACCAATACCCCAATTGGTTGAAGTAGTTCGAGATCCCCGAGATCCCCGGACCGAAGATACCCACAGCAAAAATTCAGCCGCGACCGAACGGACAGAATAACCAGGGGCAGAAATTGCGCACAAAGGATTAGGCTTAGCGCTACAAGACAACGACAAACTCGCACTCACTCAAGTCACACGGATCTCCCCAAGCAAGAACAAGAACGAAAAAATAATTACACATAACATATTCATACGTACCTATCCCACATTCCATCCATCCGCCCATCCACCGTCCACCAGCCACAAAAGATTCAAAAAAATACAATATACACTGCACACTACACTACACGAAGGGACGATAGGTTGCGAAGGGAAGATAGTACACGAACACGAAAAAGCATGTGGTATGGAATAGAGTACGGGTATGGTTTGTGAGTCTAGGCGGGATGCGGGGGTACGAAGATTAGAAGGAAGGGAGTCTAATGACGGAGACGGACAGACACGGAGGCGGATGCAGAGACAGAGACGGAGACGGAGACGGATGCGGATGCGAAATGAGAGGGAAGGCAAGGGAATAAATAGCCGGCGGTCAAGACCCGCGGGTGCCGACGGGCAGCGCGTACCCGCTGTTCGCGCGCGGCGAGGCGCTTGTGCGGCGCCGTGCACTGCCCAACCAACCAAAAACACCGTCCGTCAACCCAAAAAAAAAAATCGGCGCAGGCTCTGGCAGGGGGGGAAAAGGATGGAAAAGAAGGAAGAAGGGAAAGGGTGCACACACGCGGACAGGGCCCCAGTGCGTTCATCACCTCGCGCGGGACGCGGAAGGTCGCGCACCGCGCCGCGCAACGGGTCGTTCGCCCACAGGAGCCGACAGCTGGGGTGGGCGTGTCAGCGCGACATGTAAGTAAGACTGATGAAGGAGTGAAAGGCGTACATCGCGAGCTGGTGGTAGAACCACGTACCCGCAAACGGGCGCTGCGTCCCCCGCGGCTCGGATCGGACGCGTGCTGTATGGACCGGATGCTTTCCTTCGGTCTGGCGCTGAACTGGACGCGCTTATTAGTCGATCGATGTGGGTTGAAGAAATGAAATATAATAAACACTTACTGCACTCTTCCTATCGCCCGCGGTTGAACAGCGCGCCCAGGAGGGTCCACGGCGAGAGCACTTGTAGACTGCGGCGGCGTAAATTAAACGAATGCAGACAAGAGGGAAGCGCACCTCCTTAACATCTTGGTGATGATCATCTGCGCGCTACACGTGAATAAAAATGTGCGGGCGCACCGAAGCAAAGAAAAAAACGCCCTTGGACACGTTCTCGCAGCGCAGATACGTGACCGCCGTGCGCGGCGAGTGCGTCCTGGAGCGCCTGCGTCTTTGCGTGCACCGCCCCCGCGTCCTTGCCCGACCGCCTGGGAACAGCAGGAGGTCCCTAGGAAGGAACGAAATTTCTGTGAGGTGGCGGTGCAGATAGGTAAGGAAAGAAAATGCGCACATTTGCGGGCTCGCACTCGCCATGCCCACGCCGCCGTCCGCGCGCCCGAGCGCCATGCACTCTGCGCACCAGCTCATCACGACACTCAGCGCACCCCAGTGCGGCCTTTTCACCTCCTCCGCGCGCACCGCGTGCGCGTCCCAGGTTAACGCGGCGGGCTCCCCGCCGGGAGGCCACGCGCATTCGGTGCCAGGGCGCACGTCGACGACGGGCGCGGCGCAGCACGTGCAGCGGCACACGTCCGGCGCGCACGCGTCCGGAGCGGTGAGCCTCAGCGCGCCGAGCATCTCGTCGAGGTCCGGGTGGTACTCCGGGTGCGCGGAGGACTCGTATAAAGCGAGAATCTGGGTTTATTGTGAGTGCCGGTGCGAGTGGCGTCTGAGGATTAACGAAGACGCACCAGTATCGCCTCCACGAGCGTCGCTTCGCGCCATATGCCCTCGCGCGATGCGCGCTCAAGCGCGTCCGGTGCAGCATGCCGCAAGAACGCCGCGCGGGAGCGCCTCGCCTCGCCACGCTCTGCCTCGCCCGAGCGGATCAGCGTTGCGAGCGCCATCTCCGCACAAAGTGCGGGTCCACCGCGGGCGAAGGCGGGCACACCAAATAAAGGAAAATATCGACCTAGGTCGAAATGTTAGAGGGAAATGTATCAATCCGTAGCCAAATCAGATTCACGAAACATTGTTCTATTAGTTAGTCTGGAATTTACAATGGAAGGGCCCATGGTAAATCTTTCCGCAAAAACTGAAAGAAAGAAGATCAATGCACCTTTTAACTGCATTGAAATTTGCTTTGTTCAATGCTTTGGAAGGGTTGCTGAATGATGAACATTCAGCTTCCCTTTCATATCTCATCAATATTCAATAAACATCTGAAGTTTGAAAGGGCTGCTGATTGTGGGCCTTTCCATTGTAAATTCCAGACTAACTAATAGAACAATATTTTGTGAATCTGATTTGGCTACAGATTGATACATTTCCCTCTAACATTTCGACCTAGGTCGATATTTGCCTTTATTTGGTGTGGGGATGATGCGATGAGGTCGCCGTCAGGAAGATCCGATCAATCGCCGGGCCCAGGCCGGTGATCGGTGCACGTGCTCAAACGCGTCGACGCGTTTTCGCCCTCTACACCCCAGCAAGATGTGTTCTCTGATTTCGGGTGGAGTGCATACAAAGAGGTTACTCCGAGCCAACCATATGCAAAGTGATGGGCCGCGTTTAACTGGAATTTATTGCTAGTCCGAGAGATTGATGACTGAGTCTGAGAGAAGTTGAGCAAGGACTCCTGCATGCACGGTCTGACAAGAGTGATGTATTTTCCTGGCCGAATAGAAAACGTGCCTCTGTAGCTTGATACCGGACAATGAAGCCTGTAAAGCCAGTCATTAGAAAGCATTTTTGATCCACGAAAGGCATAAAATACACCGTTACTACACGGTATACAATTACAATGGAAGTGTCCGGAGAGAAAAGAGGAAACGAGATGAGAAGGAGAATAGAAATCAAGACATACATCCGCGATTCACTACTAAAATCGTGATATGAGACCCTGTCGAATAGAAAGTAAGAGAAGAAAGCGCACCACGCAAGCTGCTCCTACGACAGGCTGCTGCCAGGGTGGGGGTGCCTTAAAGCGCACCTTCCGCTCAAGTTCCAGCAGTGTCTCTACCGCGTCCGACTCGGGGGTAAACCAGAGTTCATTCCACTCCGCAGGCGAAACCTCGCTGTAGAAGAAGCGGGCAAGCTGCTCGAGGCGGCCGAGGTGGCTGCACGGGTGCGGGGGGGAGGAAGAGAGGTTCCTGCGCCAGTTAAAATGAAGGAGAGGAACCAGCACTATCAATGGTCGAGGACGACGTCGGTGAGGATGCGCATGACGAATCTTCCAATGGGGACTCGCTCGATGGGCGCTTCAAGGCCGAGCGCCAAGGACAGGGGGAGGGCCGATGATGAGGCATTGGCGGGCAGGGACAAACGTCTACGCCGAGATGCGGACTCGGAGCTGTTGTTGCCAAAGACGGCAGCGATGTCGAGTGGGAATCCATTCCACGAGAATCTGCGCGAAGCAGTCGAAGAGGTGGTGGTGGTGGTGGTGTGGTAGACGACATCGGTCTGTGAAGGAATCGACGAAATAAGCTCATTTTCAGGTGAAACCAATGTCTAAAATTTGCTATCAAGGCAATTGTCACTGCGGGATCATTTTCCACCTCGGTATCCATTCTTCCGGCCCAACCCCAAGATAGCCCAGGCCCCAATTTACTCGCCCTGTGTGACACACAGGGCGAGTCGCCGTTGTTCGCTCCGGCACTCTCGCCTGGGTCAAGAAATCATTTCACAGCACTTATTGTACATTCTCCGGCGTATCGGAACTATGTTACCCACGACTACTAACAAGCGGAAGGCCGCCACGGCATGTTTCTCGAGAGAATTTTCACAATTACGCACCTCCCAATCCGGGGACTCCATCAGATGCGAAAGGTGCAAGAAGCGTGTGGCAACGATAGCTGCGGCACCATGGGAGTTTTCTGCTGAGTTGAGCGACATGGGAGGAGGTCAAAGTGGATGTGTTCTGAGTTCTCATTGTAACTACCTCCATGGCGAGACGACTCGGGCCGAGGGCAGATAAGTCGGGCATCAGCCTCAAAAGAACAGCGCGGGACGCCCGCACTGCTTTACCCTACTGCCCCGTCAGGTACACTGATGCGTCGGCGACTCGCTGTGGAATGGCGTAACTTGTCTTTGACATGATTTGGTGCATGAAATAGAAGTCTGCCGTGCCACGAAATGATAAACTCGCCTCTCTACTAAGAGATTCTGGTCAAATACCTTCACCGAGCATTATCTTGCCTGGGACCCTTCATGATCAGGCTTTGGAAGACTCCAGGCGGGGCTAAATTCGATGATGCTTAGACCTATCGCCACGGCGGCCGGAGATTTGTATGCAATAGCGACGCGCGTTGCACGGCAAATTTCTGCTCCAGAATTGTCAGCGCGCACTGTTCGTCGTTCGAATTCGCACACCGAGGAGTTCCTGGTGCCAACGAGCCCTTCCGGTGCTGTAGGCCTTTTCTCCGACTGACCTCGAACTCATGGGACGTTGACGTAAAAGCACCTCAGACATGGGATACAAACTCGTCGCGACACGCCGAAATTAAATTCCGACCCTTGCGGAAAAATGTCCTGACTCAGCGCAGCAGCTATTGCTATATAAGCCGAGACGCTGAGTTCAGCTGGCCGTTCTTCTGTCTCTCATGAACGCTCGATCTCATGGCGCTACCCACTTTCTCATTTGCAACGACAGCAGAAGAAGTGGCAACTGCCTTAGCGGACGAGATCAAAGGGAAGAATGGTACGCGGCACAAAGTGTTCCGCCCTTATTCATGTCCCTGAGGTTTGATTTAGTCGTCGTCACTGGCACATCTATGAACGGAATCGGGTTCGAAACAGCGCGTGCCATCGCGAGGCATGCGAATCTCGTCATAATGACGGGACACAACCAGGAGAGGTGCGTACCAGCTCCTTTGGCATTCCCGTGTGGCGCTGAATGTTATCTACGCGGATTTATATTAGATTGAAACGCGCGCGGGACGCCATCAAAATCGAGCTACCGTCGGCCAATATCCGTCTGCTAATTCTTGACCTCTCCTCGCTCGCCGCCGTGCGCACAGCCGCCGCAGAAGTAACCGCGTACCACGAGCCGCTGCATGTACGTCGCCCACGTTTGATCAACTGCTACATAATTTTTGAAACCGACTGAATCCATCGGCAGGTCGTAATTCATAACGCTGCCGCTGCGGTCGGACCGTTCAAGTTGACCGCAGACAACCTCGAGAGCCAGGTCGCGACGGACCACATTGGACCGTTCCTCCTTACGAAGCTGCTCGCCGCGAAAATCCTCGCGGCCACCACGGCGGATTATACGCCCCGCATCGTGTTTGTCGCAAGCAGTGGCCATTCTTCTGGCACCGGCGTGAACTTCAACACGCTGGGGCGTCCGGACCCCGCACTGTACGAGCCCATGGAGGCATACCATCAGGCGAAGGCGGCAAACGTCCTCAGCGCCCGCGAGCTGTCGCGGCGGTCCAATGGGAGCATCAATGCGTACAGTCTCCATCCAGGAGGTAAACTCTGCTGGGCGCATGCATCTTCTGCTTTATTAACGATAGGTTCCACCTCAGTTATCTATACGAATATCATGCAGACCAACGAGGCTAAGGTCATCCTCTGGGGAATAGGTGTGTGGGAGTCCTGCGGACTGTTCCTGACCTTTAATTTTAAACTCACCATCCTAGGTATCCTCAACGCCGACGGCAGCCTCAACACCGATAAAGTGCCTTTCAAGACGATTCCTCAAGGGGCGGCGACGTATGTGCGCCACCTCCCGCTCTTCTTGATATTTATCTTCGTTATGCTAGGACGGTGGTAGCAGCCTTCGATCCCAGGCTCAACGACGTACCTGGCGCGTACCTCTGCGACGGCAATGTAGCCAACGAGAAGATTGCGCCGCATAGCACTGATCCTGGGAGGCATTTTACTTAGTAGAGAGGTTGAATATCCTGACGGAGATTCTGTCGATGCTTTTCAGGTCAACGCTGAGAGACTGTGGACTCTGACAGAGGAGATAATCGGAGAACGTTTTGCATTTTGATGTTTAGAGCTTATATCTGTGCAAATTTGAATTGCTGAGGGTGCGCACTGAGGGCTTGACTTGCTTGTAGACCTGAATGCACCTACAACAGCTATATCCAATGTATGTACCAAGTTTAAATGAGATCTGCCTGTTCGCGATTTCAACTGGCTGCCTTCCTTCGAGGCAAGTTCAACTAGCCAAAAAACGCGGGTCAAAAACGAAGTCAGCGCAGGCTCTAGCGGAGGTGAAGAAAGAAGAAGGGGAAGGAAGGGGGTACACACACGGACAGGGCCACAGCGCGTTCATCACCTCATGCGGGACGAAGAAGGTTGCGCACCGCGCCGCGCCACACGACGTGTCGTTCGCCCACAGGAGCAGGCAGCTGGAAACGAAAAACGTACGTCGTCAGCCGCTGGCCTGCCTACATGGAGGGTGGATAAGGCAAAGGCGGATGTACATCGCGAGCTGGTGGTCGAACAACGTACGCTGCACGAGCTGTGTCCCCCGCGCATCGGAGAGGTACTGGATGGACCGGATGTCAAATTCCTTCTGGTACTGAACAGGATAGACACCATGTATGAGTCGACATAGATGTAGATCCGGGATAAAATAAAACGAATAAATAAACCAAGGACGCACTCCACTCTTCCGAATATATCGCCTGCCTGCGGTGTGTATTATGCGCGGACCGGCAACGCCGATCCGATTCATCGGATCCGCCTGGATCAGCCACCGACTTCCGCCGTACGCCCCGATGTACGCCGGATTCCACTGACCAAAAAACCTGTACGCCGGAGTGCACTGTATATCGATGAATAATAAAATCTCTTTTTTTCTCAATGCAAAATATGCCGAATACCGCTGGAATTCACCGGCTGTGCTGCACATTCTGGTGGATAACAGTGGAGGCAACGAGTATTATCCGCCATAACCCAGAGGAATGCACCGGACATCATTGATATTCACCGAATTCCTCCAAAAATGTATGGCAGATTTTTTGGTTTCCAGTGGAATACGGTGTATAATACACTGTATTCCACTGGAGTCCACCAGAATCCAACAGATGATATTAAGATATGCAGAAGTGTTTTCCATTTGAAACCGCCCGCCATACTTCATACGTAGTGCTGAATAATGGCTATTCCAAATCTTCAAACCTCTCCCAGAACTCTCTTCATATTCACCCGCTGCAGGATTTGAATTTATTGAGGATAAGCCGCTGGAGTACAGTGGTTTCAGGTGGATAGATGCAGAGATGGTGGAATACAGCGAAATACGCTGCACAAAACGGTGACATCAGCGGCGATCGCTGATCGACACTATCGTACGGTATCTCATCAGTGGATTTGGCACAGATCCGATGGGATCCGATATACATCAACGTACGCCGATGTACGCCGCTGTACGGTCATGGTCCGGGCATAAAACTCCCTGCGGTTGAATAACGGGCCCGGTGAGAGTCCTGCAGACTACTGTGGCTAGTAAAGTACGAACGTGAAAGAGACGGACGACAGTGCACCCCCGCAGCATCATGGTGCTGATTATCTGCGTGCTGCAGGTCGTCCGTCCGTCAACCAAAACTTCCTGCGCGCGAGAAAAAGTCAAACACACACTTCTGGCACCCTCTCGTGGCACAGATACGAAGACGCGACCGTGGTGTGCAGAGTGGACCCGCGTCCTGGAGCGCCTGCGTCGCGTGCCACGTCTCCGCGCGCAGCGCGCCCGGCGACATTCGGGCAGGGGTGCGCGAGGAGCATGCTCAGGCAGAAGAGCACTCAGATCGCGTTCTTTCGGGCGCTCCCGCGTCCCCGCGCTCGCGGTCATATACCTCGTTCGGGAACAGTAGAGGTACTACAGAAGGACAATGTGCATTAAATAACGGTAGAAGATATGGGATTTAGGGAAGTGAGGGAAGACGCACATCCACCACATCGCCATCCCCACACCCCCGGCCGCGCGCCCGAACGCCATGCACTCCGTATGCCAGCTCGTCGTGACGGTCGGCGCGCCCCAGTACAGCCTTTTCACCACCTCCTCCACGCACACTACGAGCGCGCTTGGCGGGCTTCCGGGCGAGAGGCACGCCCATTCGGCGCTGGGGCGCACGTCGACGACGAGCGCGGCGCCGCGCGCGTAGCGATACACGCCCGGCGCGTGCGCATCCGCAGCAGTGAGCTCCAGCGCGCCGAGCACCTCGTCGAGGAACGCGAGCGCGGTCGGGGTGGTACTCTGGGTGCGCGGAGGACTTGTAGAGCGCGATGATCTGCGTGGGCGAACGATTTCGTGAGGGCAGAAAGAGAGCAGAGGATAGAAAACGTACCAGCGCCACCTCGGCGAGCGTCATGTCGTGCCACAGTCCCTCGCGCTACGCGTGCTCGAGCGCGTCCTGCGCGGGATGCCGCAAAAACGCGGCGCGTAAGCGCCCCGCCTCGGCACGCTCGGCCTCGCTCGAGCGAATGAGTGTCGCGAGGTACTTGGCCGTCGACTTGGGCTTCAGCATCGAGTGTGGTGATGAGGAGAGAGGCGCTTAGTTCGACGACGAACATAAACAGGCGCAACCTGCGAACAAATAACCGGATTGGGACTGGGTTCGATGTCAGTTGCGTAGCGCATTCTTCCTTCTGTCGGCTCATCTCAATGATACTGGGTGCCTTTATATTTTCCTGACATTTCTGCCAATGAATATTTAGATCTGATCGTGCCGAACTTTGGCGTGTGTTCATTCAACACGTTCAATGCCAGCAATGCAGGTCCTCGCTCGCCAGGTCAGCGTCCTATAAATCAGCAAAAAGTGCGCAATCCTCTGTTTCCCCGTTCTATCTGCTGATTGAAATACCTTCCAACGGTTTTTATTCCATCAATGGTTCCGCTTGCGGTCCGCCTCCGAGTCTCCACTACCAGTACTGCGACTCCCGCACACAGCTTCCATGAGCGGGAGCTCATCAGCACTTCATCAGTGCGGTACTGCCATCAAGCACCCACCTCCCGCGCTCTCAACAGTTCCCTGCTAATCAACTCCGAGGGGGGTCCACGCTATTTCGTCTGGCGGCGACCTGAAACAAATTAACAACTCGAAAAAACCAGGACCGAGGACCGAATGCACCTCGCAGAACATACTATAATCGCTTCGGCAAGCGCAGTTTGGATGCGTGCAAAGTAGACCGGGTGCGGTATCATGCGCCCGGTAATACTGCTGTTGAACATACATTACAGAAGGACATCGGGACAGCGCCTGTCCGCCCCTCGTCGAGAATAGAACCCGTGAAGCGTCTGGTTGTATTTATCATCAGCATTTAATGGATGGATGCAATGCCACGACGTAACTGGGGCCACTCCAGTAAGATTCGGATACCAACAAAATACTGCTGGAAATAGACAGGGAGTTCCCCACACTTATTCTCCCGCAGAATATCGACGAAGCGGATTGGGGGAGCACCAGTATACTTGGTGTACATATATCTCTCTTTGTTCCAGATCTTTGGACGGTCGGGAAGACTTTCCACCGTGTGAACTTGACCATGGAGCCGTTCGGCTTCCGATTCCGAACTTTGGAAGCTTCCGCGGCCGCGACGGCCTCAATCCGAACTTGCATGATGTAGAATCGATATCGGAGGATGGTTAAATGTTTCTCATTTGCAAGTTAGAGCTAGGTTTGGCTGAATTCCAACAGGGGAATTAAAATAGTCAGTCGGTAGCGTCGGCTCATACCGGCTTGGCCTTCAAGGAGTCGAGGACGCGACAGACGCTTTGGCAAACATCGAAAGGCTGTGCAGATGTTTGAAACCCCTATAGGTATTCAGAAAATAGAATACAAGGGTTGTTGCAAACCCCGATGACAAACAACGACTTGGAGCCGGGGCGTGAGCGTGCCCGTGCCGTTGATGCCTTGCTCCAAATCGTGGACGGAACAGCTTGCCGTGGAAGCATCAATGGCACAAGGCGGCAGCCCTACCTCGACTCTCCGTCTTCCCGTCTTGTACATGTTCGCCATCCGATGGTGACGGCCACACTCTCACTCCATGCCGCAGTCAACGCGCAAACCAGGCTCGGAGTCAGCCTCAAATCGGGGATGGGGAGATTCTAGGCACGATCGTAGCGTTGTCCGCACTATCGCTGCGGTAATTAACCACGGACCTAGCTCATAAATTTATAAGGCTCATACCCTCAATCAAAGCTTTCGCATCCATACTGGCGTTCATCTCCGGTCGAATGGGGGAGGCCTCCAACTCTTTATGTCCCGCTGCGTATCCGAGTCTCTTCCCACGCCCAGCGGATTATCCACGCCGATGCAAAGGATATCGCAGTTGGAGATGCCGGGCGGTTCCACCACCAAAATGCAGGCTGAGCATAGACCTTTCCCAACTCGCCGCCAGCTGCCCCGGACACAACATTCCGCTGGACTTATGCGTGTGTGGATATGCATTTGGGCTTCCATTATGCTCCAGTCCGAATTTCGCGGGCGCGGGATACGGGCATCCATACAACGTTCCCGTGGCTCCGAGCTCACATCAGCAATATTTGGTATATATAGATATATATATATAGGTTTCATGAATTGATTTTGTATGTGGTGTGCGTGCGCGGTCGTGTAAGTATCTCCATGTCCGATGTTCCGTCTCTGCGACATCTTGCTCAGTCATTTTCATCTACGTTACCTGTGTGCTTCTCACTTCTGCGCTCATGCATCAGTCGTTGTAGGCAACCAAACCACTGGCCCATCAATACATCACAACTCACTGGGCTCCCTACCAGTCACAAAATGTCTGCCAGTGCGCAGATCCAGGAATTCTCATCCTTCCGGCGCCATGTACTTGCACCAATGAATCATTCTTGTTACAGGGATGAGCAGCAGGATAGGGCAAGAGTAAAGTATTCATCAACGAAATGGAGGGGCTGTATCAATGGGGTCGTTTACTCCTACTGGTCAGTTGTAACTTATGACATCAATTAAAAATGTACATAAAACATGTAAGTAGAAGTCCATGCATATATGGTCAATTTGTTAAGATCTGCTGGGTTCAGTGATCTTCACTTCGCACTATGGGCAATAGCTCGTTGTGTGGCTGCCAGATATTCTGCAGTGTTCAAAGTATCTGAATGATCATCACCTAGGATATTTGTCTGCTTTGCCAGGAGCTGAAGAAAAAGCTGCTCTGCCTGTGTAAACTGATTCTGGTAATAGTAGGTTCCTGCCAGATTGTTCAGTGCACTGAGGGTATCTGGATGGTCCTGCCCGAGGATCTTCCGCCGCTTCCCAAGCACCACAACTTGCAGCTCCTCTGCCTTCTTCAACTGGCCTAGTTTCTGATATGTGGATCCTAAATTTGCCATGGAAGACAGGGTATCTGGATGGTCCTCCCCGAAGATCTTCTGCCGCTTCCCAAGCACCACAACTTCCAGCTCCTCTGCCTTCTTCAACTGGCCTAGCTCATGATATGTCACTGCCAGATTTTGCATTGCAACCAGGGTATCTGGATGGTCCACCCCAAGGATCTTCTGCTGCTTCTCAAGCACCACAACTTGCAGCTCCTGTGCATTCTTCAACTGGCCTAGGTCATGATATGTGGATCCCAAATTGTGCATGACATCCAGGGTATCTGGATGGTCCTCCTTGAGGATCTTCCGCCACTTCTCAAGTACCACAACTTCCAGCTCCTCTGCCTCCTTAACCTGGCCTAGCTTACGATATGTCCCCGCAAGATTCTGCATTGCATTGAGGGTATCTGGATGGTCCTCCCCGAGGATTGTCGTGCTATTCTCAACCACCACAGCATAAAGCTCCTCTGCCTCCTTTGATTTACCAAGCCGCTGATGTGCAACAGCCAGCCTGAACATTGCGAACAGGGTGTGTGGATGGTCCTCACCCAGAAGATTCCTTCGATCAGCCAGGACTGCAAGGCGAAGCTGATGTGCATCTTTCCGTCTTCCTGTCCATGAGTATATCCACCCATAATGACTCCGAAAATCAGGTGTTAAATTTGTGCCCCCCCAATCAAGGAATCAAGATGAGGGAGGACTTCTAGACCGGCCAACTGTGCATTTTCAGTTGGAATTCCAGTAATTGACATCCCTAGTATAGCTACTGCCCAGTCATGATAAGATTGTCGGTTGGTGAGGGTGCTTTGACTCCAGTTATGTACTAAGGGATGAATTGAAAATATGTTTTTCTCCAAATGAAGGCTGATCAAGGAATATGCTCTGCTATCCTTGTTATATGCGAGCGCAATGCGAGCGAACCAAGATAGATTGCGATCAAAGATGGCCGGTTATTTGGTAGACACTGGGTCTATGGAAGTCTATGCATCAGACTTTTGACAAATCTGTTGTGGCGTTGTACAATGCCAAACAACACCAAAAAACATCTGAAAACGCGACAATGTGCTAGGTTCGGAGCAAGCCTGTCTCCGGTCCGGCGAGCCGGACAATCTCAGAATGTGCCCCAAAGCACGTGCATGCCATGTTAGAAGGCCGGCTTGTTCAGAACTTAACAACACGCAACGTGACAACGGTTGACCAAAATTCTGACAACGGCTAAGAAAGATCAGTTGATAACATAGAACAGCAAATATCCGCACGAACTTTGGACCTGCCCAAGACTCTCCACCGCAATTTGGGGGACCACACCCACTTTTCCGCAATAATTATTGTCCACACCACCCTCCTGCGCACTTGTCGAGTTGGGTGTACCACACCAAAACACGTGAAACACCACGACAAATATGTCAAAAGTCTGATGTGAGCGCTCTACAGTAGGAACTGCCAGTCTACAGAGATTCCCATAATAGGGGGGGGGGGTAACTATGGCACTACAGGCCTACTGGAGCCTATCACGACCTATCTAGTGACTGGGTGTTTTCCAGATGTGTATGAAATAACTAAGGGATACGGCAAGAGGAAGGTATTGAGACTGAGCCGCCGGCCCATCAAAGTTAGGGATGTTGAGAAAGGCATCGCTCTCCTGGCCTCGCAACTCACCTCAGACCTGAGACCTCCGGGGAAAAATATGGGTCATTTTATATCGCATAGGAAGCTTTTGGCCTCTTCAAATTATTTCTCCGGGACGTCGGGCTGGTGCTTTGGAGGGGGGGGATTCGGTGGTCACAAAAGATCACAATTGATTTGAATCTCCGCCCTGATTGATCGGACGGTGGGCCGTGGGACGTCAACGGCAAGCGGACGCCAACGCGCGTTTAGCGAGCGGAGTTTTGATTTGTCACACACTCGTGACCGTCCCCTCCAAAGCACCACAACAAAGTCCCGGATAAATAATCTGAAGAGGCCAAAAGCTTTGCATACGATGTACAATGCCCCTCAAATGTTTCCGGAGGTCTGAAGTGAGTTGCGAGGCCAGGAGATTGATGACCTTCTGTTAGGATTTAGCGATTTACGAGCGTAAGGCAGTAATAGAATTACTGAAGTCGTGAGTGATATTTTTGGAATATTAGTTGGTTAGGCGTTAGTCGTAAGTCGTTAGAGCGTATCTGAGTGATAGCAGATAGCGCCCTCTTAACCCACTCCCTCTTAACCCATACCCCTCAGTGGACACCTTAGGGTATGGGTTATTAGAGCTTATGGGTTCTAAGGGAGGCTGAGAAAAAAATGCTGAAAAAAAATTAGATAGGTATGTAAAGCTACGTACAAACGAAATAGTCAGTAATAGATGTGTCCACCATCACTCTCGAAGAACGGCAGAAGAAACAAAGAACACACACTTTTTGCTTCCTTGAGTCATCAGCCATGCCTCCTGCAAGCTCCTGAAGCTTCTGAATCGATCTCTTCTGCTTCGAATCAAGGCGGGAGAGGCCGCGCTCATAATCAGTTGCATTTTCAAGGGTGTCAATCAGCACATCATTGTCGAGCCAAGCCTCATCCGCCTCTGAGATTTTTTCTTCTGTCTTTAGACATTGTGCAAGCTCATCCCTTCGCTTTTTGAAGTTTCTTTGAGGGAAGCAAGACCTTTGCAGAGGACTTCAAGAGTCATGGAACATAGGTGTGGCACAGCTTGGGCGCATCAACCATAATTCAACCAAATAACGATGGCCGAACAGATGCCGGACTGTCTCCAGGGCAGCGCAGGTACCAAAAACTCGAGAATTTTGGGTAACATATGGGTTATGAATCCCAAAAAATCATATGGGTTATGGGGTAGTGGAATGTTATGGGTTTTAAGTGGTTTTAATTGAGAACGGACATGGTGGACTCGAAAAAGTATGGGTTAGAGAGGTTTATGGGTTATAAGAGATATGGGTTAGGAGGGAGTTGACTGTACATAGATTGGCCATGAACTAAACCATAAGGGCTTAGCACTTAATTGATGTGGAAAACATGTGGGAAACATGTTTTCGCAGTGAGCACGAGTTCAGATCAGACTCGGATAGTTCCGATCAAATATTGATGGATGTGAATGTACTTGAGTTTAAGCTGTTCAGAAGCTTGAACTTGAGTCTGGGTCAAGTTTTGGGACTCAGAATAATGGTTTAGAAGTGTGTCTTCACTATCAAGCCAACAATAGAATATTATAATCAATAATATGCAGAGAATTCAATGAGATAATGAATTCTACAATATTCCATAACACCTTCGCAACATCACTGACTTTGATGTTCCAGCGATTCATTCTCAATACCTTCCTCTTCCCATATCCCTTAGCTACTTCATACAGTTATAGTCTACTAGTACATGTAGCTACCACAAAGACCTCCGGGGGGAAGAGCAACAAATGAGAGAGAAAAATCGAAAATCCAGACCCATTGGGCTCAATAGTAGTGCGCAAAAAATTCAGTACTTTTGGCATGAATTCCCGGTCACTGCCTTGCTCATACAGCCGATTATCTGGTACTACCGCGATCGGGACGTCAAGGTACCCTCAACGAATTTGTGTACGCCCAGGACGCGCTCACCTCGCTCTCGCTCACCCCCGCCTCCTGGGATGTCTGCACGGCTCACTTCACTACGACGCTCGCCGCAAAGGACCGGCTCCATACAAGCGAGAATCAATCTTGGTTCTGGATCCTGCTGCAGATACGCCCCCCCGGCCATGCTCTTCAAGCCCACGCGGGAAGTGCGCGATCCGTCGCTTACCTGTGAGGGCTTCCCCATCACCACATGCACCGAGCTCTCTCTTCTTCAACTCGATGAACCGCATCGCATGCGATCCCTCGCCTCTTCTCCATCGGCCCCCGACCCTCTGCGCCACCAGGCCGCTACTATTTTCGCACTGTTCACGGAAACGTTGGCCGTTACTCCGGATTGTCTCACCTTCCCTTTCCATCCCCTTGCCAATGGCCTGTTCACTGCCGTTATTGCGCCTGCAACATGTGCAAGTCCCATCGCGCATTCCGAGGCTTCCTACTGCGGATCTAGTTCCTTGCTCCGCCCGCACTGGCTCATGCACTGTAGGACATCGAACTCCAAACAGACTTCGCTGCGCCGGGAAGCCCCTCTTGGATGCACCCAGGTACTGCAATTGTGCGCCCGTAGCTTCTCTTGTCTTCTTCATTTATTGTATTCTCAGCCTTGGCGTCGTGTAGGACAGGGCGCACCGCACACATCGCACCCGACCTTGCCGTTCTCGGACACGTTGAATTCGCATTCTGGCCGACGTACGCACACATGCTTCAATCCTCCACCCTTCAAGCGCCCTCTGTTCTGCCTTGATTCTCCGACCCTCGGGGCCTGATCTTCGTCCCGTGCTCCTCTCCCTTTATATCTGACCTTCCATTTAACCCTCCGCCGAACTCGCCTTCACGTTCACTTCAATCTCTTGTTGATCTACTTTGCACTCAAACCGGGGCGCGAATTTCAACGAACCAATCATTTATGTATCGCCTTATGGTCCAGAGTATTGTACTCGCGCTGCGCGGCGCACTTCCTACCCTCATACTCCACCGCCGACTTCAATGCCCTCACGATAACCTTGATACCTTCATTCACCCGCCGCCAGCGGGCGCCTGTGTTTTTATCAATTCAAAATGCATTGCCGCACGACTTCAACTTCAAATCCACCTTTGCTATAAACGCTCGCACACCCGTATTCACCGGCGCATCGAGTCTGCGGCGATTCAACTCTCCGCGTGCGCGCTGTGGCTTTCCTCAGTATGATTCACGAGTTAGCTCTTTCCGTCCCCAAGTTCAAGTTAGTATGTACACGTGTAGACTGGCATTCAACACGCATCGACTGCATGCGGTACCCCGCGTTCGCAATCATCCAACGTGCAAGTTCATTGGATCGGTCGGGTTTGTGCTTGCTTCGCTCTGTGATTAGGACGTGTTGGGTGCGGGAGCGGCGCAGATAGACACGCCTGTCCGTGGTCCTCAGGCTTCGCGCGGTTGCGGGCAGCGAATGGGGACTGTATCCAGGTGTGCTGCCCATCTGTGTCTGTCTGAATCTCCGAGATACACACATGCGATACCGGGTGTCTCTAATATATAGGGTCAAACCCGAGTGTAACAACCGAGGGTTGAAAGAATTTTGCGGGGATTTCTGTATGATCATATGGCCTGGCCGAGACATAGGAACTTCTGAATTGCCTAAGTCTAACACTTCAGCTGGAATGCATGACAGTCAGCATCACATTACCTACGGAGTTGTTGCCAAAGGAGCATCTAGCAGATGAGAATCACCCATGATATTTTGCTTTCAACTCATTGAGCTCGCAGTCGGGCCAGATGCACATCATGTGCTGCCGGGTGCCTCCTACCATGCTTTGAACCTAGATTGATGTGTCAGTACAAACTGGATGCTGTCGGAATTGAGTTTGTTTTAGCTGGATATCAACAGAGGTTCAATGGGGGCCCTTGGTGTTCCTGCCCCATATTGAATTTGTATTGGAGGCGGACCCGAATTGCCCTCTTTATTTAAATAAATAAATAAATTCATATTTCAATCAAGAATGTTCAACAAAGAGCTAGTGAAAAAAAAAAAAAAAAAATTCAGAGGCTCTCCACTCAAACCAAAATCGGAACAAGTTCCTTGTCCTTACCCTTCCCTCCTTCAACTTCGCTCTCCCCAACCTGTGTTCCCGGGTGAACTTCATCGGCCACAGCTGATGGGTGCACTGAGCTGTCCGAGACCCGTCAAACTGTCCGTGGGTTCCTCCAGCACATTGTTGGAGATTGCGGCGAGCTTATCATCGATCCGTGCAACTTGTTTTCCCTGGGATGAGCGTTCAAACAACGGTTTAGCTATCTTCCAAAGCTCAATTGCCGTTGATGCATCTCCATGGCCTTTTGCCAGGTCACCAAGTCCGAGCATGCATCCAGCTCTGCTGCGATGAATATCCATCTGTGTGAATCCCTCCAAGGCAACAGCAAACAGGGAGGTTGAAGTGGCATTATCACCCTCAGCTTGAAACACATCTCCAAGGAACTGGAGTGCTCGATGAAGGGCAATTTTGTCTCCCAATTTCTTTGCATATCCCAGATATACCACAGTCCAACTAGCGGCCCAGCGAAAATCACTGTCACGCCAGTCTTTGATGTTGGCAAGGCTCTCCATGCACGAGAGTACACCTTGAGCATCATTTCCCCATGCCGACTTAACACAAGTCTGGAGTATGCCCTTTGCAGTGAGGATTTCTCCCTCCCTGAGATGCAGTTGTCCTAATACAATATTACAGTATATCTTTGCAGACATTACATTGTAACCTCCATATCTGTGGGCATCAAACAGTGCCATTGCTTTGTCAAGGGTAGACAAGACATCTTGTTTCGATTCACCGATTATGATGTCAAGTTGTGCTATGTTAAGGAGGGAGAAGCCAGAGTTATATGGGTCTTGAGTAGCAGCATCCCGGGCAAGTTGCATGTGGATATTGCGGGCCTCCACATATTCTGATTTCAGGAACTGGGTGTCTGCTAGGCTTTGCAATAGATTTGTATATGAAAAGCCAGTAGTTATGCCACAAAGCTCCAGTAGCTTTTGTGCCCTCTTACAGAGGACGATGGTATTTTGAGTGTCACCACAGCTTCCGTAACATAAGGCTGAAGTGCGGGGGGCCATTGATTGATAATATAAATCTCCTGCTAGCTCAGCAAGACGGTATGAAGCTTGGGCATGCAACTGTGCTGCAGGATAATCACCCAGGAGCCATTTAATTGTACCCAAATGATTCAATACTGATGCCTCCCGCCTCATGCCTCCATGCGATTTTGCCAAATGAAGGGCCTTGTGTAGATATTTCAGGGCAACAGCCATTTGGCTTTCAGCATAAAAGTAGTAAAGCCCGACTTGACAGTAAAATGTGGCTAAAATTGATTGGATATTTTAGACACTGTTAATCAGCACTGTGGAGGAGACTCACATTCGAGGGCTGGGTCATTGGATTGGTGGAAGTGAGAGATGGCCTGTGTAATCAATATATCTGCATCGGTAGCAAGACATGGGCTGTGTGACTCAAATTTCCATGAGATGAGCTGAGCCTTGACTTTTTCATCGCAATTCCCAGGAAGAACAGCTTCAATCTGATCCATTAACATAGGAATCATGTGATAATATCCAGAGCCAATGTCCTTCATGAGAAACTTCATAGAAAGGGTGCACTCAATGGTTTCTGCCAAGTTTGGATTATCCTGGTTCAACCCTTGGAGCAGTAATTCACGGATGTTTCCAGCATTCAATGCTATGTGCTTGATTCTTCCTGCCCCCTGTTGCATCCTAGGATACTGCTGGTACAGCTCCAAAAGTTGATGGAAGTATTTTTGCAGTGGGTGAATGAGAAGTGGGGAAGGAGGATAGAAACACTGCATGTGTTCTCGGATAGGCACCAGTGACTTCAGTCACCTCTTGTCATCAATATATGCCAGAGAAGTAGCAAGTAATGTAGCTTTGCATGTCATGATGTCATTCATAGAGAGCTTGCTCTGGAAAAGCTCAACATCAGACAGCCCATCTGGTAGAATTGAGAGGAGACGTAAGAGGTCCTTGGCACCTGTGCTCATGCGGGAGCTGGACAGTGAAATTGTGATTGATGTGTCCAGATCGGACTTTCTGTCATTGCCTGCCGAAAGTAGGGAGGTTTTTTCTGACTTCCAACGAGCCAAGACAGCGGAGCAGCTGCCTTCCAAGTCCACAGCATGGGCCATCAGATCAACAGCAAGTGGCATGTTATCCGTCAATGAGAGTACTTCATCGACATCCTTGCTGTCGTGCCCATCCTCTGCAATGGCAAAGAATGTGTCTCGAGCAGCAACATCTGACAATGGCTTTAAGGGTGCCAGAAAGGGGCGAGTCCACTGGACTTTGGCTGGCCTTTCTGCACCTCTCATTGTGATCTATGAGGATTTCAGTATATTTTCAAGCTTGAACAGATCTGGAGACTTACCATCAGTGCCAGATGTGGGACATCAGTCAGCTTGGACACGAGCTCTTCAACCTCTCCCCGTGACTGGAGGGGCTCCCATGGAGTTTCCAGATTATCAAGAATGAGCAGGGAAGGCCCATGTGTGGCAAAGTACTGTATGACTTGTTTTGTAAGATCCTTTGCTGGTTTGAATGCAATGTGTTCCCCGATCAGCCCTGACAGCCCAACACTGGTCGTCACTGAATCTGCAACAACAAAGAAACACTGCTCATATTTGGCAGCAATGTCCGGGTGGTGGAGGGCAGCTTTGGCAAGGCTTGTTTTGCCCATTCCACCTGCACCCAAAATGGCAATTCTCGCTGATTCCTGCTGGAGTATATCCACTATCTCCTTGAGTTCTTGTTCACGGCCATGGAAGATCTTCGGTTTCGCTGGCAACATTGAAATCGAGTTCGAACTTAGAGGGGGTAACTTTAGTCTCATTTAACTGAGGACCATAAATCTTCACCTATTCTGGCATCCATTAGCCTTGTAGATCTGTGCAACAGCTCAACAACCGCTTCCGATAAGAATGAGAAACTTCGTACGGAGGAGGATCTGTCAGAAGTTGTGCCATCTGACAGGGTTGAAATCAACTCGAGCACTTCTGTGTGCATCCTCTCTGCCTCCTCCTGCATCTCAGTAATGCTACCAAGTGCAGTGAAACCAGTCTCAGTCTACATGATGTTTGAGTCCCAGGGGATCAATCGTGGAGGGAAAATGTACCTTGAACACCTCAAAAGCCTGCTGCAGTCCGGCTCGGCATTCACCGAGGAATGTCTTTGTCTCAATCTGGCGAAAGAAGTGCATGATCTTGCTTTGATCCTGCTGCGCCTCAACAAATGTATGAATTTTGTGAAGTGTCCTGAGTAAACTGTTCATTGTAATCACAGCAAGAGTTGTTCAACATACTCTGTGAATTTCCCCACATGGTCCAATGTTGCGGGGTCAAGGCTCCCTTTGGTTTCAGACTTGATATGTAGATTGATGATAGCATAGAGTAGTTGATAGACATTTTCAAGAAGCTGAATACAGTCATCTTTATTTCTCTTGACATTCTGCAGCATATCAGTGCAGAAGAAGAGCTGTAAATGCCATCTCGTACCTGCACTGCACTGATCAATGAAAGAGTGGTGTTTGAAATAGCTGGGACAAAAGGGGTGCCAAATGTGTCGTTGAGCTCGTCGAGGAGTGCAAGTGTGGGAGTCAAACAGGCAATGATGCTATTCAGACGGATCTCGGTAACACTGGGTTGGCGGGACATCTGGGGAATGATGAAGCAAGGACAAGATGTGGGTCCCTTATAGTGAGCATGACATGAGAGTGTCCTCTCATCCCATGATGGGGGCTATATTCCTCCGGCCACGGCGGTTTGATCGGTTCAATCGGAAATGATCAAGTGTGATGCCCTATATTATGCCGGAATATATGTCGATTCTACATTCCATTCACCGTCGCAAATAGCACTTGAGTGTCCACAGAAAATAGAATGCATATCTCCGCGATGTTGTATGCAGGTGGAACAGTAACACCTGTAGATTGACTTTGCCACCGAACAGGGTTTATATCCGCATACAGCCGTAGGATAAGGTGGAGAAAGGAGCAGGCACGGGTCCTCCCCGGGTCCGCAGGTAGGATGTAGCGGGGCATCATAAATCCTATTCCCGCACTTACGCGACTACCATAATAGCACATACCACAATATGCTGTCTTCAGCATCTGTCCTAGACTATGCCGAATCTGAACAACAACAGAAAGGGCGTCGATTTGACCGGAGAACCGGGGGATGCATTAGAATTGTCACTCCAAATTTGGATGATACGATTCTCTCTGAGTTCAAAGCGGTGCGTCGTGCTGCCGTGAAACACAGTTCACCACCTGATTGCTTGATGTAGTCAGTTCGAGAAAATCAGCTTCACTGCAAGAGGCCGGCGGAAATCAAATCCCGAACGTCAACCTCTTTTTGGGCCGGTGACTTAATTTGCTCGTGCAACTGCCCATTTACATAGAAATTGAATAGAGAGAGTTGAAGATAGACGGGATATCATTAAATGTCGGCTGTAAAATGGAGGTGCGCGCACGTTTCCGGACATAGGGCAATGGCACACCACATGCTACCGGGTACGCCTGTTTAATTCGTGTGACTGAAACTTGAGAAACAAACGAGTGTTCCAGGTTTTTTTGAGAAATAGATGGGGTGGCTATAGTCAGGGCTCAGCACCGTGTGCGAGGAATACGAAAACATGGTGCCTGCAAAAGAAAGTAGTCAAGGATACTTTACCCAGCCCAGAATCGACCGGGGCGCTCTAGTTAGCGGGGGGGTCTTCTGATGCACACCATATGCTACAGCCTCCCGGGTGTAATAACTGAGTGTTCATGGATGTCTGCGGGTATGGCCTGGCCGAGAAATAGGCACTTACGAGTTGCCCACCGCTTCAGCTGGAAGGCACGACAGTCGACATGACCTCACCGGCGGAGTTCTCGCCAAAATACCATCGAGCAAGCATCACCTAGCCCCGAATCGAACGGGGACCTCTTGCCTCAACTCAGAAGGCAGATGCACACAATGTGCTACCGGCAGCTTTGCAGCTCGATTCATTTATGTGAGTACAAGCTAAAAGTCGCCGAAAAGTTGCGTGGTTGAAGTGAGCTGGAAATCGAGTTTATTGATGGGTTGTGTTCTTTGAACCACGTATTGAATTCGCAAGGAGGCGGACGTGCCTTCCCGTCATTATTTAAATAAATAAATACATATTTCATGCCAGAGTGTTGAACAAGGAGCTAGCTAAACAAAAACGAAAACTACTGATGCTCTCCGCTGAACTCAAAATAGGAACAAGTTTCCTTACGCTTCTCTCCTTCACTTTCCATCTCTCCAGGCTGTGCTCCTTTGTAAGTTCCCTGCGGCACATTTCGACTACCCACTAGCACCAGCGGCACTCCAAGCGCACGACCCGCCCGTCCTGCCACAACGCGCAATCGGTGACGAGCTCGGTGCTCGCGGAATGCTGCGGGCGTCGGCTCATGAGGCGGCTATGCGATGTGCTCCTCGAGTGCGCGCGGGCCAGCGCCAGAGCTCACAGCGGGGGAGATGCTGCGGTTGTACGCAGAGCGGACGCCCAGCTACGAGTCGGACGTGCTGGAGGACCTCCTTCTGGATGAGGATGATCTGGAGATAGCCTCTAAGCAGCTGGATAAGGACGAAGCGGGCCAAGCGCGGTGCGCTCCGGCCGTGGTGGACAAAGGTGCGAAACTGCGGACTACCGCTGCCGCACTCCATGCCGAAGGCGCGCGGGGAGGAGTGGCATTTGCAGGAGATGCAGAAGGACAAGCAGTGCGTGACGGCTGTCTCCTGTGCGGAGCCGACGCTCGTGGACGTACCTGAGGGGCCGAGGATGCTGTACGGCCGCCACGTCAGCCACACTGTGCGAGAGGAAAGCTTGCAAGCGTACGAGGACGACGGGCTCGTGCTGTCACTGCACAGATCGAAGATCCGCGTCGCCGCCAGGTTGCTGGGGAGAATGTCGAGGGGCTGAAAGTGCGGGAGCTTGCGTAGAGGAAGCGAACGGCGAGTCCATACCCCGTGTACTCTCGGTCAAGACGTCGAAGCGGCGGGACCGCCGCGCAGGTCGAGGGATAGACAGATTCGCAGTACGGCGCTGGGAGGATAATAAAGTGCAAACAGAGAACGAGAGGCAGAAGTTGCCCGTTGACGCGTGCCGCGAAGACTCGGCGAAGAGTTCCTGGACGAGGGCGAAGCGGAGGAAAGCGCGTAGTGCTCCCACGCCGTTGTGGGTTACAGCTCGGAACCGGATGCCAAGGCGGAGCAGGGAGGGGCCGGATGGGGCGTATGAGCTGCTGGGAGGAAGATGAGACGGAGCGCGCAGGGGCAACATCCACCGCTCGGAGGCGAAGCTGGTATGGGTACCATGAGACGTCGGTGCCAGCTCTTCCAGGCGAAGCAAGCTAGCACGCCGTCCGCAGCGCCGTCGCGGAGAAGAAATCGAGACCGCGGGAAGCGGATACGGGAGCGTGCTGTCGCGGGGAGGGTCGTTGCACGGCCTGCTGGAGCAGCCTGCAGGTCACTCGGACTCCTACGCAGGCCTCTATTGGGGGAGGGAGGATATGGGGTGAGGAGGTAGTCCGGGACTGCCACATATACATCACGTAGCGGAGCATGACAAGCAGCTGTGGACGCCGCCCCGGATGGACGCGGGGCAGCGGGACGACGTGCGCTGGAAAGGTGCAGCGAAAGCTCGAGCGACTGATGCGCATGGAGCTGCAGTGCTTCAGGCCCTACGGGTGATGTGTCAGCTTTCACTTTCACGGAGGAGACAGAGACACGCACGCATCGTCCCATATCCGCTGGTTCTCCGCCGGGGCGCGTGGCTCCTCTTTTTCCGCGGCGTCATCGGCGTCATCGCCCACAGCTACTTCTACGTCCGGCGCGCAGCGGGTCGAAGCCGAAGCGCAAGAGGTCTAGGCAGATCAACACTGCTCGATAAGCTGCTGTGCAGCACAAACGACGGGGGGCGCCGCCAGATTGCAACGCCCATTCGGCAGGGGCCGCCGTTTTTCAGCGTCGAGGAGGGAAAGGAAGAGATGGAAGGGGTCCGCAGGTGGCGCGGTGGGGCGAAAGTGAAAGTTTGGTGAAAGCGAAAGCAAAAGCGGAGGTGTGGTGATGGGGCACGTGCTCTAACTAGCACCGTCATCTTGAAGACGGCCACCCTCCGTATTTCCTGGAATCTGCATCGTTCTGCAGACATTTAGGATCATGTCTGCATGCATGCATGACGATTTACTCCGCCCTTGGATCCAGTGTTGTATCTCGGCAGCCGCAATCTGCGACGACACTCCATCGAGTGCCTCTCCGGGACTCGGAGGCTTTCCTACCGACTGTCAACTCTTCTGATGCTCTCCGTTCTCTGATTTGCTCAATGTGCCTCTCCTCCAAATCGGAAATCGGACAGAACGCGCAGGACCTCCTTTTCCCACATATACAATCAAGCGCTTTGTACAATTTTGGACTGGCTCTAAATAGTCGGTGGCGATCGATGCGAGTGCGGTGGACTTTCCCCCGAAGAGTTGGGGTATCAGCGCGAGGAGTGCAGAGGAACTTTCCAACACAGCAAGATCCGGCGAACTCACCCCGTAGTCTTGTGCTGCGACCGCGGCTGTACATGAGGCAATACACCTCAACCCGTGGACGATACTCACCCTCGCGCGCTGCCTTTCGGTCATCTTGCATTGGCTCTCTGAATCGGAATCCTCGCACGCTGCAACTGCAAGAGATATCCACCGTCTTCAGATCGCCGACGCCCCGAATGCGAAGCAGCGTCATGGGCCATAGATAAGACTACTACTCCGCCGAACTCATCAACGAGGATTCGTGCGGCCTGTTA
Organism: Mycena latifolia; assembly: GCA_029289555.1. Lineage (NCBI taxonomy): Eukaryota > Fungi > Basidiomycota > Agaricomycetes > Agaricales > Mycenaceae > Mycena > Mycena latifolia. The sequence continues at coordinate 92,031 of JARJLE010000072.1, forward strand.
CTGCGGTACCGAGTTCGAGCTGGAACAGTACGCTCAGATGCCAGTTCACCAACACCCACACCTCGCTTATTCTCGCTTCCCCACTGCTCCCTGCTCTTTTAGCCTCCTTTCACCCGATCACTCCAATCGATATACGAATCGAGGTCTCGGTGCCCACAGACTCCAGAGTTACCATTTGCGTGCGCGCGACCTCGCGGATGCTACGGGTTTCGCTGTTGTTCTATTGCATCGCTGTCGTTGCCCTTGCTGTTCCATACGTTCTTGCACGCGCACCCTTCGCCTCTCGACGAGCGTCCTCTCCGCTCCAACCCTCTGCTCATTCATGTGCGAACAGCGCCCAGAATCCATCTGGACATCTGGGAGGCCGAGGTGCATGGATCTCTTTACGCACGCACCTCCCGAGATACTGACGTTCTAGATTTCGACGCCCACAAATTCGCCTTCGCGCAGGTTCGGCGCGACGCGCTCCAAATTCACGCTCGGGACGCCATGGACGCGGTGCGTGGTCGTTCAATAAATTTCAAGTATTGCACGCGGAATGCGCGTCGCGCCCCAACCAATCTTCGCGAGATCCAAGACCTGCCGGGAATTCTAGACCGCGAAACCTCGAGGTCGCATCTGCGATCAATCTGTTTTCGTGCAACGCTCATCCTCGGCTGCGGTCTCCTCACGGGTCAAAATCACCGACAGCCTGGATACACCACACCACTTTCCTCCAGCGCGACGCACCTCGCTCTTCCGCACGAACCTCGACTAACCCTCGGTCTCTGCGAAAAGGCAAGCGACGCTTGTTCTCTAATATCCTGGGCAATTTCTAGAGTATCTCACTCCCGCTCACTCTCGCAAATGAGCTCGTCTCGCGCGAAACACTCAATTTTCTCCCGCAAATGGGATGTCTCGCACAACACAGTCGGTAAGAACCTCGCGCAAAAAACATAGCGAAACTCAATTGAGGCTCGAAGAAAAACCTCTGGGCACACCGGAAAGCCGGGCTGCTTATTCTGCACGCAGCTAGTGTACAGCATCGTATCTCCCCTGGTTCCTACTTGGCACTCACAAGCCCGCTATCTCCTGCGAGACCGAGGATACCTCTGCGTGGAAGGTCCACGACTTCGGCACGCGGTTTCACGGGCTCAAATCGTGGTACGTACGATCCGCCTGCGCACATCAACAGCTTGTCTGCCGCTTCTTCGAATCATGACCCACAACGTGAATGCGACGGGGCCCCTTCCGCTTAGACGAAAGCCTCTGGACCAGGCGCTCGTTCTGAATCGATAAATCTCTCCTCTGGATGTCCTCGCCTGGATCCTCCATGGCAGTGACTCGCTAACGATCATCTTGGACCAAAAAAGCAAAACGAGAAACTTTCTGGCATCAAGACACGTCAGTATCTCTACCGGGTGTTCTGGACGGGTCGAATCCGTCTTCTGCCCTGCCCGAAATCGCAGCGTCTGGTGACTCCAGCGCCACTCGACCTCGCTTGTTGCTCTCTCTCGACTAGGCCATAAATCTTGGTAGAGTAACAGGGATCACTGGTAGGGCTAAGAGCCAGATCTAGTCAGAACCCGAAGGGAAGCGCTGGATCGGCTGCGCCCGCTCCCTGTGCTGTCTAGGCGTCTGAACCTAGCCGCTGCACGTTTACTACTCTCAAACCTTGCTCAATTCTGTCTCAGCCTCTATGTCCATCAAACTGGCTCGCGCGGGCATCCGACCCTTGGGGAATCTGCTGTATCAACGATTGAGGCGTTCGTGGTGTGCTGCTATCAATGCTCGGTACGTACGATTGTCATCCTCCTCGCTGGCGGCGATTCAGCCTCTCCAGGTTCGGCAACGTGACAGCAAAGTACCTCACGCCGCTGTTGCAACATCAGTTTCCCCCGCGCCGACCAGGATTGTTATTATCTCCGAGGCGGGACGCGACGGTACGCTATGCGGTTTTTTTGCACTGACGCATGTCTTGCGCGAGTCATCTCTACCTTGCAATCAGTTTACCTGCCCTTCGCAATACGTAGGGCGCCGGCCGGATGCAAAATCAGCTCGCGTGGGCCTAGGTATATACTGTAAGCGCACTGCTCTTCTCCCCCGGCTTGATAGACGCTGACTCTCCCATAATAATATACAAGATAGGCGGGAGCGAAACTCCGGCCCAGGTCCACCTCTGCGAACGGCTCGCCGCCGCAGCTTCATGAATAAGCTAACAAATTGTAGAGTAATAAATTCCGCAGTTCTTCGTACGAGCCAAGTACCAGCGTCTGCAAATGACACCGATGCGCGTGGTGCCGCTGCTGTGTGGAAGATGCACGGGCGGAAGACGACGAACAGCCGCTTGAGCCCATTGTACACGCGGTGCGGACGTACGGAAGGGATAGCAGAGATACAAAGCAGATGGACGGCGCTCTGTGTCGTACTTGAGCAGACTCTTGCAGCGGTGCCAAAGGTCGGATGAATGGCCGCTTGACACGATGCGTAGGGGTAGGTAGCCGCGTGTGTGGGGGCGCACGCAGTCGGAGAACACACCGTCGAGGTTCTGGGATGCATGGACGAGCACAGGGGATCGAGGTGTCGTTTGTACGAAGTGGAAGGTGGGGCGCAGGGTGACAACTCAGCAAGTGAGAGATAGCGCGTTCCGCCGCAAGTGACGAGGATCGTCGCCCACGGGCGCCCGCGGGGTCGGCGCGCGGCGGGCAGGGGCGGAGGAAGTGCTCGTCTAGACTTCTCATCGCTTGATATGCTGTTGCAACGGTCTGCTCGCTGGAGAGCGCTTGCTTAGACCAGTCAGTCATCACTCTTACGAAACGACTTCCCTGCGGGGACGCGGCCTGATCACTCGAGCTTCCCTTGTGCGCAAGTGGGGCAATGTGGACCGTTATGAGAGTTAATGTTCCCAGCTTCGGTGTGTGCTCGTGTGTTCAGCCTGCATTTGAAAGTCAGGTCGGTGCAGCGGGGGCTAGAGTAGGTCTCACATCGCCAACATGCTGTTCATGTAGACTGGAGGAGAATTAGTTGGTCAGGCACTGATAGGGCGGAGCGCTGCGCACATTTCCCACTAATCAACAGCACGAAGATGAAGTAGAACGTTCCCGGCTTGGTGAGGAACTAAAGAGGTATCAGATGTGAAGGGATGTGTGGGAGCTGAGACGACTCGCCAAAACCATGTTCAAGAGCGCGGTGGGCATGGTAAGGGCACCTCGATTAATCAGCGTCATGATGACGAAATTGGGCGTGGTATTCGAACTAGGAGCCCCGTTAGTCGCGGGGTGTCTCGACGTATATATATAGACAACGGGAACGGACGATTGTATTCCGGTTTTACCGCCGCTCACCCGCCAAGACAGACCAGCGGTGATAATAATATTGGCGGTTAATGACAAGGCTGCTTGAGTCTCGGTTACCCACTGCGACGAACGTAAATGCAGTCAGTGGTTGAGTCCCCCGGGTGCGCTTCGAGCACGTACCGAGCTCGATGGCAAGTCCTTGAAGAACTTGATTTATGGAGCCTGTCACAATCCAGACCGGGAATCCAGACCGGGAATCCGGTGGAAAACGAATGCTATGGACGTAAGAGAAAATGGAGCTGCACGGGTGGCAGCCGGTCAGAGAGCGTATACGCATCCAATAGCAAGAGCGTACCTATGCCCGCACCTTGACCGTGAACTGCCGTACAGGAGCGAGTTGAGGGAGCAGACGTACCGAAAGCTACAGTTGAGACGAAGGCGATAGCTAGCGGGATAAGCTGCTCCGCTTGTGCACAATCACACGTGACTGAGCGCATGGTAGTTATCCACGCAGGATATACACAAGTGAAGATGCAATAGAGGAGATATCTGCATTTCGTCAGCATCATCCGGGTTAATAACGAGATAAACATATAATTGGGCCACAAATGTTGACATGTACCGGAGGAATATAAACCGAGTGCAAGGCTCCGATGCGCGCGCCCTGCAAGACCTGCGTTGGCGCGCTCCGCCCCGGGTGAAGGCGCGCTCCGGCAGGCGCGCGAAAAAGGCGGGAGGTGGAGGCCCGCGGATGAGGATCGCCGCGCATCTGAGTCAACCCGCGCGCCGTGCACGCCCCGCGTCGGCGCGCTTCGTGCAGCGGCGTGCGATGGGCAGGCAGGCGCGAGAGGACAGTCGCCCGTCTAGCTGCGTACGAACGCGTGAGGAGCCGGCACGCGTGCATCCGCCGGAGATACACGAGCCCGCGGGGCGGGGGCGCTATGACAGTATTTATCACTGAAAAATAAGTGCTATTGACACCGAACTTAGGTACCGTGCTCGTAGTGAGCAAATCGAGGTTTATGGTCCGAGAACGTGCTTATTTGACATCTCCGTGGTTTGTGATCTGTACTTTTGAGGCACAGATGCACATTTGAAACCCTCAATGTGGTTCATTTGTTCACAAGTCGAGCTCTACGGGTGTGCAGAGAGCACGAAGAAGGTTGGCTTTGCTGGCAGTGGTGTCTCTGACAAGCTGACTACTATCCCGTTGACCTCACCTGCATCATGGCTGATAGATAGGAATTCTTGAGGAATTCATAGTTAAGTGTAAGACCACTTTGCCATGAGTCTACTTTGCTTAAAATTTGTTTTTTCAGCTTATGTAAAACATACCACTGCACCTCTCGATGGTGCCGGAACGGCGCGACATCGGGCCAAAGGTGTTCGCAGATGGGGTTTAAAGAAATCTGGAACAATTCCCAAGTACTCCGGGAAGCTTGGGTCTCTCAGCGTTCAAGGTTGAATTTTTTTTAGTTCCGAGTTGAAACCGTGGGATTGTTGGCCAATCTCGGCTAACCTCGGCAAACCACGACCTCGGAGCACGAAACACAAAAAGTACGGTGTTTGAACACGGTTCGCCAACCACGTAATATTCGGTGAAAAAAGCTTTTATAGGGCGCGTTCAGAAGCTCGAGGGGTAGTGCGCGAGGTACAGGTGCGTGAGGCGAGAAGAGGAGAGGCCGTGCGAGATGCAGCCGTACAGCTGCGGGAAGCGCAGGCGCAGCGGGACGCGTAGCTACACGATGTGCCGACTTGCGTAGATCCCGTGCGAGGGGCACGCGCGAGTATAACTGCGCGCGAGAGGTGTGGCACGAGGTACCGCCGCGTGTACAGGAGCGAGAGGTGCAGCTGCGAAGCGAAGGCGGAGGTGCAGCCGCCCGTAAGCTGCGTAAAAACGTGTGAGGAGCCGGCACGCATAGATCCGCATTTCGGTGCAGCAGCTGGCGGCGCAGGCGCGTCAAAAAGCATGAGGTGTAGTGTGCGAGGTACAGGTGTGCGATGACGCGGCCGCGCGCGGTGCAGCCGTACAGCCGCGACAGGTGCAGGCGCAGCGAGAGGTGTGGGCGCATGATGTGCAGACTTACGTGGATCCCACGCGAGTATAACAGCGTGAGGCGCAGGCGCGCGAGGGGTAGGCTCGTATACGGCCGCGTTGGTTGCGCTTCAGGTGCGCAACGCGCAGGCCCCGCGAGGCGCCGGCGCGGAGGCCGCGCGAGGTGCACGGATACAGCGGCGGGAGATACAGCTCAGATACCGCCGCGCGCGTACGTCAGCGGGAGGCGCACGCGTAAGAGACAGGCATGCGAGCTCCGAGTCCAGCGGGGAGGAGCGCGAGGCGGGGAGGACGCACACGTCTGCGTTACATCACCGTTACATTGACCATTCTGCGGGTTGAACGAGCACAAAGAGTTGCAGCGAGTGCGAGGAACGAGAGGAATGAGGGACGGTCGCTTATACCGGCTATTTCGTCGGTCCGGCGCTTGCGTGTGTGTGGTTAATGCCATCACCTTCCCTCGCCGCGCTAGAATCCAACGACTTTAGTGCGCAACTTTTCGTACTTTTGGCATGAATTCCCTTCACTGGCTTGCCCATGCAGCTGACTATCTGGTACGACTGCGACCGGGACGTCAAGGTAATGTCTCTCGCCTCCACTAATCTGTGGACACCCAGAACGCGCTCGTCCCTCTCTGGTTCACGCATACCACCTGGGATATCTGCACGGCATCCTTCGCAGCGACGCTTACTACAAAGGACGGGCTGCAGATCATGGAAAGCGAGAATCGATATTGGTGCTGGATCCTGCCGCAGCTACGGCGCCCCGGGCACGCTCTTCAAGCCCACGCGCTAGGTAGTCACGTCCGTCGCTCACCGGGGCGGCCCTCCCCATTCACCGATCTGTCACATCTTGGACTTCAATGAGCCGCGCTCCACTCAGCCGCCGCAATTCCTCGCTCATCCTCCATCGGCCTCCGAACCTTCGCGTCACCAGGCGTCTACAATTTTCGCACTGTGCACGGAAGATATGGCCGTTACTTCGGATGGTCGCGCGCTTTCCCTCCCGTCGCTCGTCAATTGCCTACGCTCTGTTGTTATCATGGCCGCAACATGTCGAAATCCCCTCGCGCATTCTGAGTCTTTCTTCTGTAGATTCAATTGTTGCTCCACCCGCTCTGGTTAATCTACAGACATTGAGAGTTTGCTGTGGACAAGCTCAACATCAGACAGCCCATCTGGCAGAATTGAAAGTAGACTCAAGAGGTCCTCGGCACCTGTGCTCATGCGGGAGCTGGAGAGTGAAATTGTGATTGATATGTCCAAATTGGACTTTCTGTCACTGCCAGCTGAAAGTAAGGAAGTTTTTTCTGACTTCCAACGAGCCAAGACAGCGGAGCAGCTTCCTTCAAAGTCCACAGCATGGGCTATAAGATCAACAGCAAGTGGCATGTTATCTGTCAAAAAGAGTATTTCATCGACATCCTTGCTGTCATGCACATCCTCTGCAATAGCAAAAAATGTGTCTCGAGCAGCGAGATCTGACAATGGCTTCAACGGTGCCAGGAATGGGCGAGTCCACTGGACTTTGGCTGGCCGTTCTGCACCTCTCATTGTGATCTATCTAGGTGTTAGTATGTTTGCTAGCTTCAACAGATATGGGGACTTGCCATAAGTGCAAGATGTGGGATATCAGTCAGTTTGGCCACGAGCTCTTCAACCTCACCACGTGACTCGAGGGGCTCCCATGGAGTGTCCAGATTATCAAGAATGAGCAGGGAAGGCCCATCGGTGGCAAAGTAGTGCATCACTTGTTTTGTAACATCCTTGGCTGGTTTGACTCCTATGTGTTCTGCAATTAGGACTGCCAGTCCAATACTGGTGGTGACAGAATCAACAGCTACAAAGAAGCAGTGCTCATATTTGGATTTGATGTCTGCGTGGTGGAGGGTGGCCTTGGCCAGGCTTGTTTTGCCCATTCCACCTGCTCCTAAAATGGCGATCCTCGGTGATCCTTGATGGAGTATATCCACTGTCTCCTTGAGTTCTGATTCACGGCCATGGAAAATCTTCGGTTTCGCTGTCAACATTGAGATAGAGTTGGAACTTGAGCAGGTAAAATTCAGTCCAAGGGAACAGCCTAACATGAAAGAATTACCTATTCTGAGATCCACTGGTCATGTAGATCTGTGCAAGAGATGAAAAGCAGCTTGTCGAAAGGATGAGAAAGTTCGTACAGAGGATGATCTGTCAGAAGTGGCCCCATCTGACCAGGCTGAAATCAACTCAAGCACCTCCTTGTGCATAATCTCGGCCTCTTCCTGCATCTGAGTAATGTGACCAAGTGCAGTGATGTTGGTTTCAGTCTACATGAGATTTGAATACTATGGCATCCATCATGGAGGGAAAATATTTACCTTGAACACCTCTAAAGCCTGCTGCAGTCCCACCTGACATTCACTGAGGAGTGTTTTCGTCTCAGTCTGGCGAAAGAAAGACTTGATCTTGCTCCCATCCTGCTGTGCCTCCACAAATGTATGAATCTTGTGAAGTGTTCTAATAAACTGTCAATCATACTCACAGTACATTGCATCATACATACTCCATGAATTTCCCGACATGGTCCAAAGTTGCTGGAGGAAGATTCCCCTTGGTTTCAGACTTGATATGGAGATTGATAATAGCACAAAGCAGTTGATAAACATTCTCCAGGAGTTGAACACAGTCTTCCTTATTCTTCTTGACATTCTATGCCATATGAACACTCATGGCCAACTGTCAAGGACATATATTACCTGCACTGCAGTCATCAAGGAGAGAGTGGTGTTTGAAATGGCCGGCACAAATGGGGTACCAAACACATCACTGAGCTCGTTGAGGAGTGTAATAACTGGGGCCAAACAGTTGATGATGCTGTTCAGACGGATCTCCACCACAGTACGGTGGGGGGACATCTTGGAATGGTGGACTATGAACTCGGGAAACGGGGCTCTTATATGTGAGCATGACATGACAGTGCCCTTGATACATGTCATGGTCATCAGGGTCATGATGCTTCAATCTCACGAGTGTGGGTAGCCTGCTTCCTATTCGCACAATTATGCCACGATCTATTTCAGTTTGACAATCTCATCAGCGGGGGTAGCCTGTGTCTTATTCTTAGCCTTGTGCCGTGGTCTATTTCAGTTGTACTTCTCAGCTGTGTTGCTCTCTGACTACTGGTGCAGTTCAGTGGTTGGCGCATGTTAATAAAATTGTTCATGGTGAACTCCATCACGCAAGGGGCATGCGCGAGCATAGGTGCCTGAGGCGCAAGCACGGGAGGCGTAGGTTCATGTACGGCAGCGCTGGTGGCGCTCCAGGTGCGCAATGTGTAGGCCCAACAAGGTCCCGGCGCGAGGTACTGCCAGACATCCGCTGCTGAGCGGCAGGAGGTACAGCTGTGCGTGTACATCTGTGGGAGGCGTAAGAAGTGCAATGCATGGGATTCAGGTGCGTGAGGGACGGATGCGAAAGCTCCAGCAGGAGGTACTGCACCGTGCGAGATGCAGCACGAGAAAAGGTGCACGTGCATACACATGTGCACAGCGTATGGCGGCACGAGGTACAGCAGCGTGAGATGCAGTTGGACATTTGATGGGTGATTACCAATCTTTTGCCAAACATTTGGTAAACACTTGCAAACTGACCATTGAACTTGTTTAATAGCAAAAGCCCCTGCCCAATTTACAGCATTCTGAAGAGACAGACGTTTTTACAGACGGATCAAGTATCAGTCTGCATTGTTGTCTGTCAAGAATATTTGAATCCCAGTGCTACAAAGATGATTGGTAATAAGCCAATACCCCGATCGCACCCCCACGGTAACAACAGGACTAGCCAACCCTGTGCGAGCTGTAGTCTCCACAAGTTCATTTTAGATGCGGAAAATATTTGATTCTCGATACGTAGTTAATTTAAAGTAGGTTGGCCGGGGTTTTCAAATGTAGTCTAGTATTGCACCTTAACTGATGTCCACATGCCCGTTCCCAGCGCTGCCGACAGGAGAAAAACGGTGCATGCGGTGGTGGCACGCACGGCGGGGCAACGCCTCGCACATGCAATGCACTCCATGATGTGCGAGAGCGGCGGCGCAAGGCATTTAAGTGCGACAGAGGATCCATCGAGGGCGTGGGGAGTCGTAAAATCCAGGGGCGGCGCCGTGCCGCTGCGATAGGGGAAGCAGAGGGCAGCGATGGTACTCGAGGAACGCATCCTCTCATCCACCCCTCCTCACCCTATAAAGCATGCTTAGCGGGCGTATATAGACGGCCGCCAGGCGCAGATCCCCGCGGGCTGATGGCGGCATTAAACCGTCAGCTCTTCGTTGGCCATTGGGACGCTAAGACGCACCGATTAATTCACTCCTTTAACTCCCTCATAGTCTGTACTAAGCGCTTGAGAGGTGGAAAGCTTCCCGCTTGCGCTCCACAATATCGCCCGCACTCCCGCTCCCTGCTGGGGGTTGTTGGTCATACCGAACGTCGCAGCGTGGGCAGCATTGCCGAGGAGGATGGTGGTAGTACGTAGTGATCAGCAGGGGTATTGAAACCCCTGGGGGTCTTGTACCCTTACCCTGAGGGGTAGGGGTAAGGGTATGAGAATCCTGACCCTTCGAAAACCCTTACCCTTCGAAAGGGTACCAGGGGTTTTGCCTATATCCTTCCGCAGCTTGAATATGCCACTTGAAATGGATGCCTTAGTGAGCCGCAACTGTTTTTTTTCATCTGTATTCACTATGTGCAGCAAATCTAAGGATTTCAGAACATTGAACACAGGTAGGATCTGAGTCTCAATTGTTATGCAATAGATTGAGGTGGTGACTATATATTAAAGTTTCTGGTACACATTTAGATCATCATAGAATGTCAATAAAATATGCCTTGAACTTTCCCATACATCTAGGGATGATATATTACATACCCTTACTGAACCCCTGGGGGTTCTGGCTACCCTGAGGTATTGGTCAATACCCCTGGAAATACCCTTACCCCACCCCTACCCTTGGCAAGGGTCAGGGTTTTTGGGGGTAAGGTTAAGGGTACAAGGTTTCGCACCCGGGGGTTACCCCTGGTGATCACTAGTAGTACGGAAGGAAGAAGCATAGCTTACCAACCAACCTGGACTTGGATCCGGATTACCTGCCGAATGTGGACAGTGTTGCATCTCGGTTCGAATTCACCAGACTGGGCATTTTCTATTGATTTTCTGTGACAGTGTTGCAACTTGCTGGAACTCGACCGGTGAGAGAGTGCTGCCGTTAACACATCCCCAGTTGGACAGCCGCGCAGAGCCGTGCAAAGCACAGACGTACGTACCTCCGCAAGAGATGCCGGTGCCCAGAGCACAGCGCAGGATCAATATCGATCAATGAGCGCCGCAAATGCCTCGATTGGCAGCCGCGTGCTGGAGCATCTCATACGCCACGAGCCGCTGCCCGCCCGCGTGGCAGGACACCGCGTTTGATCCACATATCCCGGAAGCGGCACGAGAATTCGCTCGTGCCTGAGCGGGTCGGCGCCCGCACCCACGATGCGCTTCCTCGACTTCCGCAGCATCGCACGTAGAGGGACACGCGAAGCTCAACGCCCACCATTCCCGGAGCGTCGCGAGCAGTGCCAAAATGAAAGGAGATAGAAAGGAACACACTCCCCATGAAGCCGCCAATCAAACCGCCCGTATGGAGTCATAAAGGAAGACGACTGTGGGAGTTGGAGTTGTGAGGGAGCTTTGCACTCATTCGCGGGGAGGAGCGCGAGGCAGGGGAGGATGCATACGCCTGCGGTACACCTCCTTTCCATTAGACACCATTCTGCGCATCGAATGAGTGCAAAGAGTTGCAGTGAATGGGAGAGAGGAGAGGAATGAGGCCTGAGGAACGGTTGCTTATACCGGCTATTTCGTCGGTCCGGCCCTTGCGTGTGTGTGGTTGATGCCATCAACCTTCCCTTTATACGGTGTAAAAATGGACCTGGTCATATTTGAAGGTCCGATTTCCCTGGATTTGGCAGTTCATCTTCGACAGAAATCATGCAGGATCAATCACTGCAAATGACCGAATTGTGAGTGAGAAATCTCTGCACCACTTTCTCAGTACTGTCTGACTCCAGTGCGTCGAAGTGTCTCTCTTACGGAGCACCGCAAATTGTCCAAAGTTTTGGCCATCAGCTACGCTTTTTGATTCATGCCATTGCAGGGGAACAACTCTCTGTGTAGGTTTAATCATTGCCCCCGGAAGGCGATACTCTGGAGGAGCGCGTATGAATAGAGGAAGACTTCAATAAATCTTAAGTACAGTCAGTGAGAGATTTCCCATTGCCACGCGGGACGGATTTCTGAAACAGAGCAGTATTTATCATTGGCTTCATTCTTCTCGGTTCCTGAAAATGTCCGACACCTGTACAGGATCGGCATTACATACGGCAATGATCGCTCCACGACGTATGTGCCCATGGGCTTGAGATCGTGGGCTGCCATGGTTGTAGAAAATTGGAGAAGGTGAAGGAACAAACATTCAATTATCCCCTGGGTTTCCAGTTGCTGTCACGTTGAGGCAAGAGTTCTATGAGGTGAGAGGTCCGGACCGCAACGCTCTGGATAATCCGGGATCAGGGCAAATGAAAGGTCCGGGCCCATGGTATACGCCTCGAGTATATTGGTTAAACTTGCTACCTATTGATGAGTGAATTGTCAGGATCATTGAAGTAGTCTTTGCTGACATTATACGACGTCGATACGCCAAATGGGAACGAGGTAGGACCAAAAATCGTGAGCATGGCAGCCGCATTTGAAATACCCAACTGCCTTGAATTCTGAGATCATTCCTGCCGTAGGAAATCAAGCCTCATTAGCTGGCGCTCTGCCGCAACTCAAACGACGGAAAGCCTTCAAGACCTGAGTAAGGGGTATATTGCACCAACGGAATTTTTCCGCTGCTCCTGACGGAGTTTCTGCTTCAAGGAATTCAATCCTGAAGTTCACGCAATATTCGGTTCAATCAATATGATTCCATGATGGCTGTGAAGCCGGGGTGGTACAAGCTCGTGAGGTATCTAGTCTTTTCCTACTGTATTTATACTGTTCATCCTGTCCATCCGAGTCATTCTGAGTCATAAAATAAATATTCCATAGTGTTCCGGAGTCTTCCACAATATTCCTACTGACTCTCTACTAATATGATTCACGATGAGTCACTCGCTAACTCACTAGCCCGAGACATCCCCTAGCCTCAGCCATGTGCCCGAGTGCCTCATATCCCAACCGTTCCTGAGTTTGTTCAGCACGCAAGTCGATGCATTCGACGGGAATGTAGGCTGCGCAGGCAGTCAGAAAAGTTTGAGAAGGTGTCACGCCGTCACGATGTCGTTACATCAGATCAGAGCACCGCCACGGCGCTTGATTCTTGCCCATTCTTGCCAGCAACTCGCTATGGGGGCCTCGCGTCTGCACTGTCACTGCCTGGTCTTCTGGCAGAGGTCCTTGGGATAATATTAGAGTTTGACAACCTCAACCTTGGTCTCCCTATGCCAAACCAACAAGCGGATCCGTGCAGCATGTCTCCGCTACATTTACTTGTGCTTTAGGGCCATTGCATGCGCATGGCATAACGAGTCCGGGACGGGTTTACATTTTACCTTGATGTCAAGAGCACGGTATTCAAGTTTTCTTCCCACGTGTCCATTTCAGTCAGGTCCTGCGTATATGACTGCCTTTTTTCGGCCACACTTTTGAAGCACAGTCATGTCTTCGACATCCGTTAGGTTCATTTCCCTGACACATCTTCTTCCGGTGGATATACCATCATGAAACCACACGTTTGAATATTTGTCGATAAATCTGCAGGTGAAGTGACTTTGTCCGCCATATATGATGCCTCTCAGGCACAGCTTGACCAAAGACTTGTCGCAGTCGAAACCTAGTTCCTTATCGCACTTCAGTCTGTTGTTGTTGATGTCTATGAGCAGGATGGGTGGTAGGGTATTCAATCGAAGGACCATTACCATTTTAGATCTAACTCTCCGACTTCGACAGGATGGGCAGCTGCTCCGACCTCTTGTCAGGTACTTTGCCATCCAATTACTTATAGGCACGGGGTCTTGTCGTCCCGCTGTCGGGCTCAAACTAGCTGTCATCCACGCTTCAAACAAGTTATATTCGACTGGATCATTGAATCCGCATTTGGGACAGCTCTGTTTACCCGTCCCATAAGTTTTTTCGGGTAATAATGCAGATGCTACTCTGTCTATAGAAGTAGTATTTGGCCCGTAAGGAAAGTCCGTGGCGTTTGGTTCATGCATTATTCTTCTGATACTATCTCTTGCTTGCTCTAGAGTTGAAATATTCCGCGCTACAGAATTCAAGTTCAATGCGTAACGCGCCATCATATCATTAAGTCGGCTGTAGTGTGTAGTCCACATATGGGTATCTTCGGCCCATACGTTGTTCAATATTGTGAGGGTGGCGTCGTAAGCGCAACTATGGTCTCGGTTGTCCCACACCAAACCAACGGGCGAAAGGCTGCCATCCCGTCGTTTCATTCCCTCCCTCAGGTACCTGTGGCCCACCAATTTTCTTACGTTTAGCATTCGGCTCATCCTTTACATTCCGAGGGTCTGAATCGGTTGTTTTCCGTTTTTTAGTCCCTGGTACGGAAGGCCGCCAGTCGCTGTATACCACAGGGTCAGGAACTCTCGGCCCCAAAGAGGGATCCCACCTCATCGCTGGATGAAAATGCGCAGGGTCTCCGTGATTGCTTTTCCAAGCATAATAGGATCGAATCAGGCGTCGCCTGTACAGGCCCGTGACAGAAGGAGGTCGGAGTCCGACGCATCGCAGTCGGGTTATTTCATCTAAAACTTCCAGTTCTCTGAGTTCCTGTCGTAAGTGACCTGATATCCCCCCTGTTATTTTCGCTGCATTTACACTCTGTACAATCACAGTTCCCTTGGCGGATGTTCCCCTAGAAAGCGCCACGTAGTAGGACATATGAGATTTGCAATTTGCGAGCTCGGCGACATTGATAGGTCTTGATTTGCCCTGCGAGGTATAATCCGTCATTCTAAAATTAATTAACGCGACTATCTGCTCCCTCAGCACAGACAAAAGGGTATCATCTTCCATCAGCACTGTTATGTGAGTTACAGTTCTCACCAAGGGCACTACATTGGGTGGTAAGTCGTCGATTTGGACATTTTTCGGAGATTTGATCAACTTAACGAACAATGTATCAAGAACTTTCTGGCCCATGGGCCCCACGCTTTCGTCCCATCCTACTACGGCACCCTCTTGTCCCTTTGTTATACACATTTCTGTAGCGTCGTTAGCTCGCAGCATCACTGGCATCCCAACACATAGCGATAATTTTCCAGGTATGAATTCATTAGTCGTACACGGCGGAGCCTCCCATAATTTTTTCTGCAGTCCCTGCGTCATTTTTTTGATCTCGGACTGCTCGCAGTTTTTCCATTTGCTCCTGTCCACGGAACGCGAGCTAATCCTGTCCGTAGAATAAAAGTGAATGAGTTCCTGCTTGGTATCTGCTGCGAAACGTCGGGCTCCTAGTTGGTTCAAGACATCCTTTTGACTGTTTCTTGCAGTTATAATCGATACATTTCTGAACTCTTTGCTTCCCAGTTTCGGGTTTTCAGGACGAAACCCGGCAACGCGGGACTGTAGAAACTCGATATCTGCAGGGGTACAAGCGCCGTAACACATGTTTTCCAGAGCCATTCTTAACTTATCGTCTTCTGGGGTCCGCGCGTTCTGGCGCATGTTCTGTCTCAGAATGACTACTGTATTGAACTGGTGCCATAGAATGCGGCCAAGTACCGCATTCTGATTCCGCTGGTCCATAGTGTCCTTAACTTGCAGAGTTACCTTCCCGCTGTACAAAGATGGTCCGGACATAGGAGGGAGCTGAGCGAAGTCACCCGCGACAACCATGCTGAGTGATCCAAAAGAATCGTCGTGCACATTTCTTGCCTTTGCCACTTGAGTAGCTAAAGCCTGACGATCATTGCAGGAGACCATCGATATTTCGTCGAGGAATATATAATCCACGCCTTGCAATCGTTCTTAATTGCCGCCAGAGCGTTCGCGTCATTTCTGATGCCATCTACATCATCGTGGTTCTTGCTTTTCGACTCTAGGGATCTTGAAAACCGAATGGTACGTTGAACCGTTCAATAAGGCAGCTGTTGATCCAGTAGGACCGAGGACCATGAATCTGTATTCCTCCTTCCTTTCCGTGAAGAAGCTGATTATAGCGCGAATCACTTGACTTTTACCCGTTCCCCCCATCCCTCCCATGTACATTCTCAGTGGCAACGAAGGGATCCGGAGGCATGGTCAGCAACCAAACGGAACGCTCTTGTCTGCTCAGTATTCAGTTTGAAGTCTTTCACCACCTTCGAAATAATGTCAGCATTATCTTGACCGCTCACGCCTGACCTGAGGCAGAATAGTTATACCTTCTCGGACCTTCCTCTTTCTACGTTCTATTGCGGATTCTGGCGGCATGTTCGAAACTTTATTAGCGGTCAACGCAGCTCTTTGATGCTTGATGATGCTGGCCCATTCTGCACGAGGTTTGTAAGGAGGTAAGATTCGGTCGAGGTCCATCGGTGGGAGATCCCATCCGCTTGAAGCAAGCACCGGACGGAGGAGATATACCATGGCGCGTGAGTGACTGCACTTGGTTCGGCGGAGGAAGATATCTGGGATGGTAACAGATAGAATAGTGCATACCAAAGAACAGTGTAGAAACAAAATAAAAATTTCGAAGAGCTGTCTGGTCGTTAATGGGGATAACACAACGCATGGAGGAAGTATGCACCCTACGCACATACTATGTATAAGCGTAAGCACGATGTGTACTTCGCGAGGTTTTCCCGCTGGAGGACGCCGAGCAGGCTGACCGCGCGCCCACGAAACGCACGTCGCGAAAGGACATCCAGATGCGACTCACAACGCACAGTGTACAGGACGCACTCGATCTGCGCGGAGGAGACAGTGCGCGTTATTTGCGCCACAGTTTATCGCACGAGCAGGAGGCTCGAGGGTAACGCGAAGGTGGACTAAGACGCGCAGCGCGAGGGCACTACTAGTATATATAGTTATTAAGGAGAGTTAAAACAGCGGCATGGACACGCAATAGGGCACTGGCATCGGCTTCACGAGCTCCTCCCTCCGTACCAGAAAGAGCCGAACAAGCAGCAGCCGGACAAAGCAAAAAGAAAGCGGCGGCAAGGAGGTAGAAGAGACAAACAAGGTACAAATATATACAAAGAGGTAACAAATTAATGAACGCTGAGCTCCTACTCGAGAAAGAGACACCTAAAAATATCGAAAAAAATAAAGTACAAAGAGGCAATACTATAAGTAAGTATGGTGAAGTAACGCAGACCCCAACTCATCATAAACATGAAAGGCAATAGTTTTTACGCAGTAAGTCATAACGAAAACGTAAATTCGAAGATCATTTGAGACAATAAGGCTGACGAGAGACCCATAAAAAGAACAAAAAACCCACGATAATTCCCATTTGAGGTAATTGAATACACACGAGTCACAAACGTCATCGACCCGAAAACAGGTCAGTATGCGGAGAACGGAGAGTAAGAACGAGTCTAAAATATACATTTTAGGACTCGTAATCGCACCGTGGAACTCGATAACCTCACATCCATCGTGAAATGCTGTCAAGCTTTCATTGCCAACACATCTTTTACTCTGGAGGTCCGCACTTTCAAGCTGTATGTTTGAACCCCACAGCAAATGCATGTAGCTGAAACGCCCCTCGGTGTAGGGTGTGCTACCTGGCGAATACCTTTCGATTTTTCACTCACTTGATTCAATCGGCGATGGCCCACTTGACAAGCGTCGAGAATCTCATCCTTCAAGTCTCTCCGCCGCTCACTTCCACTTTAAATCATCAGGCAATTTGACATAGTCTTCACTATACCCAACGTCCTGTTCTTGTATGAAGCCCACGAACGGCCGCTCTGGGGTTCTATTTTCGTCTCGGTCGTCGCGGTAATCATGCCATTCCCCGTAACGATGTCTGCACAAATATGCCTGGATGGACTTCGCCCTGTCCCAGGTCGAGAAGCTCCTTCGAATGGTCGCAGACAGTCTGATGGCGGACGGTCCGCGCCCACTAGACTCGGTGCCCTAGAAAATGTTGAGACTAGGACAGCGGTTGAAATTGCGACATTGGGCCGCACATCGGAAGTCCCGGGACGAGTACTGAATATCATCAAGGCGACTCGCAGTTGTATGTGCCTGCAAGAGCTTCGGCGCGTCGCTGCTCGCGGAGTTTGTCCTCAGAGCGTAGACCCCGAGGAAGAAAAGATCTAATCTATAAACGATGGGCTCAAAAACTTGCGGGTTCGATGGAATGGCAGAGAGCTCCCCAGAGCGGTAGTCAACAACAGTTCAGCTAATGGCGCCGTAAGGCCACGAAGTCCCGGGTCGAGTCCTGGCGGGGAATACAGACAATGCAATACAAGATCCGCGGCCAAAATCGATTCAAGCAGAGCCAGCGACGCAGCGAAATCGCAGATCGGATTGATTGGTTTGAGAGTCGGCGTCAAGATGCTTCCATTTCGATGGAGGTAAGGATTCACAGCAGACCCAGCCCAGAGGCCCAAAGACTCTTCCGGCAATCGGTACAAAATGAAAAAGTGAGCCGCGTTGTGTGGGAGCTAGTGGTGTGCGGCTGACTGTCGGCGTCGCGGTCGTGGCTTGTAAGAGCGTCCGGCACAATCTGGCATTAAGCCAAGTGCGGCAGCTGTGCGGTGTTGCGCACCCGAGTGGTGCCCATAGAACTCGCAGTCGGCTTGCACAAATCGTTTAGGACGCGATGCAGGACCACAATGATCCGAGGAAGTACGGTATGTACATTCTCCAAACATTTGCTAGGAAGTTAAGGGTATGAAGAATAATGAAGCGAGGCGGACTTGCCGGGGGTTCGGGATATCGCGAAACGTGCGGCATTCCAAGCGAAGCCTGACTTTGCGTGAGGCGACCAGTACTCACGCGGCATCAAAATCTTGACGGAGAAGCAATTCGAGAGAAATTCCAAGGGCGCAATGCATAAAGCGGGAAGCCGTCGACTGAACCAGGCTAGCACCGGAAGTCTGCGAGAAAGCGGCCAGGGTCATGGGCTCCCAAGTTAGTCCCACCACTAAATCTAGTAGCGCCAAGGGCGTTCGCTCTGAGCTTGCGCCGCCCTCTGACGATATAAGTCGACGTCCTAGGACTCGGCCACGGGACATTGGGGCGCCGCAAAGGCGGGGCATAAGGGAGAGGAAGCTTCGACGGCCGACCCAGATGAGGAAGCTCGAGAGGCGCGCAGCGGAAGATGCCTTGAGGATGAACACCAAGCGACATCGTACGCCCCAACCAGCACTAAATCCAGGAGCGCGCTGGCAGAGACGAGGGCTTTCGCTCTGGGCTTGGTGGCAGCCGAGCCTCGGACGATACAAGTCTAAGTCAGGCGTTCAGACGAGCAGCGGGATAGAAAGTAGCGGAAGGTGCCTTGAGGATCAATACCAAGGGCGTGCGCGGGCGTGACGCGCAGTATAATAAGAAGCAGAGAATTTGAGGGGATTCAGGAAAAGGCGGAGTCCGGAGAGCACAGAATCAGGCGCACGAAGACGATAGCGGGCCGAGTGAAGGCTGAGGAATCCACAGTGCTGACTTCGGGCGATGGTCCGAACGAGGGGAAGCCGCGCGTAGTGAACGACGCGTCCCGAGCAGAGGAGATCGCGAAGCAAGGAACGGCAAAGTTGGACAGCACGGATATTGTGAGATGGACGAGGCGGAGGGGAGCGGCGCCTGGTACGTGCCGGGGTCCTGCGGGCGTTGAGCAGCCACGCGGGGTGCCATGTGGCTGTGGCGTGTACGCGGCGGGCGCACACAGGGTGCTCTGCGAGGGGGATGCCGTGCCGGGCGCCTTGATATGTCCCGCAGGCGGAGCCCGCGCACTTCAGGGCGAGCTCAGCGTGGACGGGGAAGCGAATTAAAGAAGAGCGCACGAGGAATGCAGGCTGCATGGGTAGCACCCGCGGCGGAAGGGTAATCACGCGGAGTGTAAGGCGCAGCGGCGGGCGTACACTGCAGAGAAATCCCATGTACCAGCACGACCTGGTGGCATGCGAGGTGCAGAGCTAGATGGAGCAGCCATGCGTATCACGCCCTCCGAACTCGCCCGTGCGATCAGCGGCGGGATCCCCTGCGAATCGTGGCCGCGCGGCCTGCCCAGACGATACATGCGCGTGTCTACCCATCCGAGATGCGCCGGGGAAGCACCAGGTTGTGTGTGCGCTTTGCCTCGATGTCCATGGACGAGAGGATAGCGTCGCAGGGAATCAAGTCGAACATTTGAGAAGAAGGGTGTAGAAAAACAAAAGGTGAGCCAAGAGCTTCAAATCGAAGAGGTGCGCATACGAGGAACGAGGTGGTGGCAGAGAAGAAGGAGTGTTCGGCGCCGCGGACCGAGGATGCGATCAAAACGTTAACGCTGCCAGTGCTTCTCTTAGCTCTACTTTCCCTTCGACTCTCGGACGTAGGCCTCCCTCCAGCGCACCGCTAGCCTGGGCCATGTGTAGCTTGTCCTATGGGTGCTCTCTCACTCTACGTACTCCTGGTCCTCACTGGAGGTTTCGCGCCTCTCGCCCTCCAGCGGCTTTCATCGTTCTTCGACCCCGGTGACCGGACATCGCACCCATTATTAGACGGCCGCGCACCCACTAAACTCTGCCGTGCCCTCCAAACTGTCCATAGATTTCCAAACGCAGCAGTCACTGACGACTCTCCCTGGATGTCTTTCGTCTCCTCCCGTGCGCACCTGTCAGTTCCCTCGCACAATGTCGCCATGCGCACTTCAGCGCACAAGTTTGCACGAGTCCGGGGCCACGACGACCCACCACCCTGAGCCGCATTGCACCTCCATCTCAAAACAAATATCCGCGCTCTCCAGTGATTCCCCTCCCGTCGCGCCCCAGCTCTTGATCTCGCCGCGCCGGCTCGCAATCCCGTCCGTGCTTCAAATCCCATACCCTTCCTTCTCTGGAGTGACTAGTACCCTATGGCCCTGGCCACGCGGCGATGCATTCTTCCGTTCTTCCGTGCTTACACAGCTCGCGCCTTCCCCCGCGATTTCACGTAATGTTGGTTTCGAAGCCCACCGTGAGGAACCAGTTGCGCAGCCCGCAAAATACCTCGTGCGGCGCCGAATGGGTAATCAAACCAGCGCTCGCAGCCATGCCAGCGTAACTGTGTCTGATCCTCAGAAACCCTGGGACCACGGGCGTTGTAAATGGTCCCTCTTGCGGCCCCTGTAATCAGGGACTGATTTTCAGCACGGCTAGGCACTGATTTCGGGTTCACTGATTCCAATTTGGGAGGTCAAATAGAATCTATTCCGGTACCTACAGTACAGTCAGGCTGCCGTACAGAATGGAACGAACCATCGACCGGATTGATCCAACTCTGAAATGGATTATCAGCATCGTGATCCGAGACGAAGAGAGGATACTCACCTAAAACCGAGGAGCGGTGACGGCGAGCTGGAAGCGGGGAACCGGCGCCAGGTAGCGGTTTGACGCAAATCCAGCTGATAAATATTCACGCTGACGAAACTTAGCGTTTACCAATTCGGAGCGACCGTGATCCTATAAGTTGTTCCTGCTGTCGAGTTAGCCTCGTGGTCGGCGACTGTCGACAAACATGAAAGAACTAAATTCGGATCGAGTTTAGGTGAGCGCAGCAGAATAGACAGAGAAGCATGATGCATGATGCATAGCTGGCGCTCGGACAACTCGATTCGAAGTCCAGCGTGCAGAAAGACTGGTGCGACGGGCTGAAACAAGGAATGAGAGCGGTGGAGATTGAACTGGAAAGTCTTGAGTCCATAACGAATAAAGGAATAGACAGAGGACATACGGCGAGGAAAGCTGCTCCGGTGATCTCGCATCAGCCAGATGTTGAGAATTGAGTATACGACGAGCGAGAAGCAAGACAAATTAGCAACTGAGACAATAACCGGGTGTGAGACTCACGATATCAGCTGGGATACGCGGGCTGGCGAGTATGGGAAGTTATCCATTATTCGTTCGTTTCACCAACTGAGACTCGCGTGCGTCAATGGCAGGGAATTAAATGCGGTGAAAGTTGTCACAGTCCCAGCGAAAATTTAACATGAAGAGAGTGAAGAAGAAACGGTACGGATCTGAGGTCTTCGAGAGTAATCGAAAAGGGTCAACGTCGGCTGAGGCTCTCAATACAGCGTCAGCAAAAGAAGCTGAAGTGGTATGTCTCAGTCAGGAGTGGACTGCACGCTGCGGAACTCACCTGGGTGTGCGCGTGAATAAATATGCCGAACTTCGAGGAGAGCGCGCGATATGCTACACAAGTGAGAACATAATAGAACAAGCGGCATGAAGCTGCTTACAATATACGAGAGCCAGGCGTCCGATTAGGTTTGGAGGGGCACGAGATCCAACGCGTGCCACGATGAGTCGTAAACGTGGTCATGGAGGTGTAATTCAACGGGTTCGAATGTGATCTATCGATTAGCGACAAGAGCACAGATGACAAAAATGCAATGTGACGCTGAAGTAGAATGTAAGGAGGCGAGCGGTGGAATGATGGCCATGGCAACGTACAGACGAAACAAGTCAGCTAGACGCAATAGCATCCACGGCTCTACGTGTAGGATAAGGCACGCGAGGGGTGTACCGACAACGTAGGCGATCCGAAGCGGCAGGGAGCAGGGTTGGGAGTAATGAGAAGAGGAAGGGGAGTACTAACTGCATACGCACGCGTGAGGAGCCGAGCCGCGTCGACCGGCGTGAGGTGCAGCAGCCAACGGCGCGGGCGCGCGTTCAGAAGCGCGAAGTACAGGCGTGCGAGGCGAGGTTCTACGAGGCCGCGCTGATACGCTAACGGCGCGTCTGAGAGCGCGAGCTGATATATAAAATACCAGGCTGAACACTCCGAGGACCGTATAACTATGTGTGTGCGAGTGGGTCAATCCATGTCCAGTGCTCGACTGGCTGGGAGCAAGTGAAAGGAAGGGAAAGGGGGAGTGCGAGGTATTCGCAAGGTGAAGAGCGGCAGCGGGGACGATGAGGAAATAAAGCAAGGCGAAGGCAGCATGGACGACGAGGGACCAGACGAAGGCGAAAGTGATCATGAGCAACGACGAGGGCTCAAGGCAGCGACATACGGAAGTGGGGCGAAAGCGGTACGATTCGTTCTCTTTTTTTAAAAAAAATGTGAAACAGATGGAATATATATACTGTAAGTAAGACAATAAAGGGTAAATGCCCCGTACAGGTTCAGATTGAGGGGCAAGGGACCAGGGCAATTGCGCTGTCGGCTGCTTGGATACCCATGACGCGACGGTGGTCAGGAACAGAAACGGGTGCTTGTTTGTCTCCAGGGGCACAGCCAAGCCAATATCGGATCAATCCGAATTAGTTAGATTACGCGGTCAGCGCCATACGCTGCTCATCAGCGCGAAGTGCATCCGTACAGTCGCGGGAGGCACAGGCGCAGCGGGAGGCAAAGGTGCGTGATGTGGAGCAGGCCGCGTACATACGCGCGAGGTGCACGCATACAGCGGCGGGAGGTACAGCGCACGTACGTCTGCGGGACGCGCAAGGCGCGAGGGTCGTAATAGTACCACGAGGGATAGGCAGGGGGCGGATACCCGCGCGAGGTGCAGCGCGAGAAAAGGCTCGCATACGCACGGGATGCGTAAAGCATAGGCTGCGTGAGGTACGGCAGCGTGAGATGCAGATGGACAGCGGCGTAGAACCGCGCAGAGCCGCGCAAGGTACAAACGCGTGCGGAGACACGGCGGACAATCAAGTGTCATTTGCGATTTGGGTTGCCATTGTCATCGAACCGACACCCGAGCTGTCATTTGTTAAATCCGGGCCACCTTCCCCTTTTAGTCGCCTTTCAAATTTCTCCGCGACCACGACCCAGCCTCGTGTTTGGCGGCATTTTGTTTTTAAGTACGATAAAGAGAGTTTTGACCATTTTCTCAATTTGCGTGGATTCTTTAAGAAAGAAATGTATCGCAAATGACACTTGATTGTCCGCCGTGAGAGCAACGCACTACTGGCAGGTCCACGGGATCAATGACTGCCGCGAGCACCTCAATTGGCAGCCGCGTACCTGGAGCGTCTCGAACGCCACGAGTCGCCGCACGCCCGCATGGGAGGACACCGTGTTCGACCCGCGTATCCCAGCGGCGGTGCGAGAATTCCCCACTCGTGCCTGAGTGGGTCGGCGGACGGACACATGGGAGCACGGCCTCGACTCCCGTGGCGTCACGCGGAGAGGGACGCGCGAAGCTCGACTCCTGGAGCATCGCGCGCAGTGGGAAAATGAGGGGTGACGGAAAAGAACGCACCCTCCCATGAAGCCGCCAATCGAAGCCCCCGTGTGTAGAGTCCCAAGGGAAGACGCCTGTGTGGGAGATGGAGTTGTGAGGGACCTTTGTTCTCTTTCCCGGGGAGGAGCGCGAGGCGGGGAGGATGTATATGCCTTCGTCACACCGCTGTTACATTAGACACAATTGTGCCGGTCGAACGAACGCAAAGAGTCGCAGAGAAGGAGAGGAATGGGATGGTCGCTTATACCGGCTATTTTGTCTTGATTTTGTCGGTCCGGCGCTTGCGTGTGTGTGGCTGATGCCATCAATCTTCCCTTTTTTCTTCCCAACGTCGCCGCGCTGGATGCCAATGGCTGTTGTCCGCAAAATTCAGTACTGTTGGCGTGAATTTCCTTCACTGCCTTGCCCCTGCAACTGATTCTCTGGTACGACCGTGAGGGGAAAGTCAAGGGATGAATGTCTCGACAAGCCCTCGATGAATTCGTGCACGCCCAGAACGCGCGCACGCCCATGGTTGCGCGTCTGGAGCTCATGCCCACCGGCTGGGAAGTCTGCACAGCATACTTCGCTGCGACGCTTGCTCCAAAGGACGGGCTCCAGACGATCGCCGGTGAGAATTAATATTGGCTCTGGATTCTGCTGCGGGTACGGCGCCCCGGCGCTCTTCAAGCCACCGCGCCAAGTGATTGATCCGTCACTCACCGGCGCGGCCCTACCCATGCGTCTTGAACTCCGATGAGCATCGGCCGCTGTGATCCCTCGCTCTTCCTCCTCGCCTCCAAAACTCCGCGCCACCAGACCGCTACTATTTTCGCACTGTGCACGGACACTATGGCCGCTACCTCAGATGGTCTCGCGCTTCCCTTTCTGGCCCCTCGCCAATTGCCTGTGCTCTGCCGTTATCACGGCCGCAACATGTGTAAGTCCCCTCGCTCATTCTCCGAGTCTTCCTTCTCTGGATCCCATTCATCGCTCCCCCTGCTCTGGGTGATCTAAAGACATTGAAACCCAAATATACGTTGCTGTTCCGGGGGCTGCCGGCAAGCCCCTCTTGGATACAGGTAGGTACGGCACTTGCGCTGTAGAAGAAGGGGTGTGTCCGGGGGTGGACTGAGGAGGTTCCTCGTCGTGCTGGGATCCGTGAATAAGAGTGCCGTAGAATGCCGAGAGCTCGGAGGAAGAGTCTGAAGTAAGAGTAGACTATAATCTGGACTCAGGATAAGAAGAAACTCAGCTCAGAGGCTCGCAAAGGCTCAGAAAAGCGCAGGAAGAAACTCAGAAATCGATGGTGGTGGCGGGAAGCAAGGAGCGAACCCCTGTACATGACAGCGGTAACGACAGTAAATACGATCGGTCCAAAAATAGTTAAAGAGTCCGTGGTATATGTGTGCCTCTGCTAGAGCAAAACCCTTGCTGTCGAACCAACCGGGAGCTACGCAAAGACGGAATAGGGAGAGCACGTTGCGCCGCTCAACGGTGACTCGTGGGTGCCCAAGCCACAGTCGGCTCAATCCCCGGCGTAGTCCGAGAAGGCCGAAAACTCGGGTGTTCACTCATCGCGTTGGCGTACGTAGGTGGAAGAAGAAAATGTCTGTAATGAGTAGATAAATAAGTAAGTGAATGAGTGTAAGAGCGTAATAGTGAGGAGAGAAACATATCAATCGTGGGCCAATATTTATTGCCATGATTGGAGGCTCGATGCTGAAGCGTTGGAAGGACGGTGAAGGTGCGTATATAGTGCTCGAGGGAATCGGGGATGTCGGAGATGCTGATATGTGGTGCTCGCTTCGATTTGGTAGATGAGACAGGCAGTGCGCGCGGAATAGAACTCGATGCGGTCAGGTGATCGTGATTGCCAGACTTGCTGAATGCCCGAAGGGGCCTATGGCGACGTGGGAGCCATATGGCACTTCCACAGCGCGACTGTAGACTGCGGAAGTCCTGGATTTCTCATCTCTTCTTTATTTATTGTATCCTCAACCTCAGTGTCCGCGTACACCGCACTAGCCCTTCCCGTTGAGTCCGCACTCTGGCTGACGTACGCACGCGTGCATCAACCTCGCAACCTTCAAGTGCCATCTGTTTTCCCCTGATCCTCCGCCCCTCGAGGCCCGATCTTCGTTCCGTGCTCCTCTTCCCTGTATATCTTGCTCTATCATATCTGCCCTTCAATTTAACCCTCCGCCAAACTCGCCTTCACGTCCATTTCAGTTTCTTCTTGTCATACTTCGTACTCGTATTCGGACTCGGCGCGCGAATTTGAACGAACCAATCAATTATGTATCGCCGCAGGCTCCAAGGTATGTATCGCCTCACGATCCCAGGTACTCGCGCTGCGCAGCGCTCTTGATATCAGTAGATCTCAATGCCCTGACCATAGCCTTGCTGCCTTCACTTACCTGCCGCCTATGGGCTCCTGTTTTGTAAACAATTTTAAAACGCGCTCGGCTACTCGAACTTCAACTTCAACTTGGGGCCTGCAGATGCATCAGGCAGAGTGATCGTGTAATCTACTTCGGCTTCGCTCATCATGATTTACGAGCTAGTTATTTCAGTCCGCACGTCCGTATGGACGCAGACACTGCGTTCCGACCCTCCGTAGTCAGAGGGTGTGACTGCCGTTGTAGTCGGAGGGTAGTCAGAGATATCTGACTATGTGAGTGTAGGCCCGTAGGCAAGGTCTGTTGATGTTGCACCTACGTCTGCCTCCCTGGGTCGACCTTGGTCTACCTACATCTGAGCCTGCCTACGGGTGTAGACATAGGTGGGTTTCCTATAATTATGCTCTTGCCCAACCACCAATGACAAGGTTAAATAAGGATGTAGTCGGGGCCGAGTCCGTAGACCAAGGGTAGGCGACGTCGTGGCGAGGTGTGACTACGGGGATCGACGAAGGTACAGCCACGTAGTCAGGGTATCACCCAATGGGGTAGTCATTGCTAGGACATGGATGTCAGACACCCTGACTACCAGCTCTGCCTACGGGGATCGGCGGAGGTAACCTCAGGTAGACCACGCTAGGACATGCGAGTCAGACCTGTGACTACGGAGGGTCGGAACACAGTGAGATGGCATCAACCGCCCATCGAGTGCGTGCAGTGCGTTTGCTCGCCCGGGTTCGTGTTGTTGCCTGCGCTCAGAACACACCTTGTGCAGGAGAGGCCTCTCTCAAATACGCACACCTGTCCACGGCCCTTCGCGCGCTCGCCCGCGCTCATGGGCGAAACATGGCATGCAGGTGCGTACTGCCCGTCTGCGTCCGTCTCCATCTCCGACCCTCCGATGGTGGTGGATCATGGAGCTGCCCCACACACATGGTAGGGACCTAATCGACATCTGAGTCAAACCCGGGCGCAACGACCCAGGATTTGTGGGAATTTCTGTACAATCATACGGCCTGACCGAGACATAGGAACTCACGATTTGCTTAACACCTCAATTGGAATGGAATGGACGATATTCAACATGACCTCACGCGTGGAGTGCCACCCAGCTCTTCCTTTCAACTCATTGAGCTCGCAGTCTGGGCAGATGTACACCATTTGCTCCTGGGTGTCTCTTACCATGCTTTGAACCTAGATTGATGTGTCAGTACAAACTAGATGCTGTTGAAATTGTGTTTACAGCTTGACAGAGGGCAATGGTGGGCCTTGTGGTTCCAACCCCCGTATCGAATTCGCATCGGATGCGGACGCGGCTTCCCTTCTTTTAAATAAATAAATAGATACATATTTCAATCAAGAATGTTCAACAAAGAGCTAGCAAAAAAATGAAAACTACAGAGTCTCTCCACTCAAACCAAAATCTGCGCACTCGGGGTCTTTCTTCTGTGATTCCGATTCCCTGCTCCGCCCGCTCTGGTTGGTCTGAGGATATCCCCCAAGGAGACCTCGCTACACCGGGAAGCCCCTCTTGGATGCACCCAGGTATGACAATTGTGTGATTGTAGACTGTGAAATCCTGGACTTCTCATCTCTTCTTTATTTATTGTATACTCAGCCTGGGACGGGTTGCACCGCGTACATCGCACCCGCACTTGCCTTTGAATTCGCACCGAAACTGTAGCTACGCACACGTGTATCAACCCTCCAACCTTCAAGCACTGTCTTTTCTGCACTGATTCTTCGCCCCTCGTCCGGATCATCATCCCGTGCTCTTCCTTATATCTGCCCTTCAATTCAACCCTCCACCGAACTCGCCTTGAAGTCCACTTTGCTCCTCTTTTGATCTACTTCGCACTCGGACCGGCGCCCGGATTTCAACGAACCAATCATTTATATACTGCCGCACGCTCCAGGATATTTATCGCCTCATGAGCCCAGATACTCGCGGCGCGCGGAGCACTTCCTATCCGTATACTCGACCACTGACCTCAATGCCTTCACGATAGCCTAGATACCTTCCCTCACCCGCCGCCGGGGGCGCCTGTGTTTTTACCAATTCAAAATGCATTGCCACGCGACTTCAACTTCAAATTCACCTCTGTTATAAACGCTCGCACGCCCGTATTCACCGGCGCATCGAGTCTTCGGCGCTCCAGCTCACCCCGTGCGTGCTTCGGTTTTACTCATTAGTCCGGTTGACAAGTCCGTACCTGCCATTGATAGACTGACTCGGCTGGCATCACCACCGCATCGATTGCGAGCAGTCCGCCGGAGCCATCCAACGCGACATTCACAGGTTTGCGATGCCTGCGGTGCGAAGATACCGAACCCTGTCCCTGCAGGAGGCTCGTGAGGTACAGATCGCATGCAACTGCACACTGCCCGTCTGCATCTATCTCCACCTCTGAACCTCGGACCGTGGTGAGTTTTGGAGCGCCCCCACACAGTGGGGAACTAATCGACCCCTGAGTCAAACCCCGGTGTAACAGCTCAGTATTTGTAGTGTTTCCTATACGATCATACGGCTGGCCGAAACATAGGAACTCACGAATTGCTTAACGCTTCAGCTGGAATGCATGATAGTTGACATGATTTCACCTGCGGAGTTCTTGCCAAAATAATTTCTAGCAGGAGAGCATCAACTAGCCCCGAATTGAGTTCACAGTTAAGGCAGATGGATACCATGTGCTACCAGGTGTCCTCTACCCTGCTTTGAACCTAGATTGATTTGTCAGTACAAATTAAATGCTGTCGAAATTGAGTTCACAGCTGGACAGAAGTTCAATGGTGGGCCTTGTGGTTCCAACCCCTGTATCGAATTCGCATTGGAGGCGGACGTAACTTCCCCTCTTTATTTAAATAAATAAATTCATATTTCAATCAAGACTGTTACATAAACAAGGAGCGAGCGAAATCAAACTACAGAGTCTATTCAACTCAAACCACCAAAACAAGTTCATTGTCCTTAGCCTTCTCTCCTCCTTCAACTTCCCTCTCCCCAGCCTGTGTTCCCGGGTGAATTTCATCGGCCACAGCTGTGATGGGTGTGTTGAGCTGTCCGAGACACATCAAACTGTCTGTGGGGTCCTCCAGCATATTGTTTGGGATCGCAGCAAGCCTTTCCTTGATCTGGGTAACTTGCTTCACCTGGGATGAGCGTTCAAACAACGGTCTGGCGGTCGTCCAAAGCTCAATTGCCTTCGACACATCCCCTTGGCCTTTTGCTAGATCACCAAGTCGGAGCATGCATTCTGCTCTGCTGCGATGAATACCCATCCATGTGAATCCCTCCAATGCAACAGTAAACAGGGAAGATGAGGTGGAACTATTGCCCTCAGCTTGAAACACATCTCCAAGGAACTGGAGTGCTTGATGAAGTGCAATTTGGTGCCCCAATTTCTTTGCATATCCCAGATATACCACAGTCCATCTAGCGGCCCAGTTGAAATCATCTTCAGGCCAGTGATGGATGTTGGCAAAGCTCTCCATGCACAACAATACACCTTGAGCATCATTTCCCCATAATGACTTAAAACAAGTCTGGAGTATGTCCTTTGCAGTGAGGATTTCTCTCTCTCTGAGATGCAGCTGTCCTAATACAATATCACAGTATATCTTTGCAGAGGTTACATTGTAATATCCATATCCGGGACCATCAAATAGTGCCATTGCTTTGTCAAGGTTAGACAAGACATCTTGTTTCAATGCACCGATTATGATGTCAAGTTGTGCAATGTTAAGGAGAGAGAAGGCATAGTTATATGGGTCTTGAACAGCATCTCGGGCAAGTTGCATGTGGATATCGCGGGCCTCCGCATATTCTGATTTCTGGAGCTGGGCTTCTGCCAAGGCTCTCAGTAGAGTTATATATAGAGACCCAGTAGTTGTACCACAAAGCTCCAGTAGCTTTTGTGCTTTCTGACAGAGGATGACAGCATTTTTGATGTCACCACAGCTGTGGTAACATGAGGCTGAAGTGCGGAGGGCCCTTGCTTGACAATGTAAATCTCCTGCTAGCTCGGCAAGTCGATGTGATGCTTGGGCATGCTTCTGGGCAACAACATAATCCCCAATGAGCCATTTTATTTGACCCAGATGGTGCAATACCAAGGCCTCAAGCCTTATATCTCCATGTGATTTTGCCAAATCTAGTGCCTTGTGCAGATATTTGAAGGCCACAGATAATTTACTTTCAGCATGGAAATTGTAAAGTCCCACTTCGAAGTAAAATCTGCCTAAAAGTTTGCTAGATTGAGCCACTATCAATCAAAACTATGCCAGGGACTCACATTCAAGGGCTGGGTCATTGAAGTTATGGAAGTGAGAGATGGCCTGTGTAATCAACAGAGCCGCATCAGTAGAGAGAGTCGAACTTCTTGACTGAAACTTCCATGTCATCAGCTGAGCCTTGACTTTTTTATCACAATTCCCAGGAAGAACAGCTTCAATCTGATCCATTAAGATAGTGATCAGGTGATGATACCCAGGCTTCATGTTCCACGTGAAATAGTTCATAGAAACGGTGCAATCGATGGTTTCTGCCAAGTTTGGGTTATCCTGATTCAACCCTCGGAGCAGCAATTCACCCATATTTCTAACATTAAATGCTATGTGCTTGACTCTTCCAGCCCCCTGCTGAGTTCTAGGATATTTCCGGTACAGGTCCAAAAGCTCATGAAAGTATTTTTGCAGTGGGTGAATTAGAAGTGAGGAAGGAGGATAGAAACACTGCATGTGTTCTCGGACCGGCACCAGTGACGTCAGTCACCTCTTGTCATCTGTATATGCCAGAGAAGTAGCAAGTAAAGTAGCTTTGCATATCATGATGTCATTTATAGAGAGCTTGCTCTGGACAAGCTCAACATCAGACAGCCCATCTGGCAGAATTGAGAGTAGACTCAAGAGGTCCTTGGCACCTGTGCTCATGCGGGAGCTGGAGAGTGAAATTGTAATTGAGGTGTCCAAATTGGACTTTCTATCATTGCCAGCCGAAAGTAGGGAAGTTTTTTCTGACTTCCAACGAGCCAAGACAGCAGAGCAGCTGCCTTCCATGTCCACAGCATGGGCTATCAGATCAACAGCAAGTGGCATGTTATCTGTCAATGAGAGTATTTGATTGACATCCTTGCTGTCATGCACATCATCTGCAATGGCAAAAAATGTCTCTTGAGCGGCAATATCTGACAGTGGCTTCAACGGTGCCAGGAATGGGCGAGTCCACTGGACTTTGGCTGGCCGTTCCGCACCTCTCATTGTGATCTATTGAGATGTCAGTATATTTGCAGGCTTGAACAGACCTGAAGACTTGCCATAAGTGCAAGATGTGGGATATCAGTCAGTTTGGACAAGAGCTCTTCAACCTCACCACGTGACTCAAGGCGCTCCCATGAAGTTTCCAGATTATCAAGAATGAGCAGGGAAGTCCCATGAGTGGCAAAGTAGTGCATCACTTGTTTTTTAACATCCTTGGTCGGATTGACTCCTATGTGTTCTGCAATTAGGACTGCCAGTCCAATACTGGTGGTCACTGAATCTGCAACAACAAAGAGGCACTGCTCATATTTGGATTTGATATCTGGGTGGTGGAGGGCAGCCTTGGCAAGGGATGTTTTGCCCATTCCCCCTGCACCTAAAATGGCAATCCTCGATGATTCCTGATGGAGGATATCCACTATCTCCTTGAGTTCTAGTTCACGGCCATGAAAGATCTTTGGTTTGGCTGGCAACATTGAGATAGAGTTGGAACTTGAGCAGGTAAAATTCAGTCCGAGGGGATAATCTAACACAAAGGAATTACCTATTCTGGGATCCACCGGTCGTGTAGATCTGTGCAAGAGATGAAAAGCCGCCTTTTGAATGGATGAACAAGTTCGTACAGATGATGATCTGTCAGAAGTGGTCCCATCTGACCAGGTTGAAATCAACTCAAGCACCTCCTTGTGCATAATCTCGGCCTCTTGCATCTGAGTAATGTGACTAAGCACAGTCATGTCAGTTTCAATCTGCATGAGGTTTGAGTACCATAGCATCCATCATGGAGGGAACAGATTCACCTTGAACACCTCCAAAGACTGCTGCAGTCCCGCCCGACATTCACTGAGAAGTGTTTTCATCTCAGTCTGGCGAAAGAAAGACTTGATCTTGCTCCCATCCTGCTGTGCCTCCACAAATGTATGAATCTTGTGAAGTGTTCTAATAAACTGTCAATTATACTCGTAGTACGTGGCATCATACATACTCCATGAATTTCCCGACATGGTCCAAAGTTGCTGGAGGAAGATTCCCCTTGGTTTCAGACTTGATATGGAGATTAATAATAGCACAAAGGAGTTGATAAACATTTTCCAGGAGTTGAATGCAGTCTTCCCTATTTTTCCTGACATTCTAAGCCATATGAGCACTTACAGCCAACTGTAAAGGACATATCTTACCTGCACTGCAGTAATCAAGGAGAGAACGGTGTTTGCAATGGCCGGCACAAATGGAGTGCCAAATGCGTCACTGAGCTCGTTGAGGAGTGTAATGACCGGGGCCAAACAGGTGATGGTGTTATTCAGACGGATCTCTGTAACAGTGGGTTGGGGGGACATCTTTGAATGGTGGACTACGAACTCAGGAGATGGGGCCCTTATGTGTGAGCATGGCAAGGCACTGTCCTTGATGCATCTCACGTTCATCAGGGCATGATGTTCGATGGCATGACAATCTCATGAGTGTGGGTAAACTGCCTCCCATTCCCACGGTCTGTTTTTGTGTATATCTTACGACTGTTCCCATCCGAATATTGCTGTACTTCAGGACTTGACACATTTTTACTGCACACAAAGAGGATGGTGATGATCTACGGAAATTGAGTAGGAAGCACCCACACTGGAGACATGTGTAGTTGTGGGCCAAGATGTAAGAAGACGGACGGACACGGAAAAAAGGCTCGGAGAGTCTATTTCAATATGCATCACTTAGCCCTGGAATGAACAGGGCCTCCCACATCACCCTATGATTTCTTTCGTGGACACAGGCGATGCACGCATATGTGCTCCCATACTAGGATCCGGAAGCTGGGTGTCATGCTTGGCATGTATCATGATACCCCCTGATCTTCTGCGGTCCTCGGTATCTTTCTCGCCCGCTGGTCAAGATCACTCCCCGTCCTTACATCGACCGTGAGCAGTATTCTCCATCCTATCCAATCCTGCGACCGATGGAATTCTCTACTCTTCTGCGGACAGGCACTTTCCTCGATCGGTCACTTTCTTCTCGTCCCCTGAGCAACTCCCGACTCCCAAGCCTCTTTCGCTCTCTTCAGTGCCGTTGCACTTCCCCCCGGTTCTCACACCAGCGTGTTACGTGCCGTCGAGGCGCTGGAGATGGTTGGGCTCCGATTCTTGCTGGGCATGATGTCGTCCTCAGGCAGTAATCCCGTTTCTCAGTTGCAAATCACTCTCCGGCAGCGCATTTGCACAAGAACATGAGGTGTGCCTTGCTCTCACACTCGCGCCCCGAGGTTGCACAGATGCGCGTGTCCGTGCAATGCTCCCGTGTGTCCGAGTTCACATCAGAAATATTTCGTAACTGTATATCAGAGCAGTGTAAAAATGGACCTGGTCGTCTATTTGAAGGTCCGATTTCCCTGGATTTGGCAGTTCATCTTCGACGGAAATCGTGCAGGATCAATCAGATGGCCGAATCGTGAGTGACAAATCTCTGCGCCACTTTCACAGTACTGTCAGACACCAGTGCGATCAAAGTGTCTCTCTTACGGAGCACCGTGAACTGTCCAAAATTTTGGCCATCAGCTACGCTTTTTGATTCCTGCCGTTGCAGGGGAACAACTCTCTGTGGATGTTTAATCGTTGCCCCCGGAAGGCAATACTCTGGAGGAGCGCGTATGAATAGAGGAAGACTTCTGTCCATCTTACGTACCATCAGTGAGAGATTTCCCATTGCCGTGCGAGACGGATTTCCGAAACAGAGCAGTATTTATTATTGGCTTCATGCTTCTCGGTTCCTGAAAATGTTCGACGCCTGTACAGGATCCGCATTATATATGGCAATGATCTCTCTGCGAAGTATGTGCCCCACGGGCTTGAGATAGTGGGCTGCTATCGCGTTTGGAGTGCGGGATTGGAATGTGGGGCATGAGATGGCGCACGTTTACTCTATGTTACTCGTGCAGATGGTTGTGGAAAATTGGAGAAGGTTGAGGAACAAACATTCAATTATCCTGTGGGTTTCCAGTTGCTATCGCGAGGTGAGAGGTCCGGACCGCAACACTCTAGATAATCCGGGGTCAGGGCAAATGAAAGGTCCGGCCGGGCTCATGGCATATGCCTCGAGTATATTAGTTAAACTTGCTACCTATTGACGAGTGAATTGTCAGGATCATTGAAGGAGTCTCTGCTCACATTATACGACGTCGATACGCCAAATGAGAACGAATGAGTACCGGCAACTGCGGTTCCAGAAGCGTGCAGCTTACTAAGCCTGATGGGTCCTTTTGATGGCAAGCTGATGGCAAAGGCATCTAAGAGCTATTCTCATCCTCTTCAGTTACGAGTAAAATGAATATTCTAGACTCGTCTTTACTTCCCGTTCTCCGCGAAATTGATGAATTTTTGACCAATGACGTATGTGATTCGTGGGTTCCGTTTGTCTATAAAAGGGAATTATCGTGGGTTTTTCGTTCCTTATACGCTCTTTTTGTCATTGTTAATGACCATTTCCTTACCCTTTGTGTCATGCGCATTACCTTGTCGCAGATGTGTCAGCCTTTACTTTATCCTCTCGCTCTGCGTATACGTTCGTCAGAGGTAGAGTATGTGATTCACTCTATTTTGTTCTTTGTACTCAATTACTCTGCAGGAATGTGCAAGTCCGGCCAAGTGATAAGAGTCACTGAGTCAGGGCAGTGACCTTCGGGGCCCGGCGGCGATTTCAAATGGCGAGTTAAGATCGCTTGACCACGAGTAATTTCCCCAACCAACGTCTGAATTCTATCTCTAGCCCCTTAATTTTTCCCTCATTGTTCCCATAATAATGGTCAGTATTGCGGTATTTTTTTTTGAGTACCTGATAAATCTTAGGCTATCTGTAGGCCAATACTAGTCTTACAGCCTAGTGATGTTCGTATGAGCTCAATGAAGCATTTATTAAAGTACATGTCTAATTCTTTCACCCACATCCTGCTCTAACGTTGTGCCAGTTTCGGGTCATTGGACTTGCAAGTTGCAACGAATACTCTCTGTCAAAGTTTGTGTCTCCATCTCTACATTCCAAGTCCTTGATTTATCGTATCTCGACAGTCTGGGAACCCTCAGCACATCCATATGTCCCAGCCTCCGCAAGTTCATCAAAAAAAAATGCTGATTTTAGCACTCTAGGGTGCTTGTCTATCCTCTTGTTGAATGTCGCACACTCAACACTGGTTCTGTACCCTAGTCACTCAGGACTAAGCGTTAACTCGTGATTTGGCCCACGCTTTCAAGCCTGGATTTTGTATTCAGAACTTGGACATTTTTTCCTGATGCCCAAACGGGCGCTTTGATGCTCTCAGAGGCATTCTTATCAATAGCCTCGAAGGTATATCTTCTTCCGACTTGGGGGTTCTCTGTCTGACTGTACTTTCCAGATCTCCTGGAAGTGACAAACTAGAAGCACCTCATTTGACAGCATCTCGGAATGCAACAGTAGGTTCCTCTACGCTGACAAGCAAAGCCGCAGAGAGTACACCGATTGAATACCATAGTGACCTTGCACTTAAACCCGCAGATCTCCAGGCCGAGTCGGCGCGAAGAAGAGACATGATAGGTCGCACATCTGGACCTCAAAAAACGGTGCAGTAGGAAAAGTCGGCGGAGCACCAGAAACGCATCCCAGGGGCACAAGGTACATCATTTGTAGGTTGGTTCATCGATGGTGGCAAGAGGCAAGAGAGACAGCCACGAAAGGTCACAACTTTCAAATAGACTTGAAGGCCCGGCGGAAAAGGCACGGAACTATCTAGCGAGGAGTACAAAACTGTGAGCACAGTGTAAGACACGGGTGTCTTGCCACAATGGTTCGCAGGTGTTTATATCTGTGGCCTGACAAAGACATGTCGAAACGGGAGATGCAACAAGCACTGTTCCGGCCCCCTGTGGACCCAGGTGTGGCTACGATGATGTTGCTTGGGCTACCCTTGGCTACGTTCGTCGATGGGTGTAGACAAGGGTCGTGGTGGAGACATAGACACACCTTTGGCTACGATGACGTAGCCGAGTCTACATCACGTAGCCATGCTGTGTCTACATCAGTTTCCATTGGGCTACCTTGGACTACCTAGGCCTACATATTCTTCACCAGCCTTGCCCAACCTCGTCTGGCGATTCAAGGGCTTAGCAATGTGCATATGGCTTTTTGCAGCCTCCATAGGCCCGCACAACGTTGTTTCAGGGAGCCTCTGATCCGCGAATAAACAACTGGAAATACAACCCAGTTGAAGCTGGCGTAATGTTTAGTTGATCTTCTGTCAATTGTGACCATAACACAAGAATGTCGGAATTGATTTATGCCCTAATAGCAGGCGACAAACCCAAACCTACCTTGGTCTACGACCCGGACCCAGGTACACCCAGGTAGTCAGAGGTAGACGCACTGTGGCTAGAGACGTAGCCACATGTAGACACACATCTGTGTCTACGGCCTGTAGACACACCCTATGTCTACGGGGGGTCGGAACACAGTGAAGGAGGTCGAAGTTCGGAGCCGGAACATGCATTCGTGTTAAGCCCGTGCAATCACCCTGGTGATAAGCAGTGTACAATTCTGGCCGTGAAAATCGCATTTTATGCATATATCATGACCATATACACTAAGGACATCTGTATAAAAGGACTATTGTGAGCCCAAACAGTTAGTCATTGAACGTCAGACACCTTAGGGGAGCTTCGAAGCATGTTCATATAGCGGTACTCCATACTGAGGCCTATATACAACTTGCACTGAGGTACAACACTCCGTAGAAAACAGTACAGCCCAGTATCCGAGGGTTATCAGTCACTTAGTGTCGGTTCCCAACCAAGGGGAAGGGTTCCGAGCCCTGTATACATGCTAAGAACGGCATATACGGTCGAATGACAGGATGTTTAACTATGTTGACACTGATCCTCGCACCGCGACACCTCACGTGAAGGGTCTAGGCTCCGGGAACCCAAGTAGCCGGTTCGATTGGATCCGAACGGACACAGATGACTCCGTTGACGGAATCAAATATCGATCGGAAGACTCCGAAACAATGTTCGACTATCGTAAACTAGCACCCAAAGTCTATATATGATATATACCAGGCTTGGGAAGGAAACCTAAATACAATATAAGACACCTCGAAGGTGTCCTGAACACTATATACCTCGGAGTATGACTGTTCGCACCTATATTCCGACCGATCGGAGGTACGAGTCATACGGCGCCGCTGTGAATCAGCAAGGAGGAGTCATCCACAAACGTGGGAGGGCCCTCGACCAATCATAGAGGTTTCGGGATCGATATATTCCGGAACGCGTGCTCATTTCATATATTATTTATCAGCTAGTAGTGTAATCATCATTTGTAATCATGTATAGAAACAGTATATAAGGGTGTCTGCACGAGAGGGAACGGCAGCGAATCACACCGACAGCTGGTTGGAGGCTAGAAGATAGTCACAATTAGTTGTTTGGTAGGTTGTGTGCTCTGTTCGCCTTAAGGCATAGCTCAGTAGAGTCTGCTTTATAGTGTGTGAATATACCTTTGGATTGATATAAACACCTGAGCCTGGAAGTTATAACATTTGAGCCTGGAAGTCACAATACATTGAGCCTGGAAGTTTTATTGGCCTGGAAGTTATCTGGCCTGGGAGTTCCTACAAGTTTAACTTGTTCAATCGCGTTTATACAGTTTGTTGGGTCTGTTCCCATTGCGTCCTGAAGGGTTTACAAGCCCCAAATCTACCATATACACGGTTAATACCGTACTTGTCATCTGCACCGGCCCATATACACCGTTGTACTCGTTGTCGACAATCAAGTCGATCCGTTTACGATTGTTGAAACTCCGTCGAGCCTTGTCGAAACACCCTATAAATCGTTCGAACACAATTAAATCTCATTCTGAGAGTCTAATACTTGACTCGTCACCCCCGAACAAACAAGGGACACGTGTCTGAGAGTAGTGCAGTAGTGGTTAGGTGGTAGTTAGTGGGTTGTTAGTTGTTGGTTTATACCTTTGACTTGCTATTCGCAGCTAGTACATTGCTCGCGCCGCTTAGGCAGACACCAGTCTTATCACCGGCACATATTGCCCACATTGAACCATTGAAGTCACATGATCATGTTGAATTGATGACCTACTGCCTTGCAAACTTTTTCGTCTGTCGCATTTATCTCTGGCTGAAAGCACCATGGGACATCCCCTTTTGTGGGAGTGGCCATCTCGGACCCGAGCACATCAGGATTTCACAGCAGCCAATGGTGCACGCTTGAACATGTCTCTGTATCCATCCATGGGCACCTGCTTGAATCCCAGTGCATTACAGCCGTTGACAGTACCGAAGGCCATAACGAAAATTTTCCTATTTGGGCTGTTTTTGATCCTCTCGAGAGAATTACCCATACCGTGCTCAGTTCTTCACTGATTTGGATGAAATGTAGCTAGATCCCTTCTACTAATTCATCTGCAATTAGTGATAGAGCCAAACTCATAAAAATACTTTATTTTGATTGACCTGACAGTCGGGGCCCTTCGGGGCATGGATTGAGTCTAGCAAGCCCAGTTCTTCTTCAATCGGGCTGATCTTTTGCGAGGTATGACTTATGAGTATTAGAAGCATTTTCAGAGAGCGATTAGTCTCTGGGTATTTTTATAGTGTCTCCAGCTCACCTGGAGGGATTTTGACACAAGAAATAGTGAACTGACCATATCTCCATGAGTTCTACACAAGAATTGCCCAAAAAATTATACAGAGCAGCACCATGCTCTCTGAGTTTTCTCGTCACAAAATGCCCGCCAATAACGCGTGTTGAAAATCCTAATTTGAACACATCGCGGCCGACTCGTGTCACCATCAAGTCACCATTGTCACATCACTGCTCTTTCGCCGCACTCTCACTGCACCAGATGCGCATCGCTGCTACTCTTTGCAGAGAAATCGCAGATCGGATTGGTTAGCGAGTCGGTGTCAAGATACTTCAATTTCGATGGAGGTGAGGATTCACAGTGGACCCAACCCAGAGGCGCAAAGAGTCTTCCGGCAATTGGTACAAAATGAAGAAGTGAGCCGCGTTGCGTGGTAGCTAGTGGTATGCGGCCGACTGTCGGCGTCGTGGTCGTGGCTTGTAAGAACGTTCGGAATAGTCTGGCATTACGCGCCTGAGTAGTGCCTACAGACTAGCAGTCGGCTTGCACAAATCATTTAGGACACGATGCAGGACCACGGTGATCCGAGGAAGGACGGAATTCCCCGGGCCACTGTAGAATGTACACTCACCAACCATTCGCTTGAAGGTCCAAGAAGTTCAGGATATGAAGAATGATGAAGCGCGGCGGACTCTGAGGTCCGGGTATTTAAACGGGATAGGACCCCGCGTGAGTCGTCAAGAAACCAAGTAGAGTCGCACAAAGGTGGGTGAGGGAACGTTGGATTCAAGAAAACTGATCAACTACCTACTCGGGGTCTACCTAAATACTGTCCTAATGTCCTTGTACTAATTGTCCTTGTATCTAAAATTGATCTAAAATATCTACTTGTATGCTATGAATGGTGGCTGTAACTGGTACAACGGCCGCAGTCGAACAAGGCCGTCGAACATTCATTGCTGAACCTTTAGGTTTGGCTAACCTGGGGAACTTGGGTTTCGATCAATATCCGTTTTCTAACATGCACAAACAACGAATTCGTCATACAAATTTGGTCATCTCGCGAAACGATATTACTCCTGGTGTTCGACGTGGAACTTTGGATACAAAAAAAAAATGCAATGCCATACCACCACCTTTTTCTTGCCAAATGCCGGGATCATGAGCTACTACCCCTACCAAAACGCTACTTGCTGTTCCTTTGGATGTGTCATATTCGTTTCGTGTTCATCCGCCCGCATCGGACTCGGAATATGTTGCGTCCGAAATCAATCAGTTGATTGCTGAACCTTTAGGTTTGGCTACCAGGGGAATTTGGGTTTCGTTCTCTTTTGCTACATGTACAAACAGATTTAGTCATTTAACATTGGTCATCGCAATACTCACCTGAATGTAAGGGGAGAAAATCAAAGAAAACGAAACAGAAGATGTCTCAATGGCCCAGAAAACGCATATGGCAAATCCATCTCAGTATCTTGGACTTTTCTGCACAAAGTCGAGTAGCAGGAGATTCATTCGTTTCCGGATTAGTCATTTCTGCTTCCTAGTATCCGTTTCCATCGGGTGCAGAGAATCTTCTAGATTCAATCTCTGATCTTGCCAGCACACCAATCTCTCCCTTTTCCTCCATGTCCTCCGTGGCTACGTTCTGCGATGTGCCCATATCAACTGCGTTTGACAGCCACGCCGCTACCTCATGTGTTTCTCTGGCTTGGGTAATCAACTCGGGGCTCCGTACGCGCAACTCCCAAGCCTCTGGGGTCCTGACGCTTCCGTGCAATACCGGTGTCATCTCTATGGTCTTGAACAATATCCCTGTAGCTGCTTCTCCGGCTTCTGACCTGCTGCTTGGCTTGGATTGGCTCGACTTTGCTACTTCCCTTGCACCTGAGCTTGTTGTATATCTAGATTCTGGTGTTTCCCTTGATCTTCGACGCACCACACTTTCGACGAGCGCCATAGTATCTGGAGCATCACCATTGACCGGTATGTTCTAGCTCTTTCTGTTATTATTCCGGGCTGATTAGCTTCTTTCTAGCCACGCTCACTGTTGTGCCGGTGTCCCGAGGAAGCGCCAGCGTGGACTCTTCGTCCTCCCCATCAACGACCTTGGGCGGTCCTGGTGCGGTATCTACCCCCTCATCGATGCCTTGTCCGCAAGGAGTTGGTGTTGTAGGTGCGTTTGCGTCTGCGCTCACAGCCCGGGTGCCCCGTACACGGGGTGTCAAAACCTCTCGCACGCGAGGTGGTCTACACATGACGATAATGATGATATGTTGCCTTTTGATGAACCGTTACCCCTA
Source organism: Mycena latifolia (assembly GCA_029289555.1). Taxonomy (NCBI): domain Eukaryota; kingdom Fungi; phylum Basidiomycota; class Agaricomycetes; order Agaricales; family Mycenaceae; genus Mycena; species Mycena latifolia. Next base: position 133,309 of record JARJLE010000072.1, read on the forward strand.
CCACTACCTACATCGTCCCATGAAGACCTATTTGTTTTGCTCAGAGTCGGAGAAAGAGTACTAGCTGTCACAGTGGATCACGGCAAGCCATCATGAGCTGTCACCCGGTCCGGAATGCCAGGAGTTTCTCCTGCCCGGTGAGTCTGACTCTTCAACTTGAACCTAAAGGTTCAGCGCCCGCCTCGAAGAGGCCCAATCCTCAGTCATATCTAATCTAATCCCTAATCAACCGTGTGATCGGATCACTCCATCCGCTGCCGAGGTCCATCCCTTACACGGACTTGCCGGGGGTTCGGGATATCGCGAAACGTGCGGCATTCCAAGCTTTGCGTGGGACGACCAGTACTCACACGGCATCACCCTTGACGGGAAACAGTTCGAGATAATTCCGAGGGCGGAACACATTGTGAAGCGGGAAGCCAGTCGACTGAACCAAGCTAGCACCGGAGGTCTGCGAGAAAGCGGCCAGGGTCATGGGCTCCCAAGTTAGTCCCGCCACTAAATCTAGCAGCGCCAAGGGCGTTCGCTCTGAGCTTGGGCCGCCCTCTGACGATATATTATATAAGTGCAGGTCCTAGGACTCGGCCACGGGACCTTGGGGGCGGCGCAAAAAGCGAGGCGTTGAGACGAGTCGCGGAAGAAAAGGCGCAGAAGGCGGCTACAGATCAGGAAGCTGTGAAAAGGTGAGCAGCGCGAAGATGTCTGGAAGATTAATACGAAGCGACATCCGAAAGTAAGCCGACCACGATGGATCAGTGCGGCAGCGGACCTTTGAATGGATCATCGAGACAGCGCAAATTCAACGGGCGAATCCTGTAGGGGCGGAGACCAAGTGCACACGCACGGCAATAGTACCTCGAGTGGGAGACACACATACGGAGCAGGAGACACGGTGTAGCAAATGAAAAATCCCACACGCCAATGAGAGCAGGGCGTGCGCGTGCGCGACGCGCAGTATAATAATAAGCAGAGCATTTGAGGGGATTCAGCAAAAGGGGGAGTCCGGAGAGGACAGAATCAGGCGCACGAAGACGATGGCGGGCCGAGTGAAGGCTGAGGAATCCATAGTGCTGACTTCGGGCGATGTTCCGAACGAGGGGAAGCCGTGCGCAGTGAACGACGCGTCCCGAGCAGAGGAGATCGCGAAGCACGGAACGGCAAATTTGGACAGCACGGATATTGGGAGATAAACGAAATGGAGAGGAGCGACGCCTGGTACGTGCCGGGGTCCTGCGGGCGTTGAGCAGCCACGCGGGGTGCCATGTGGCTGTGGCGTGTATGCGGCGGGTGGACACAGGGTGCTCTGCGAGGGGGACGCCGTAACTGGCGCCGGGCCCCTCGATGTGGCCCGCAGACGGAGCGCGCGCACTTCGGAGCGAGCTCAGCGTGGGCGGGGAAACGAAGGAGAGCACATGAGGGATGCAGGCTGCATGGGAAGCGCCCGCAGCGGAAGGGGTAAAAAACACGGAGTCTAAGGCCCAGCGGCGGGGCTACACTGTAGAGGAGTCCCATGTCCCCGCACGACCCGGTAGCATGCAAGGCGCAGAGCTTGATGGAGCAGCCATGCGCATCACGCCCTCCGAACTCGCCTGTGCGCTCGTCGGCGGCGAGGGCGCCCTCCGAATCGTGGCCGCGCGGCCTGCACAGATGATGAATGCGCCGTGACGTGCCGCATCCGGCTGTGCGCGTGTTGCCTCGACGTCCGCGCATGGGCGGGAAGCGGTGCACAAGGATGCTGGCCGGGCCAACCGCACATGAATTTAGGAGTCAGGATAACGCGTACCTGGGGCGCACACGCGGCCCGGTCCGAGCAACGTAAGGCCACATAGCGAGCAAGGGGCGCGCAGGAGCCTGGGGAGATCTAGATGAGGACGCTCGGCACGCAAGAGTGGCGGAAGCGGTGGAACAGTAACGTAGTTTGAGCTCCATCGAGAGGATAGTGTCGCAGAAGGGTGTAGAAAAACGAGAGACGATCCAAGAGCGAGGTGCGCAAACGAGGAACGAGAACGTAAGCAGCGTTCGGAGCCGCGGACCGATGATGCGATCAACACTGCTTGCCCGCCACGTCTGGGGCAAACGCTGGGGGTTATTTCCTTCGTGTCCCTTGCTAAGCCTCTCTCGATGCCTTGCGTCTGATCTGACCCGCCCGATGTATGCGCAAAGTGCTCCTGCTCCACCCCTTCTGTGATATTAATGGCCTGGGCGTTCCAAAGGCCCTACTGGACGTTCCGCGGGCGTTGTCTCATTAGTCGTTCTCTGGCCCCCGGTGGTAGGACATCGCGACCCGCTACATGTACAGGCCAGCCGCGCCTTCAGACTCCATCGAGGTCTGCGAGCCCCCGAGGCTGTCCGCAAACGTTCCAACGCAGCAGACGACTTTTCCTGGCCTGTGACGCGTATGCCTCATCTGACGTCCGTTCTCATCCATGGCGCGCCCTTCTCAGCATTCACTCCCCGCAGTACTGCGTTCCGGGCGCCACGCGTTCCCTTATCTCAGGCCCTAAACACCCTTTTCCGCCCTTCCGTCGTCGCTGCGGTCCACACGTCCGCCTCTCTCGTTCGTGCCGCTTCCCATTTGGATTCCTCCTTCCTTCCCTTCCGGATTCCTCTTTCGTCCCAGGCTCATGCCCTTGCAGCGGCGCTCAGGCTGCACAACTAATCGCGCCGTCCTAACGGATGTGCAGGCGGCCGACTGTTGCGTGTCCCTGATATCCTCTACTTCCGCAGCTGATTCCTTTCGTACGCACACATTCGCCTCTCTTGCATACCGCGTGTCTGCTCCGGGCCCGGTGCTCGGCTCTATTGGCCGTTGATCGCCGCCGTATTCACAACTCTCTTCTTTGCCGGTCTGAGATATCCTGTTAAACGTGTCCTTGATCCGTGTCCGACAAGATAGTAAGCCGCTCCTCGTACGTAGACAGACTGCGCACGAGGCAGAGCGGTCTGGTCAACGGTACGTGCAGCCCCTCGTTCGCGCACATTCTCCTCAGTCTCTCCAATTCTGCAATCCGAATTTTCTGTCGCAGCCACGGTGGTTATCATTCCACCGCTCCGGCGCTCTCAGGCTCCAATACCTCGACCTGGGATAAATCAATGCCAAATAGAAACCCATCGCCGCGCTTTGTCGGTCTTCCTTCTGGTGTTCACATTTGCGCTCTTGGGTTGCTGGAAAGCGCCGTCTTGTAGCACTCTCTCCTCCGTGCGGCAATCGATGTGGGCGGACCATGCATTTTTCCTTCGTACACCACCCTTCCAGCTTCAAGCTTTGAGTTCCTCTTAACTCGATCTCATCCTGGGCCGGCGCCTGTTGGTACTAGGTATCCGCGCGGTGCGTGCACAAACTTATCTTCGGTAGGTGGCACAGCCCTCAAAGGATACCTCATGGATCTGCACTCCATATCCCTTGCATTTTGGAGGTGATACCCGCAGCTACCCTGTCCACCCGTTGTGCGCTCTCTGCGCCGATTCGATGACCATACTACACAAGCTGAGGGCAGCTGCATCCTATTTTCTCATCTCCAGCTTTGGTCGGTACTCAGACTCGCAGTCCAACCGCTCGACGCTCAGACTCCCCGTCAAACCAGGCGAGTCCCTGCACCGGCACCTACTTGACATCTTTCTCCCGGGCATATGCGAACTGAACCCACTCCTGGGGACATTTTGCTGCTCGGGTGCTACTGTCGGCCGTCTCGAGCTGTGAGTGGTCTTGGAGCGATATCGCGCAGACATCCAGAGCATCGGCATCCAGTGCGGTGTCCACCCCTGAGCCTCTACTCAGATCCTCTTCTCTTGTTTCGTGCGCCTTTCTTCCTTACTCGATTTAATTCCATCCTCGGCAGCCGGCACCTCTCCTCTTCTGTGCGAATCTAACGGCACCCCATTTCGGCATCCCGCGGCACAGCGGATGGCGGACGTTCCGCGGGCGTGTTAGTGTGCGTGATCAGCCGCTAGGCGGTATGCACGATCTGTAGCCGGAGTACCATCACACGCGCGCCAGGCATTTTGCGGAGGCATCCCTGCGTGCGAGGCAAACCGGCTTTCTCTGTCCTCATCCTGCCCCCATCCCGAAACAGGATTCGTACGCCGATCGATGGTGTGCGCGTAATCTCTGCTCGAGCGGGATATGTGCGCCGGCGCATCCTCGGTGGAAAGATGGAGGCGAATTGGGGAACTGAAGTTGACGGGCCCGAGATGTGTTTGGCGGATTACTACGTGATGAAAGGATGTGCGTCCGTCGTGTTATAATAATTATGCGCCGTTCGTATGCTGATTCGTGCTAGGAACAAATCGTAAAATCGTAAGTGCAGCACCTGTCTCTAGATCTCAATCCTCCGGTACGCAGTGCAATGCTGCATTGGAGCCTACTTTACGCTCGTCCCGCTCGTCGCATGCGTCGAACTCTCCGGCGATTCCGGGAGAGTCGACCAACGTCATTTTGCATCCCCGAGCCTGGGTCGCATAACGCCAGAGGTTTTAGCGGCGAGTGTAGATGGAACAACGGCTTTTATTTGACTGGGGATGCGCAACGGATGCTCGCTCCACAGCCTCATCTCGCAGGAGGTCCCGCTGGGTGGCTGCGAGTACAACGCGAGATATCTTCGCCCGAGCCCGGAACCCGGAGATCAGAACGCAGAAACCAGTCGTGGGAGGGGAGGTATTGGAGCCGGCCTGAGCTTCGTCTTGGGTTATTTCGAGCCCCTCACCGGACAGAGGGCACCACGGCGAGGGAAGAGATCATCTCCGAATTATTATGATCGCAAGCTGTGAGGAGCCGCTGAGCATTGAAGGACTTAAGTTTGTCCAACAGTTCGAGTTCTGTTACGGTTTCGAACTTGTTTCGAACCTAGCGAGGCACCATCCTTCGAGGGTCGAGGATCAAGCAGAGTGTTCCCTCTTCCTACACTTTTCGGGACTTCGCACGGAGAAAGCCTGTACAACTGAATGTCGTTGTAAAGCCACCAGGAACGCAAGGGCAAGTTTGGGCGCCGGAGCCAACCAACCAGGCGGCGGGCACCAAATTAGTGGCATATCAAGACCCAGAATCAATCTGAGAATATGAGAAGGAACCCACATAGTACATCCAGATATTCCCAAAATTTACGAGAGCCAAGACACTGTATGGAGTTGTTGATTTGTCTGGAAGGGAGAGGATGCGTACTCACGCAAAGTATAGAGCCCCTAGGTTTCCGTCAACATCAGACGCTTCGATAAAGGAACCGACTACACGCACCATCCCGCGCCATGCGACTGAGAATTGATCCAGCGACTTTGAACGGTTGACGAAATGAGCGCATAATGGTGAATCCAAAGATGGCGACATCACAGAAGAACCTGCCCGGAGACTTTGAATAACGAAAGACATTAATGCTTGTTGGTGGATAAGAGCGCACTGTGATTCCCATGCCGTGGCCATTCCTGAAGCCAGTAAGCTTACAAAGTCCCGAAAAATGATTATTGGTTCACTTACGGATGGCGCTGGAAGTGTTCATAATCAATGAGCGTCAACGAGTTCTGAAGTATATCGAACTCTCCTCCGTTCCGACACAGCATAATCACAACCAGTCACCTCAGTGGCCAATATCCAGGTCTGGCCTGTAGCCGACCACTATTAAGAATCTAATGAGGCTCGCGTAAGTGGGAAAAAGGCCCAATATACCACAGCAAGGGTGGACGTTGTGAGTCCCGTGATTATCAGGATGCATAAAACCGTCTTGCTGAAACTGTACTTGGCGTAGACGCGCAGTCCAAGGATGTCTATGAATAATTACACCTAAGAGCCCTTGCAAAAAACTGCGTGACGACTCACTTCCGACCAGTATGCATTGGATAATGATCAGCACTATCTTTCCAATGTCCCATGCATGACACCCAGTGTCCGCCCTTAAGGCCTTAAATTGGGGTTCGAGAATCCTTAAGGCCTTATTAAGGGCAAGGGCTTAAATATATTTTCCCACGCCCCAGGCACCGCCGAAATCCCAGTGAACTACAGTTGGAACTCGTCAGAGTCAATCTCGACGGCACCATACATCGTCCGGGACCGCCCTCTGCAGCCTCCACCAGTGCCTACGAAACCTCCTCTGGAGTCTTTAAATGCCTGGGAGCCTTCCACCACGCCGGTCGTAGTCGCTCCAACGCTGTCCAGCTGGTGGGACATGCAAGCCTTGCAGTATGTCCGTTTCACGGTATTTTTCGGATCCTCGGGCCAGAAATAATCCTTTAGAGACATGTCGGACAACGCGCAATGGCAGAGGAATAATAATAATAATAATAGTACACGTGATAGCTTAAGGCCTTGTTAAGGCCTTAAAACTTAGCTGAAAATCCTTAAGGCCTTATTTAAGGTCTTAATTAAGGCCTTAAACTTTTAAGGCTTAGCCCTTCGGACGAACACTGATGACACCTGGTGAATAATGAGGGGGCGGAAATATCAAAGCTATGCAACGGGATTACTACTGAGAATTTAATAACCGTGTCTCGTGAGTCTTCCGGAAGGTGTAGTTATTGTTTTTCGTACCTCTATTGGCAAGTTGCCGAAATTCAAGATGATCCTCCCAATGTTGCTCAATAAAGAGAAATAACGAAGGAGAGAGAACAACAAAAAGCTGAGTCGCTTGGGTCGCCTCCATACGAAGGTAATTTCGGACTCCAGAGTGAGAAGGTGGTCGTAGCATAAAATTACTACAGGAATTATAAGCGCGCCAGAAACTACTTGGGAAGCGGCACACCGAGGGGAATCAAGAACCAAGCCTTGGTGAAACGGCTGGGACAACCATTGTTTAATGCGCTTATCAGAACAAGGGCTAGATTGTCCTCACTGTCCCTCGGCTAGCTCAACTGCTGCGGACATAAAGAAAGGCTGGGAGAAGAAAAAAATGTGCGAGCTCGATGGATGTTCTTGCATATATGTGAAGATGGCGGAGATATTCGGGAGATGGTGGAAGACGTCGAGGGCGATATTTGGGTGTTCCATCTTTGATTCAGATGGAGCTTTGATAGAGGCTATTTATTGAACTCTAAACTGATATAGCCGGCGACGCGCATTGTCTCCAGGGATTTTGTATCGGATCTGTTCTGCTGATTCCTTGATAAATGAGGATCCTGTTCAACTTGCGCGAGGATGTGGCTGAGAGAATATCAAGGATGGGCGAGTCTCCGATGATCCGCAGATCTTGCAGGTTGGGGGTGTGCTGCAGTGCTGATAGTAGCATGGCAGTCGGCCCTACAGTGAAAATTCATTTATGCACGTATTGTGAGCCCAGCTATACTGACCTGGTCCAAGGGTAACTGCAGAAAATTATAGCTGCTGAATATCGCGGCCCTTGTTTCGAATGTAGAGTTCGAATGCGCCACCAAGGTGCGTCTCGCGAATATTGAGGTCCAATGTCTTCAAGACGGGCAGAACCGGGAGAGACTGAATAATGCTAAAAAAGTGATCCGCTCCGTGGTAGTTGATGCCGAGATCTACTGTGTGAAGGCGCGCCAGTGAGGATGAGGGCGACCCTGAGACAACCTCAGCCATTGTGATTTCATGTCCCCGGAGCTGTAGAATTTCGAGAGAAGGGAATGCTGATACGGCGCTGGCTATTGCGCCGATTGGGAGGGAGGCGAGGATGTCGAATTGGATGCGGAACGTCGAAACCGAAGGGACAGTCGCGCCTAAAACCGAGGCCGTGCCATTGAAGTGAGGCACACAACGAGTCTATTTCCATATCCTGCATGTCTATCCGGAGAACCGTAAGCTTGGGGCTCCGCCGGAAATTCTGCATCTGTGTCTCGGTGAGAAGCTGAGGACTAGTGAGCACCAATTCCAAGGCTTGGACGTCCGAAAGGATCGCGGATGAGGAGGTGTCTAAGAGATCAAAAAATCCTTGGACGGTGGTGGGTCTAAGGATCACAGACGGGAAGAGGTGGAATCTGATGCGAGGAAGCCATTGCTCGCAGACGAGCCCGAAGGCGCCTAAACCTCGGGGATGGAACGGGGAACTCGATCTCCTTTGTTGAAGATTCGTGCAGCAAGTCGCGCTTTCACACTTGATTTAAGGAAATGCCAGAGTCCGCGAGATGGATATTAATCTGATATGCCGGCGCAATGGGTGGGAGCCCCGGGGAGAGGGCCCTAACAGCATAATTCAAAGCCTATCCTCAGGCTCGCCCCTCGGAGCCGGAAGTGAGAATGGACTACCGATCAAGAAGAGTTGGGTACCATCTCCGCGTCGGCCGATCACTTGAAGGACGGGAGACACCGCACGCAGAGAATACGGGAGGGGGGGACTTCCAAGGCAGCAGCGCATCGCTCGCGTGTATGAGAGGATTGAACTCGCCCCGGGAATCTCGCCTGATCCCACGGGGCAGAGCATACGGAAAAGAACGGAGGCACGGAGAAATAATGAAAATCCACAAGAGGCAACTTCATACTTGGACGTAGGCAATTCAAAAGTTGGGCGCAAAAAGCTGGAGTACTAGTTGTACTCGACCACTGGGTTTGATGCTGAAGTTGGGTTGAGCGCGATTACGCTCCTACGCCGCACTGTGCTGCAGGCGTCGGGTAGGACTACTCTTGACGCAGGTTCGCGCCCTTCCATTGTGGCACCGAGATACGTGCCTAGTACAGTCAGAGTCCAGGTGCGAGGTACTGCGAGGTACTCGGAAAATTGAGTTTCTGGTTGAGGAAAGCCATCAGGCGCCAGGAAGATGGCCCGTTCGACGATTTTGAGCCTCAGGTGTAAGACAGGGAGGGCGAGTGGTTGTCCGGAGCACCACAGTATGATACGATCAAAGGAAGGTAATCGAGAACGTTGAGATTGAGTTATTCTGTAAATCCAAGGGGCGGCAGGGAGGCTGCACGGCGAGTACGGGGCGGAGGGCGTCGCCGCCTCCTCCCAAAGCAGACGATGGCTTGTTACGGATAGAGCTTCTGGTGGCAGCGATGGGGTTGATCGAGTAGAGCGCGCCGGCAAAAGGTGCCTTACAAGATATCCGATTTGGGGAGCCGGTTTAAGCGTTGTAGCGGGGGAGGTGAAATCCAAGCCAAGGAAGAGACTTGTTGGGCAGCAGACGGCCATCAGCACTTTAGCGTCCTAGGCCTACTAGTATTAGTATCCGCCGTAGATATACGCTGCGTCATTTGCACATCTACTCTTCCACTCACGCCTGTCTCGCACCACAATGTGAAGACTTGCGTAGATCGCGCGATGGGTGCGCGCAAGTATAGATGCGTGAGGCGCAGGCGTGCGAGGGCTTGGTTCGTGTCCTGCCGCGCTGGTTGCGCTTCGAGTGCCGCAGGCCCCGCGAGCCAGACTGCCGCGTGAGGTGCAGGCCGCGTCCGTCCGCGCGAGTTGCACGCACGCATGCAGCGGCAGAAGGTACAGCCGCACGCAATAAATTAGCGGGTGGAACTTGAAGGAGGTTCAGGCGCGAGGGACACGCGGGGGGGGGGGGGACGGACAGCCACGCGAGGTGCAGCGCGAGAAAAGGCGCACATACGCACGCATGCGTACAGCATACGGCCGCGCGAAGTATAGCCGCATGAAGCGCGGCCGGACAGCCGTGCAGAGCCGCGCAAGGCACAGGCGCGCGCGGAGAGCAGCGCAGGATCAACGAGCGCCGCGAGCGTTTTGATTGGCAGCCGCGTGCCCAGAGCGTCTCAAGCGTCTCAAGCGCCAGCGTGCCCGCATGGGAGGGCACCGCGTTCGATCCGCGTATCCCGGCGGCGGTGCGAGAAGTCCCCTGCTCGGGCTGAGCGAGTGGGCCGACACACAAGTGGAAGCACAGCGCCCGCCCGCCACGCGCTTCCTCGACTCCCGCAGCGTAGCGCGTAGAAGGAAAATGAAAGAAGATAGAAAGACGTACTATTCTCATAGTCATCAATCAAGCCGCCCGTGTGTAGACTCATCAAGGAAGACGGCTGCAGTGTGTCACAGATTCTAATGGCGGTAGTTCACGAAATTCAGTACTTTTGGTGTAAATCTCCTTCACTGCCTTGCCCCTGCAATGGATTCCCTGGTACGACCACGAGGGGAAAGGCAAGGCAATGAATTTCTCCCGCGCTCGACGAATTCGTGCACACCCAGAATGCGCTCGGCCCTCTCGAGCTCACGCATATCGCCTGGGAAATCAGCACGGCGTACTTCGCCACGGCGTTTGCTTCAAACGACGAGCTCTAGATGATCAAAAAACCAGAATCAATATTGCGCTGGATCCTGCCGCAACTACGGCGCCCCGGGCACGCTCTTCAAGCCCACGCGCTATGTAGTCGATCCGTCGCTCACCGGCGCGGTCCTCCCCATATATTGATTTCTCTCTTCTTGAACTTCGATGAGCCGCATTGCACTCGGCTGCCGCAATTCTTGGCCCTTCCTCCACCGGCCCCCATACCTCCGTGTAACCAGGCCGCTGATATTTTCGGAAACTATGCCCGCTACTCCGGATTGTCTCGCACTTCCATTTCCGTCGCCTCCCCAATTCTCTGCGCTCTGCCGTTGGCCGCAGCATGTGCAAGTCCCCTCGCACATCCCATCTGTGTATCCAATTGCTGGCTCCACCCACTCTGGTTGATCTACGGAAATCAAACCCCAAACGGACATCGCTGCGCCGGGAAGGTAGGCACTGCAATTTTGCGACTGTAGACTGCGGAGGTCCTGGCTTTCCCTTGCCTTCTTTATTTAAATACTCAGCCTCGGACGGGCCGCACGGCCTAAATCGCACCTGACCTTCCCGTTCTCGGACGCGTTGAATTCGCACTCTAGCCGACGTACGTACGCATGCTTCAACTCTGCAACCTTCAAGCGCCGTCTGTTCTACCTTGATTCTCCGCCCTTCGCGCGGATCATCGTACGGTGCTCCTCTCCCCTCTATATCTACCTCTATATCTGCCCGTCAATGTAACCCTCCGTCGGACTCACCTTGAAGTCCACTTCAATCTCTTTTGTCCTACTTCATGCTCGGACTCGGAATGCCGCGCGAATTTGAACGAATGAATCATTTATGCATCACCGCACGCTCCAGGATATTTATCACCTCACGATCCCAGGTACTCGCGCGGCGGGGCGCACTTGATATCCATGTACTTACTCCACCGCCGACCTCAATGCCCTTAATATAGGCTTGATACCTTCACCCACCTACCGCTTGCGGGCTGCTGTTTGCAAACAATTTCAAACGCATTGCCGCGCAACTCTAACTTAACTTCAGCTTGGGACCGGCACATATATTACGCAGAGAACTCGGTGGGCCCCTTCGCCTCGTTTAGTTTACTTCGGCTTCATTCATTAGACAGGATGTGCAAAAGCCGCATGGGCCGCATGCGGCTTCATGCGGCTTTTGGTCATTGTGCAAAGCCGCAGGGAGAACAGAGTATTTGGGGCCTCAACAACATACATCTCAGTAGAATACATGTAAAACAAGTGTATAGTAGATGGTTATATCCTGAGACTGTCTGGGCTGAGCGCCAACAGTGTGTTAGAGCAGCTTAGAATTCAGCGGCTTGAACGATGCCGTTCAAAAAACGGGTTCCACGAGCTCTGTTGGCAGAAGTTTTTCCACACTATTGAAGATTTAAGTGTGTCAGGCATCGAATAGAAGGTCGGAGGTGCAATGGTGGTGCTTGACTCAAAATAAACAGGAAAGCCGCTGCGGCTTTGCACAAGTGTCAAAGCCGCATGCGGCTCGTGCACATCCTGTCTATTATGATTCACAGTTATTATTTCAGTTCGCAAGTCCGTATGTACGCGGATGGCGTCAACCGCCTATCGAGTGCGTGCAGTGCGGTTTCTCGCCCGGGTGTGTTGATGCCTGCGCTTGGAATACACCTTGTTCAGGAGAGGTGTCTTGCAAATACGCACACCTGTCCGCGGCCCTTCGCGTGTTCGCCCGCGCTCATGGGCGAAACATGGCATACAGGTGCGCGCTGCCCGTCTGCATCTGTCTCTACATCTAACCCTCCCACCATGGTTACGAGTCCTAAATTTTTTTTTTAGACTCGTTCTTTGTCATTGTTTTTCCCCCACACTGAAGCCATTCCACGTAATGACGTAGTTGATTTGTTTGGTAACATCTGAGCAATTAAGACTTTCAAGGAGCCTCCGAAGGCTGTTCATGAGTCAGCAAGCCGCAGGGACGCGCGTTGCAAGCCGAAAATCTTCGGCGAGTGCGGCGTCTGCGCCATCATCGTACTGCGCCTTTCGGGCCCCATTTGGATCCGGGCGGTGTTTCCCCACGGTTGCTCCAGGTCAGCCTCCACAGTCTCTGCAGAGAATACATGTTTAAGTAGCTTCGTTAGATTGTCTGTAGATTGCAGGCTCAGGAATCTATCGGAGGTCTCCTGTAAGGACGGATTTGAACCGTGGGAGCTTTTATCCGAGCATTCTTCTTTTGCTAATACAATACGGGGAACCTGTCAGTGCTTCCAGGGCTTCTCATGAAGTAAGGGAGCGTGTTCGAGGGCGCGCATCCAGTCTGTTCTCGGCGCGTGGAATATACCCGGTCAACAGCATTACGGAAGGAGGATGGTGGGTGTTCCCGATTTCATATTTAGGACAGTTGCACTTCCAGGACGCGCTGCGAGGAGCGACCGAAGATCGGCGACGAGCGGCGCGCTATAATTATTCTAGTAATGAGAACCCGAATAACAGACTAAATGAAATCAAATAAGCGCGGCAAAGGAGCCCGAGCACAACACTGAAGAGAGTTAATACCACCACTATTGTGTGGTCCTCATTCAAATCAATACAATAGGAAAAGAGGGCACTGACCCTGAGCTCATGACGAATATCAATTAATTAGTTTACAATGTTTACAAGTTGTATCACGCCTCAGTCTAATACAAGACTGAGGTACGACCGAAATTGACCACGGCGGATCATAGGGGGTAGGGGGTAGTTGTCAGCGTCCTTTCACCGCGTGAATCTCTCCATTTTCCAGGTGAATGTGCGTAAGATTCTGACACTGAGATACGATGGACATTGTCCTCAAAAGGAGATTCCACGCTAAGCACCTGTGACCAGATTCACTAAATATTCATTTGGGGGAAAATATACTCAGATACAGCCTGAGCAATGCGGATCAGAGCGCAGGAAATAATTAGGGAGAGATTCAAATGTAGAGCTATCCTCACCATTTGGCCGCAGAAATTTCTGTACGGTTAGAGTATAGCGCTCTGCGCGCTGCGGAGACTTGCAGACGATCCTCGACCCTGAAGTGGTTCTGCGAAGTGCAGTGGGGTGAGGCACACTGTGTGTGTAGTAAAATAAAAGAGCCCGTCCGTAGCAGATCCTAGCTAAAAAGGAACCCCAGATCTCAATAAGTACCACATAATCGGCCTAGAAGATTAAGACAAGGAAGGAGGAGAGAAAAGCCGCAAAGGGGAGTAGGATCTGAACGGAAATGGCGCACGTCATGTGTATCCTCATACTTGGGAGACAGGCTGTGTCCGCAGTTCATTCGACCTGTTGGCTGCGCCGCGGTGAGAGAGTTGCCTACATTTAGAGGATTTCACCGTTTTTACTTCCCGCCGCACTGCATCTAATTTTAGATGGGGCGAAAATTGCGGGATTGGTGGAAATGTTCTGCTATGGGCGTGAAGCGCCATTAAACTGATCCTGCCTGTGGGGAGCTCAGCTCGGTCATCATGGTTGAAGGATGCAGGGAGCCATTTCGGTCAGAACTCCGGCTTTGAGGCTGTGAGGTCTGCGCCACGGTGAGAGAGTTGCCATGCGGGGGAATTTTGGAACCACTAGCGCACCGGGCCGTAGCCGTTGAACAACGAGTCTTGTCTCTTCGTTTCCGCATTCCGATTATGTATAGATCAAGCGCAGCTTTCCATCGCGGACGGTCCGGATTCTTCACACAAATTACGGACACAGTGCGAAGATTTGCCGCCTGGGGGATAATTTGAGAACTGTGCAAGGCTGCGTTGATAGGCGCAGTAGAGCTCAGACGGCGTGCGAGTCATTCCGAGTTGAAAACAAGAGAGAGTGAACTAGGAGGAGACAAGCTGCATAGAATTGACCTTGGAGTGACTCCCAGTGAGACCATGAAAGCCGCGGATTTTGCTAGGAGAACAGACAGTATTCGCGCTGTAAAGAAGGAGGAACGAACCAAGGAAGCGGAGTGAAACAGTAAGATTGTAATCAAGAGCACAGATGACCGCAGGGCGCAGTCATTGAGTGGCGAATTCAAGTTGAGTAGTGCTCATTGCGGCCCAGTGCAAATATGAGGTTCACGTTTATATTAGGAGGCTTGCTGGGCTTCTATCAGGCTGGGTCATTGAAATAAAGTGGCCTTCGCACTCGATAGGTCATCTGACGTTGAGAAGTGCACCACCATTGGGTAAAAATCGGTTGCTCAAGAGATGTTTGTGACAATGTTGCCAACACGTAAAATGTCATATCCCTGGGTTGAAACTTTTTGTAACGTTGTCCTCAGCATTCCTTTGCGACTCCTTGGTGGTTGGAGCAAGATGTATCATACTAATATATAAAATCCCAGTCAGCATGCGAGAAAACTAAGGGCAGGTAGAAAGTGCCACTGTGCCGCTGCAAGTGCTGCGGACTGCCGCAGCATTTGTTCACACTGCCGCACGATCCCAGGAGTATTTGCCGCACCACGGGAATACTTCTGTGTTTGCCGCAGACACCAACTGTAGGAAAACTTGAACCTCAATATTTGGATGCCGCTGCGCCACCATCTTCTCGTGGGTGAGCATGGAGTACTTCAGCTTTGGCATTTCGTCCCAAGAACAAGCCACAGTGAGGATGGAATAATCCACTCAAATTCTGAGACCCTCTGCCTCCCTGTTATCTTATTTTTGAGACGTCTCAGACGGCCCGCCAAGTCTGCCGCCCCCGTCGTAATGGAAAGCCGAGTTCGTCCCTCGACCAATGCCTTCCCATAAGCATTACACGAACACTGGTATGCCAAAAAAAAAAGTAAATGGTCGAATTGCTCCTGATGACTGTACGATACCACATACATCTGGGTAGGGAGGGATATAATATCCTTGTATTCTTGTTGGCGGAGTCGCTCGAGTAATCCGGGCTCACAACGCGTTCACTGGTCCCAGTCTCGTTCTCTTGCAGCCAAATCCTTCAGATGGACACTTGAAACATATTTTCACAAAAGTTAACGTAGTAATGTCAACTATAAAATCACTGCGACACGTTGAGTGTTTCCGCATCGTAGCCTACTTCTTGAATGACTTTTGTACAACATGAGATGGCATGGTTTCTATCACACTACTACCTAGAAGCATGCTTCAACGTACTTTGATGCATTGACTACAGCAACGAAAAAATTGCCACACAGTGGCTGGGCTGCGGTAGAGAGTGCGGCAGCGGTATTGTTGCCGCAAAATCCCTTTGCACGAAACCAACCATATAATTTATATTTAGCTCCACCAACAAGGTGGTGCCTTGTTCAAAACGGCGGAGGGGAGGATCCTTTCTCTTAATAGACAAATTCCCTGTCTCTCTGGAAATCCAAGAGAGACTGAGTTTAGCCGTAGATAAGGGAATAGACTCGAAACTAGCATTTCGAGTTCTGGAAGTGGTTTAGCACGGTGATGCGGTGCAGATAAGTAGAGCCTAGCACCTGCATTCTTCGTGACTCGGAGTGACTTCACGAAGAGTTATGAAGGCCAGGCGAGGCTCTGAGCTAGCTGAGATGGACGTAGATAGTGTAGATAAGCTGATCCTATTTGTAAATTGGCGATTACATGATCTACAGACCATGTGACTGCTTACTCTACCACGGCCTCTTTACCATTTACATGTCGAGCATACAGAGTTAAAGGTAAGCATAGAAACAGAACTATATACGACCTTATTTTTCACCAAGAATCAAAGTTCCGGCTGAAGTTTCCTGCAAGGTCACTGGAAGATTTCAAGTTTTTGAGTGAAAAAATTGGTGGAAAATGTTTTGAGTTTTACAGAAGTTTTTTGCCAAAAATGTAGGTAAAAAATTTCAATCATTTTCAAAAGCTTTCCAACTTTAGGTGAAATTTTCGAAATAAAAAGGAAAACTGCTGAAAAACTCTTGAGTTTTTCACCTACATTTTTGGCGAAAAACTTGTGTAAAATCCAAACTAATTTTCACCAATTTTTTCATTCAAAAACTCGAAATCTTCCACCAGTGGGTTCGAGTCAAAGTTGAAGTTGGATCACTGGGCTTGATTCAATCAAGGCTAGACTGATGAGCCCCTATTGCCTGAGGAAGTGGATTTTCCACAAGGCAAAACCTTGGCAAAAAAAAAAGAACTTGCTGACTTGTGCGGATTGTTGAGTTGGATTTTATTCCTTTATTAAGATTTACACGTGGCAATGTCAACATCTTTGGAACTACAGCTTGAACTTTGCATCATTTAACCTGAGCATACAACGGTGCCGAAACTTTATATGAGCCGCTAAACCTTGTGGGAAAGTACAGAGGTGGACCTCAATAGGGCGGAAACCAGAATTATTTGATGGAAAATGAGTTTTAAAATATACCCCTCCACTTATTGACATTCCTTACACGTGAGATCCATGATTCAAAAAATTGCAACATTTTTGACGGGTTTGAATGGGTTCGAACGCTGAACTGAACCTGAGTGCAGGTTCAGGTTCAGCCTTGCAGGTTCCCTTGAACCGAACATGAAGTTCAGGCTCTGTATTAAGGGAAAAGGGCCCTGAACCTAAACCGAACCGAACCTGCCCAGCACTAGACTGGCACCATCAACCGAAAGTCGTGCAGTGGAGTCTCGGCAGTTGCCGCTGGATAAGGAGAACATACTCATGGGGCTCTGTAACTGAACATCAAGTCGCTGCCACGTTACATGGTGCATCAACAGTGTATTCAAGTACAGTATTCAAGTTGGCTGCTATGTCAACAAGACAGATTTAAAACCCACGGCGGGTGAGTTATGATATCACTGGTGCTCTTCGGCTCGTGGGGGGCCAAATTCTTTGTCCACCCCAGGCTAACTTGGAATGTAGATTCCAGGATTGGTTAGTATCCCGTAGTCAGACTCCAATAAAAATTAAGGGAGTCAAAGATTTTATTCGTGTGGAAGGACCAGTATCTGGCTTACCAAAATACTAAGGCATCCTCCCGTTTATTCCCAGTGCCCCGCCGTACATATGAAACAGCTCATTAGGACTTCGAGGTTGGAGAATTACTAGTTTTCTCCCGTTAGACGACCTATCTAAGTGTGGATGGGCGGATCCCTGGTTCCATAAATACACTGACACACAATTAGGTGATGCTGTTGTAAGTTTGGAGCAGTGTCAAATATGAACGTACCTCTGAGGCCCATCAATTGAATCATAGGGGGGAATGGATCCACAGTTTGTGAGGGAGTATAGAAAACCCTAAAGGACTCGTAATGCCATGCGGAGCAGTGGCCCCTGAAGCCCAAGTGAATTGTGGAATGCCCCCACGGGAGCTAATCAACTCTTGAGTGGTGTAACAGCTGCAGGGACTTGTGTACAATCATACGGCCTGGTCGAGACATAAGAACTCCCGAATTGCCCAAGTCTAACACTTCAGCTGGACTGCACAATATTCAACATGCATTACCTGCGGAGTTCCTCCCAAAGGAACATATAGGAGACAAGAGTCATCCAGCTCCTTTCAGCTCATCGAGCTTGCAGTCGGGCCAAATGCACACCATGTGCTGCCAGGTGCCTCGTACCATGCTTTGAGCCTAGATTGATGTGTCAGTACAAACTAGATGCCGTTGAAATTGAGTTCACAGCTGGACAGAAGTTCAATGGTGGATCTTGTGTTACCAACCCCATGTCGAATTCGCATTGAACGCGGACACGACTTCCACTCTTTAAATAGATCAATAAATGAATTCATATTTCAATCAAGACTGCTACATAAGCAAAGACCAAAGAAACCAAACTACAGACTCAAACCACCAAAACAAGCTCATTGTCCTCAGCCATCTCTCCTCCTGCAACATCCCTCTCCCCAGCCTGTGTTCCCGGGTGAATTTCATTGGCCACAGCTGCGATGGGTGCATTGACACTGCGGGCAAGAGCCAATGCATGTGAAATCCACATGCGCAATACGCATGCATTCCCAAAGTATTGTGCATGTGTCGACTGTTTTGACAAAGGGCTTTGTTAAGCCCTTTGTTACCTTTCACATTGTAATTAGCTAGAATTTAATTAGAATACAAAGCAAAATAAGCATTCTTTAAGATACTTAGCAGGAGGTTTTAAGAAATGGTGTCGCCAGCTGCCAATGCCATTCCGGTGATGCCGAATGACGGCTTGATGGAGCCGAACAGGCCAAATGAGAGGCCGCACGCTTGGCGCGCCCTCGTGATGAATGAGAGTTGCGGCATCTGCAGCACCTTTTTCCGCTCGTTACCACGCCCGCACGTCGCTATATTTCGGTTCAATTTTTGAGTTCCTGACCATTTTACTTGTAGTAAGTTACTGGTAACATTAGACTTCATTGGGGAGCTCCTCGAGGTTCTCGCAATATCTTCCACTGAGGCCAGATTGGACCACATGGGCATTGCGAAGAAGACCTCGCTGCGTGCTACACTGATTCACTGCTTGAGCCCAACAAACACGATGTACAGGGGTGCTCAATCATAGACAAAGGCAGCATGCAGGTAGGGCAGTAGCCCGACAAAGGGAACTTCAGGACACATTTGGACACCCCAACAAAGGCGACGTGTGGGTATGGTAGCGAGCAGACAAAGGTGCCGCACATGCCACAACTCTCATTCATCACGAGGGCGCGCCATGCGTGCGGCCTCTCATTTGGCCTGTTCGGCTCCATCAAGCCGTCATTCGGCATCACCGGAATGGCATTGGCAGCTGGCGACACCATTTCTTAAAACCTCCTGCTAAGTATCTTAAAGAATGCTTATTTTGCTTTGTATTCTAATTAAATTCTAGCTAATTACAATGTGAAAGGTAACAAAGGGCTTAACAAAGCCCTTTGTCAAAACAGTCGACACATGCACAATACTTTGGGAATGCATGCGTATTGCACATGTGGATTTCACATGCATTGGCTCTTGCCCGCAGTGTGAGCTGTGTGAGACGTGTCAAACTGTCCGTGGGCTCCTCGAGCACATTGTTGGTAATTGTGGCAAGCCTTTCATCAATCTGGGTAACCTGCTTCGCCTGGGATGAGCATTCAAACAATGGCCTGGCGGTCTTCCAGAGCTCTTTGGCCTTCGACACTTCCCCGTGACCCTTTGCCAGATCACCAAGTCGGAGCATGCATTCAGCTCTGCTTCGATGAATATCCATCCATGTGAATCCCTCCAAAGCAACAATAAACAGGGAATTTGAGGTGGCACTATCCCCCTCAGCTTGAAAGACATCTCCAAGGAACTGGAGTGCTCGATGAAGGGCAATTTTGTCCCCCAATTTCTTTGCATATCCCAGATATATCACAGTCCAACTAGCGGCCCAGCGGAAGTCACGCTCAGGCCAGCAACTGATATTAGCGAGGCTCTCCATGCACAACAGGACACTTTGAGCATTTCCCCATGTTGACTTGAAACCAGTGTGAAATATGCCCTTTGCAGCCAGGATTTCTCTCTCTCTGAGATGCAGTTGTCCTAATACAATCTTGCAGTATATATTCGCAGCCATTATATCGTAATATCCATATTTGAGGGCATCAAACAGCGCCTTTGCTTTGTTAAGGTTAGAGAAGACATCTTGTTTCGATGCACCGAGTATGATGTCCACCTGTGCAATGTTAAGGAGAGCACAGGCATAGGTATATGGGTCTTGAGTCGCAGGATCTCTGGCAAGTTGCATGTGGATATTGCGGGCATCCGTATATTCTGATTTCAGGAACTGGGCTTCTGCTAGGCTTATGAATAGAGTTTTATACAGAGACCCAGTAGTTGTACCACAAAGCTCCAGGAGCTTTTGTGCTCTCTGACAGAGGATGACAGCATTTTTGATGTCACCACAGCTTTGGTAAGATGAGGCTGAAGTTCGGAGGGCCCTTGCTTGAGAATATAAATCTCCTGCTATCTCGGCAAGTCGGTGTGAACCTTGGGCATGCTTCTGAGCAGCAACATAATCCCCAATGGCCCATGTAATTTGACCCAGACGATTCAATAGCAGGGCCTCCTGCCTCCTGTCTCCATGGGATTTTGCCAAACCAAGTGCCTTGTGCAAATATTTCAGGGCCACCGATGATTTCTTTTCAATATGGAAGTAATAAATTCCCACTCCAACATAAAATTTGGCTTAAATGGTTACATTAGGACATTATCAATCACAACTATATAAGGGACTCACATTCGAGGACCAGGTCATTAAAATTTTGGAAGTGAGAGATGGCCTGTGTGATCAACAGCTCTGCATCCGTAGAAAGACATGGGCTGCTGGACTCAAATTTCCATAAGATGACCTGTGCCTTGAACTCTTCATCACAATTCCCAGGAAGAACAGCTTCAATCTGGTCCATTAACGTAGCAATCAGGTGATTAGACCCAGGATCAATGTTCTGCATGAAAACCTTCATAGCAAGGGTGCAATCAATGGTGTCTGCCAAGTTTGGGTTATCCTGGTTCAACCCTCGGAGCAGCAATTCCCGCATGTTTCCAACATTCAATGCTAGGTGCTTGACTCTTCCAGCCCCCTGCTGAGTTCTTGGATATTTCTGGTGCAGATCCAAAAGCTCATGAAAGTATTTTTGCAGTGGGTGAATTAGAAGTGGGGAAGGTGGATAGAAACACTGCATGTGTTCTCGGATGGGCACCAGTGACTTCAGTCGCCTCTTGTCATCCATATATGCCAGGGAAGTAGCAAGTAGTGTAGCTTTGCATGTTAAGATGTCATTCATAGAGAGCTTGCTCTGGACAAGCTCCACATCGGACAGCCCATCTGGCAGAATTGAGAGTAGACTCAATAGGTCCTTGGCACCTGTGCTCATGCGGGAGCTGGAAAGTGAAATTGTGATGGATGTGTCCAGATCGGACTTTCTGTCATTGCCTGCCGAAAGTAGGGAAGTTTTTTCTGACTTCCAACGAGCCAAGACAGCAGAGCAGCTGCCTTCAAAGTCCACAGCATGGGCCATCAGATCAACAGCAAGTGGCATGTTATCTGTCAATGAGAGTACTTCATCGACATCATTGCTGTCATGCCCATCCTCTGCAATGGCAAAAAACGTCTCTCGAGCGGCAACATCTGACAATGGCTTTAAGGGTGCCAGGAAAGGGCGAGTCCACTGGACTTTGGCTGGCCGTTCTGCACCTCTCATCGTGATCTATGGAGATGTCAGTATATTTGCAAGCTTGAACAGATCTGGAGACTTGCCACAAGTGCAAGATGTGGGATATCAGTGAGTTTGGCCAAGAGCTCTTCAACCTTGCTGCGTGACTCGAGGGGCTCCCATGGAGTTTCCAGATTATCAAGAATGAGCAGGGAAGGCCCATGTGTGGCAAAGTAGTGTAGCACTTGTGTTGTAACATCCTTGGCTGGCTTCAACCCTATGTGTTCCGCAATTAGGACTGACAGTCCAATACTGGTCGTGACAGAATCTGCCAGTACAAAGAAACAATGTTCATATTTAGGGGCAATATCAGGGTGGTGGAGGGTGGCCTTGGCAAGGCTTGTTTTGCCCATCCCACCTGCTCCTAAAATGGCGATCTTCGGTGATTCCTGATGGAGTATATCCACTATGTCCTTGAGTTCTGATTCACGGCCATGGAAAATCTTTGGTTTAGCTGGCAACATTGAGATAGAGTTAGAACTTCAGCAGGCCAAATTTAGTCTGAATCAATAACCAGAAACGAAGATATAACCTATTCCGTGATTCACCGGTCGTGTAGATCTGTGTAAGACATGAAAAGCAGCTTTGGCAAGGATGGGAAAGTCCATACAGAGGAGGACCTGTCCGAAGTTGTCCCATCTGACCAGCTTGAAATCAACTCAAGCACCTCCTTGTGCATAATCTCTGCCTCTTCCTGCATCTGAGTCATGTGACCAAGTGCAGTGATGTTAGTTTCAGTCTCCATGAGGTTTGAATACTACGGCATCCATCATGGAGGGAAAAGATTTACCTTGAACACCTCCAAAGCCTTCTGCAGTTCCACTTGACCTTCACTGAGAAGTGCCTTTGTTTCAGTCTGGTGAAAGAAAGACTTGATCTTGCTTCCATCCTGCTGTGCCTGCACAAATGTATGAATCTTGTGAAGTGTTCTGATAAACTGTCAATTATACTCTCAGCAAGTAGCATCATACATACTCCATGAATTTCCCAACATGGTCCAAAGTTGCTGGAGGAAGACTCCCTTTGGTTTCAGACTTGATATGGAGATTGACAATAGCACAAAGCAGTTGATAAACATTTTCAAGGAGTTGAATGCAGTCTTCCTTATTCTTCTTGACATTCTATACCATATGAGCACTCACAGCCAGCTGTAACGGACATATCTCACCTGCACTGCAGTCATCAAGGAGAGGGTGGTGTTTGAAATGGCCGGCACAAATGGAGTACCAAATGCATCACTGAGTTCGGTGAGGAGTGTAATAACTGGGGCCAAACAGGTGAGGGTATTATTGAGACGGATCTCTGCAACAGTGGGTTGGGGCGGCATCTTGGATTGGTGGACTGCGAACTCGGGAGATGGTGCTCTTATATGTGGCAAGGCAGTGTCATTGGTACCTCTCATCAGGATCATGAAGGTTGATTGGATGGTAGCCATAAGATCTACTGAAATAGACCGTAGCATAATGCTGTGGATAGGGAGCAGGTTACCATCAGTCATGAGACTGTTGCCATCCGAATATCGGTGTACTTCAGCACTTGTGCCATTTTGCCTTACGTTGGCAATTAGGATATGAGTCTAAAATTAATGATAATCATACAACACCGAATCGGGTGGGCACCTCCTGGATACAGTGATGTAAAAATGTATATTCAATCAATGTCCTGTTGATGCATACGATTTGCTACGCGATCTCTCTAATTATCCTCCATCGAGACAATTCGGTGATCATGCTAGGGGGATGCCAAGGACCCCAGAAGATCGGGAGGTCATCAAGTATAGCATGCAGTATGAATAGGCTCGGGAATCCTAGTAGCAGGTACAAATATGGTATACCATGTCCATTCTGAATTTCCGGAACAGGCAATAAGAATGCATGCGATTCTGAGACAGATATGACGGTAAACAACAGTTCTCCAGGTGGTAGACACTGCAGAGTCCACCATCCAGGAACAAGGCTCGAGCTCAGCAAGGGTGATCATGATGCTAACGCCGATCAAGCAGGATACACCAGTGCGTGAGATTAGGACGCAAATGATGGGGATACTAGTCATGTGGGCTGTACACCTTCCAGGAAGAGCGCAGGTGAAACAGATGCTATCGTCAAAGAGCAAGATTGATGAAAGCGAGGTTGATGCGCGTGTATTTGAATAAGACGCCGCTCGCACGCAAACACAGCCAGATGCTGTCTACCCGTCCGCCCGAAGTATAAAGATACCAGTGTCATACCCGCCGATGACAGCAATAGCAACGACAGGATACGAATTGTCCGAATACGAACCTTAGTAAACGGTGTAGAAATAGACACAGAGGAAGCCTAGTATGCGGTCGCAATGGGTATCAGGAGCAGTAGGCGCGAGGACTGCGGCGGGGGCAAACGTTGGTGCGTACGAGACACTCGCACACGGGTCGTCGTGCTTCTCCGAGGCGGAAGGGGGTGACGCTCACGTCACGCTAAGGCTCCAACCATTTCCGTTTGTAAACTGTTTTAAACGGTTTCAACCGTTTTTATTTTCGTTTTGTTTGATGAGCGGCCCAAACGGTAAACAAACGGTTTTTAAACGGTTTAAATGGTTCTCCTAGAGCATCTCAGCCGTCCAGTACCGGCTTGTTATGGTAGTCAACCAACCTCCGGCATTCAAATATAATGCAGCCGTTCGGATCCACCATCACCATCCCTCTTCAACATTTGCGCATCTTGACAACTGGGCCGCAAAAAAAAGTGACTCCACCCTCCCGATTTGTCCCACCATGAGTCGTACAAACCAGCCAGATCCACCCACAGAGACTCACGCGTCCCGTCCTCGGAACGCGTCCCGTCGCCTTCTCGATGGTGCCAATGGCGAGGCACCCAGTGCGGCACATCAGGCAATTTTGGATCAGACGCAAGCGCGGCTTGTCGCCGGTGAGCCGGTCTTCTTTCTGGCAGATTGACGCGTCTCATTCAATAACTCTTCGAGCCTCGGACATTGCTAAGCTCATCAAGAGCATAGACGTGCTGTCCTCCCTTCTGCCGGATACAATTGCGAACGGGACTGAAGAGGACAGGATTCATCATGTCATCACCAATGTTCACGGCCACGACGAAGGCAGTGCTACCTCTACGTTCAATCGGCGTATGGATATTCTATTTAAAGAAGACGCACAGTGCAGGGATAAGAATGGTCGCCTGCACTTGATCCGGCGCGGCGACATGGGGATGAAGATGGTCGTGGGCTACCTTCGAAGCATCAAGTGGAATGCACCCGATATGGATCTAGGCGGTGCACAGATTAAGCTGGAACGCATCGTGAAGGAGATGGAATTTCTCTGGTGCGTGACAATGTTTCCGCATTACACGTATTTTTGACCCAGACATTTATTAGCGGCGTCAGTCGAGCTGCGGCGGTCAAGACCGCCACCTCACGTAAATCGAGTGCTGCCTCCAATGCGAACGGCAAGGTTTCGAATACCACCGCCGCGTCTAAGGGAAACCCGAAGAAAAGATCCACAGCCACGGAAGCTGTGAACGAGCCAGAGAAAGATGACTTCTTCAACAGTCTGCGAAACTAGCCATTCATACGAATTATGCACGTTCTGATATATTTCAAGGGATAATGGCTGGCCGCAGCGGCGGCAAGAAGAGCAAGCCGGTGACGGAAAAGCCAGACAATGACTACAAAAAGAGGAAGGCTCCTGTGGTGTCCGAGGAGGAAGAAGACGAATTTGACGATGTTGTTGCGGACGCCGCAGCCTCGAACGTATGTGATTAAATTTCTATAATATTCCCCATCTCATGGGATACCAGGGTCCGCAAAAACGCAAAATTCTCGTTGTCAATGGGGTTCCACAGGAACAAACAAAGAAGAAGGTAAGTCCCTGCTTATGAATGTTGGCTATGCAACCCTGAGTTTTGAATAGCGGGCAAAAAAGGCGAAGACCGCCACAGCTCCAGCACCATCCATTGAAGTCCTCGAAGTCCCGGACGAGTCAGACGACGAAGAAGTTCCCAAACACGGCAAGCGAGGCCCCAAAAGCACTAGTCGGGACCATTTTTGGCCACCAGTTGCGACCACCACCAACGGAAACAAACGGTGGTCTTTTAATTGTCGCCACTCGGGGTGCAAAACGTGAGTAGAGCGAGCTCTATTTCCGTTCGGTCCATTTAATTCTCTTTCCTTGGACCGTAGAACACTGACAGTCGAGCGCACGGTTGGCAAGAACAATTTATTCGGGGACGAAAAGCCTGCGCCGTCGCTGGGTAATCTGGCCACGCACATCCGAGTCGATCACAATGGTGCCTCCCTCCCTCTCGATGCTCAGCCTGGGGAAATGCGCGACATCTCTGCTGCCTCAGCAAAGATTATGGAAGAGTTTCTCATTGACGGCAAGCTCAACCCGGTTATTAACTCGACGCAGTCCAATTTCTTGAAAATCTTCGCGGCATGGATCATTGAAGATGATCTTGCATTTTCCACCGGTGAAACGGAGGGGATTCAGCGTCTGTTCCACTTCCTCCGCACGCGTTATCTCTTACCATCCGACACTACCGTGCGCAATACTTTGGCGCAGATGTACATCGACATGTACGACCTTCTCAAGGCTGAGCTTGCCGTGTGTTCGCGCTTTTGTTTGCACCACTATCTAACCGGATTTCAGGAGATTAAATCGAAAATTGCAATCTCCGAGGATACCTGGACGACACGCTCAATGACCTTCACCTTCGCGGGAACAATTGGCAGTTGGATTTCGTCCGATTGGGAGCTTATTGAACGTGTGCTTGACTTCCATCCAATCGAGGACAAGGAGCACGAGGGAGAGTACGCCGCAATTGGTCTTGCCAAACGACTTGCGGACCTTGAAGCACTAGAAAAGATATGTCTATTATTTTTTGCGCCACAACCTCCGGCTTATATTTCGTTTACCTCATTTCAGTTACCCTCGACAACGCCAATCCAAACGATGTACTCGTTCGGGCATTGTCCCGGCTCCTGAGGGAGAAATTTGACGTTCAATTCGTGCCAGAGAACTCACAGATTAGATGTCTCGCCCACGTGGTGAATCTCGTTGTACAGAAGATCCTCGCCATAGTCGAGGAGGCGATCGATCCCGATGTCGAGGATGAGTACCTCCCCAACAAGGACCTCCCCATTCACTACGACCCGGACAGCGACCCTGACCTCACTGAACTCGAGCAGGAGGTGTTCCCAACAACGGAACAGAATGTGAATGAAGAGGATGAAACGGTAGACATGATGAATGCGCTGGCACCCGAGTTTGCAAATATGACGCCGCTCCAAAAGGTAAGTGATTTGGTACGGTTCCCAAGCGTCGTCCTGATCAAATCTTCAAGTTGCGGACAACAGCCACAAAAATCTGCTCCTCACCCCAACGCCGCAAGCGCTTCCGGACTACTGCAGCAAAAGAATATCAGCACGAGCGTGCTCCATCTGGCAAGGAGATTGCGAGCCTCATGGTAATCCGCGATGTTAGACATCGCTGGAATTATACGCATGCAATGATCTGCCGTGGCAAAATGCTACGAAAGGTGAGCACTCCGTCTTAAGCTTGGATTTTCATTCTCAACCATGGTAGGCGATTGATAGCTGGGTGCTTGAGCGGGAGGAACTCCGCCCGCTTTATATCAAACCTGACGAATGGAAAACGCTGGAGGATCTCGCCGATATTCTTGAGGTACGCTCTATTTTTGATAAACACCAACTCTCACGTTCGAGCTTACCGGACGCCAGATTTTTACCAAGGTGACACTCCAGATGTCGCGCTCCAGCACACCGACCCTCCCGTGGGTTCTTCCGATGTACGAGATGATGCTGAAACACCTACGCAAATCCGAGGCCGACACCAAATTATCTGGATCTCTTCGCCAGGCAGCGACAGCCGGACTAGAGAAACTCGAAACTTACTATGCTAAAGCCCGCGGCTGCCAGTTCAATGTCATTGCTACGTGTACGTCGTTTTATTTACCACCATGCTCACTTGAGTTGAAACATCACTAGTGCTTCACCCGTCGCTCGGCATGACATGGTTCCGCCGGCTCGATGCCCATGCTCCCACTTCGGAACGCGCAGCTCATGCCAAAGTATTGTTTGAGCATGCTTACCAGTCGTACAAGGAGAAAGATGATGCCGAAAACTTGAGTAGAACCCAAGTGCATGCTCCGGCACAACGGTCTCGTCCCGGCTCGTTCAATTCTTTCCTCGATGATGTCTGTATGGTCGAAGTCCAGGACACACCTTTTGTCATTGAACCCGAGCGAGGGGAGCTCGAGCGCTTTTGGGACGCATTCAGGACGTGGTGCGGTGACCCAAATGCCCCGTTGATGTGGTGGAAGGTGAGTAAATATTTATTTCCTGTGGCCGTTCAATTGCTGAACACTATTTCCCAGGAACATGAACATGAGTTCCCGATTGTTTCGAAGATGGCCCGCGACTTCCTCGCCATTCCTGGAACCAGCGTGTCTGTCGAACGCCTCTTCTCAAAATCTCGCCATCTTTGCCACGAGGCCCGCGGATCATTGAAGGCGCAGACAATAATGGAGGCGATGCTCACTAAAATGTGGATCAAGGCGGGGTTTCTCAAGCGTGCGTCGTTGGACTGCGGGAGAGGTTAGTATATAAGTAGACTACTCCGGGTTTCTACCCCTAAAAAATACCATTTTAAACGGTTTTAAACCGTTTTTAAACTGTTTAAATACCGTTTCCGTTTGATTTGCCCGGCTCATCAAACGAAAACTAAATGGTTGGAGCCTTACGTCACGCGCAAGATGTGGCGACATCGTCAGCAGACAGCGGGTGCTTTTGCAGCTGAGTGTGAGGGTGTTGGTTGATTTGAATGGGATCACGGGAGGCTGATTCTTCAGATAAAGCCTCCATTGGCTGGGAGGCTGTGGGAGCCAGCCGGGGATCGAATGTCCCGCTGATAACCGTGAGTCGGTGGCTGTGTCTACCTTGCCTCCTGCCTCTTGTTCTTGCTGCTGCCATGGTTGCGCCGCATCTCTGGAGGATTTTCAGCTCGACTGACTCGTCTGTGTAATTCTGCACAACTTCAACTCCCTTTCCAACTGGACAGCAGCGGCTGGAAGCTACGCTTTGCGGGGCCTTGCGAGATTCTACTGCCCATCCTGTGATTTTTTTGGGGGCTTCAACTGGGGCGGCCTCCGGAGCTCCACCGTCTGCATTTGTCCTGGAGCAGTATGTCTTCCCATCGCCCTTTCACTCTTGCGAAACCATAGTACCTCCGACATGGTGTCTGTGGTGCATCTAGCGGGCATGCCATTCTCAAGCGTTGCAGTCCTAGCTCGGTCCCTGAACTCCTAGCTGCACCCGCAGACCCGCATTCGCACAGATGTGCCTTGATACAGCATAAAGACACTCTGAACCAGGCTCTCCGATCGTAATGCCCATCAACCTTCAGCCTCTCGACAGACCTGCTAATTGTAGGTCCTTGGGTGGATCCGGGAACACGCTTCTCGTGGTGTGCACTACCTAGAGAAATTTACAAGCGGACTTTGAACGGATCGGGCAGAGGGCGTGAATCAGACACTACAATTGTTTCTAGGGGTTGAGGCACTAACATGGTGCGACAGTGAGATAAATCTCCCGGCATCGTCTGTGTGGGTTTCCAGGAGCCTTGGGTCTGTGGCGATGGAACCATCAGTCACCGCTCGTTACACCACACTCAATTTTCTTTCTCCGTGAGTACGCAACATTAGCCGCGTGGTTGATTCGATGAAGAGCAGTTCATAATGCCGGTGTTCCTTGATGTAAGGAGTGAGTACTGGGGATCAGATCGTTCATTTCTTCCCTTCCCTGTAAGCTCAAAACTCGTGCGCTCCTGTGGGTCCGCTGAAACGTCCCGGTGACGGTTTTATATCAAGGTTCGTGTATTGGAACCATTAGAAATTGTGTGGCCAGTGATAATGGCTGTCATTCCGCGCAATGTACATGTGAAGTTTACTCAGAAATATCACGCAAATCAAGGAAGGCAACATGGTTGAGGCCATGTCGGTGGATGAAAAACTCTGAATACCACAGAAAAGGCAATCGTGCCTCCATCCCCCGGCGTGGTGCCCTCCGAGGATCCGTGTCCCCGTTCACTTTGGTCATCTGCATACAGTACAGCGGGACGGGGTGATCGCCATGATCTACAATGACGCCGGAGCTCCCTTGCGTTCGTTGCAACATTCTGAATTCATAGTGCGGGCCTCGAGTATAACAATGAAGCCAGAGACATTCCAGAGGAGCTGCGCACGACTGTATGGCCGAGGTGAGCCTCAGAAATGGGAGAGCACTGAATTATCATAATGCATCCGGACGACCGAGGTATGTGTCGACGGAGAAGCAACACGGTGCAGTACGCCCTAATGCGCTACCATCCCGAGAGTGATCAAAACCGCAAAGTTAGGCGAGCGGGTCGTAGGTTGTTTAGGCTGTATATAGCTCCACGGTGTGTGGATTCTCCGAGAGCGAACTTGATGGAGAAGGATCGAAGGCTGCAGGCGTGTGTCCTACGAGTCCGATTCCACCAGGAGACAGTGCAAGGGTGGATCTGAGGCTAAAAATATTGCGAGCTCAGTTGTGGACATGATGAGTGGAGCGGCATCGCCCGTAACCGTGCTTGACACTGAGAGGTCGAAGCCTTTGTGCAGTGGAGGCCGAGCAGCTGTCAGAGCTACGAACTTCGTGAAGGATGGAGCGGGAAGGCCGCGAACTAGCAAGGTGTTTGCACAAGGAAAGAAGGGAAGGAATTGAACACGCAGCATCGCCGCATCGGATGCTTGCAAGATATCCTAAGGGGGGCATTGCACGAACGAAGATAGGCTGTGAGTCCTAGCTGAGAGATTGTCGCCGGGATTATGGTATGGTCCGCTCGTCTGAGCGCGCACTCGAGGAGGGCGACGTAACTTGTTTCGTTTCCGCCGCAGATCTGAAACCCGATTTGGGATTTTGATCGCGGCAAAGCGGCAGCCTTCCTCATCGGCATACCGGCACACTCGGACGGCAATGGCTACAAGTCAAATTTCTAAGTCAAATCTACAGTACGAGGATTACAAGACAAAGCAGATTAGGTAGGGTATGTGTATGAGGATGGGTAATAGTAAGTAGGGATTACCAGCGTATGGGATCAATTTTGGCTAAATAATCATAGTTTGAAGGTATTTCAGTGGATCTTGGTGCATAGTGTATACTTTTAAAGCAAGCTCCAAGTCGGCAGTCGAAAGTTGATAGTATGAAGTCCGAAGTCAGATTGATTTCGGCATGGTCGGCAACTCTTGACAGTATTATTCCCACACATTTCAAATATTGCCTTACACCCGCCGTCCGCCTAAGGAGACTGTCGAGGCACGACAAATAGGAAAATTCATGTCTTCTGTTACATGATACATGAGCCAGGTCCATCTGAGGAGATATCACATCATTTCAGGTGTTCTCCATTTTATTTTATTTGACTCCATACCTCGATTTTTATTCAGTCTGCAAATGATCTCGATTGAAACAGAGGTGATGAAGATCATGGGACTCATAAATATCTGGAGCTACAGTGTTTTGTGCTCTAACACCGATATTTGGTCCTCTCCCACCCATTCTACCGGTACTGCGCATCAGAAACCACGTCGTCGAGTTGGTGACCGAATTCAAATACGTCGGCATTTGGTACACATCGACCCACTCTAACATCTTCGCCAAACATTACACTGTTAAAGCGTCCAAATCAAGAGCTACCAGCAACGTTATCTTTGGTCTTAACCACAGGATCGGCTCTCTTCCCGTCCTGGTTCTTTACACGGCGCGTGTTGACTGTTATCTCATCTCTGGCTGTGAGCTCGCTCTCGACACCGATGATTCACTGATTAGGGAGCTGGTTGATGTTCAGCATTCCTTCTTACGTCGCCTGCTCGGGCTGAATCCTCACTCCATGCTTGCTATCTTGTTCACGGAAACTGAGCAGGTGCCTTTGCGCATTCGACGGATTCTTTTGGCACTCGGGCGACTCATGTATATGATCGCTGTCGAGCCGGGACGTGTTGTTCAGCACGCGCTGCTCGACTCTATCGCACTGCTGCGAGAGGGTAAACCGGGTTGGGCTTCAGATCTGGTAATCATGCTCCGACGACTGCCAACTCCGGTAGAGGTTTCCCCCGACGATCTCCTCAACCGCAACTTTGTCACGAATCTTGCCAAGAGGGTCATTCTTATCGTCGACGCTGATCTACAGTAGAACATTGATCACCTAGTCAAGACACACCTGCTTCGCAATCGCTTGGAGATGAATCGAGAGGAGTGTTCCTTACAGCCTGTCACCCGCCGCCTACGCCACTACCTTACTATGGTCGCCGTCCCTGCGCATCGTAAAGCCATCACCAGTCTATACCTCGGGGATCATAACCTTAGTGTCGAACGTCTCCGTTACCCCTCGCGGTACAGAGGGGTCGTCCCGCGCGCCTACAGGCTATGCAGATTATGTCGAGGGGCTGTCGAAGATGAAGTGCACGCTTTGTTTGACTGCGCCACCGAAATTCAACGTCTTGAAGAGCTCCGGTCTCGTTTCATGGACACCCTTTCTGTCTGTGACCCTCAGCTGCGGGCAGCACGTTCGCAGCTGTCGAGATACGAGTTTCTGTTGAAGCTGGTCTCTTCGAGGAAAGCGGTCCAGGCATTCGCGAAGTACGTCTTTGACATCTTGACTCTGTTCCAGGAGTTCCCCCGCTACTTCCCCGTGGTTTTCCGTCTTCAGGGTTAGTTCTCCGCCCGTCGGCCAAGTTTTTTCGTGAGATATTTAGCTGCTATCACCAGATGTAGCTAGGTTACCACAGCGATCTGACCGTCGATGACTGTAGCGTACATTATGGACGCGATGTACGTAGGTACAGTGCCTGGTTGTTCCTTATTGGGACCTCGGCAGTAATACACTCCTCCGCCTCCTCCTCCCTCCTGGAATGGCCATAAATATCTTGTACCCAACCATGGATCTCTCTATTGTGTAACTCTCCAACGGCAGTGGGGACACTATATAACTGTAGAGGTAGCGACAATTTACTCATTTTCACTCGGACACAAATCTTAGGACTGTCAAGGAGACAATAAGGTTTGCAACAGACTCCGAGCAAAGTTGAACACATCACCACCGAATTGCTTCACCTCTTCCTTAGGAGAATGCTTGAACGAAAGATCGCCTTATCAATCATGTGTGGGGATTTTATCCAAACTCCTATCGGCCCGTATATGGTTTTTGTCGACGTGAAGCTTCGAATAGGGGCGAAAGTTCCCATTTGAGCACACGGCAAGACCCGGGCCGAGATCAACCCGTGATCGCGACTACGGACTTGCGACTTCAGTGCCGCATCAAAACTTCTGACTACGGACTATTATTAAATAACGAAAAATAATCCCATACCGGCGGCTGTGTATAGTATGTAAACTGAAGTTGTTGCTGCAGTGGTGTGGATGTGGTCGATGCCGCGTGCTCCATACGAGTGCCTGTGATGGTGGGTGAATAGTAGTCCTGTTGTAAGCGAAGGGGTCCGATCAGGGTAAGTTCTTGTTACGTAATTGTATGTAATCACAACATCGACGCGAAACCTGGCTCACAGGAGGCGGGTTTTCTCATTGTCTGAGCACATATAATGAATTTAGGAACATTGTCTTGAGATTCTGTCTCCTCAGAATTGGCAAAATTCAATAGGAAACATGGTTATCAGACACCGCGACGCATCACGTGCCATCCAGCAAAATATTCCTTACGAGCGCGAACAGTGCTCAAAAAAAGTTCTGAG
Source organism: Mycena latifolia (assembly GCA_029289555.1). Lineage (NCBI taxonomy): Eukaryota > Fungi > Basidiomycota > Agaricomycetes > Agaricales > Mycenaceae > Mycena > Mycena latifolia. The sequence continues at coordinate 166,320 of JARJLE010000072.1, forward strand.
TCAGGGAGAGTCGATAAGTATACCAAGCATAACACGTCAGTTAGTTCTAAAATGAAACAAATGAGATAGACCGTCGACGAGCGTTTTGGCGGTGGGGAGTGATTACATAAAATTACATAACAAGGTTTTACCCTGATCGGACCCCCGCGCTTAATAACAGACTTCAACACACGCGAGGTACGAACGTCGTATGTGTTGAAGCGTCTGTCTAGGAGACTAGGTGAATAGTGCGTGAACTGATAAGCAAAAGGAGCTTGGGGAATTTGTTGCTGTGGTAGGGATGCGGTCGATGCAGCTGGCTGTTCCATATGAGTGTCTGCGACGGCGGGCGTTGGGGCATCCTTCTTTGCCTTCTTTGTCTTCTTACCCGGGCCTGTGGCCTTGGATCCGCTGCTAGCTCCTCCACCATAAGCATCTCCTGCCCGTTTTCCTCGAGTTTTGACGGGCGGCATGCCGCATTACTTTTTGAGTTTCACGCCACGTATTGACATTCGGCTTGACGTATTGTGCTGAGGGCAAAATGGTGCCATTATCGGTCACCTTGAGCATCTCGTCGAGCTGAGTCTCTCCAACTTTTCGGCTATCAGCACCAGCGCCCGAGGTTTTGGTGGTATCAGAAGCGGTGCGTCCTCATCAGATCCATCTTGTGACTCAGAGTCGTTGGTTTGTTGAAAAGCAGTGGAAGGGACTGGAAGCCCAAAGAGGGGACGGACAATGCAATTGTCCTCGAAAAGGGTCTGGACCGCACAGATGTGCTTACAAAAGGAGATCAGGGGGAAATCGAGGCAGGTGCAGGTATAAGTCGGAATGTCGACCTCGTAGACACGCGAAGGGTTTGACTGCGATCGAACGAAGTATTTCCCATCCTCGAGGTCCTAGTAATTCCGCCTTCAATTCATACTCCAACAATAAAGCACGGAGTCTCAAACCTCAATGTCGTCCTTGCCATAGACCTCACTTCTCTTTGTAATATCCAGACGCTTTTTGACTTCGATGTCGATCCCCTCGAAACCGAGGTCCTGCCTCCGTTGCTTCAAGGTGTAGTATGGGAGAACTTGTGTGATGAGCGTATGAAGGAGATGATCCATCCGGCGGTTCCGTTTCCCGAGGAGGAACTTCCCCTTGAGGACGTGATGCCATCTGAGGATAACGACGATATAAGTATTGAAGGGAATGCAGGCAGTAATGCTACATACGCTTCGATGAGCATATTGGTATCACATGCCTCGTAGATGGTACGTCCCTTCCGGTAGACGGCAGACCACATGCGCACAATCCGCTCTGGCATCCAGTACTGTTCAAGATAGTCGACAAACTCTTTCGGGGCTTTATCTTGGATTTCAATCCATGTCGCGTCGAAATCGGCCTTGTCCGTCATGCGTATCCACTTCATCAAGAGCGCCCAGATATCGGGATGGGTAGGTATATGCAAATGTCGTTGCCAAGTATGTAGGACATGCAACCAACATAAGAAGATGAGGGCGGCATAGGCTGCAAGACAAGCGTTGATTTGAGGCCAGTCGAAATCAGAAAAAATATTGCGGGGGATAGTGAGGGGTGTCCGTAGTCGATGCAACTTCAAGAAGTAAAAGATTGTCGCCTGAGTCCCGCTGGATGCCAGCATCCATGCCACTGGGATCCCTGTCAAATGAGTTAGCCGCTGAGATTGAATCAAGCTTGAGAGCACACATACCATGGCCCCATTTGTCCCTAACAACGAGTGTCGTAAGATTGGGTTTACCGCCGGCTGTGCTGGGTTGTTATCTGCCATGTTATCTGCCACTGGGCCAATTGTGGTAGATTCACCTCTCCTAAAATCTCCAAAATATTCGGGGGACAGTCTGAAGCACATATGATGTATCCTGTGTGCACAGATCATATTTCCGATACTCAAAACTGTCGAAATTGCGAGTCGGCAGGTAACATTGTGACATGTTATCTATCATGTCACATCAGTCACGACCGGAAACATCCCGAACCTACTTGCATTCTCCTCCGTTCTGCCTCGTTTTGCCCTGCCCTAGAGTATTGACCCCTCCCAGAGTTAAAGATGGGGTAATTTGGCATCCCCAAGAAATTCCCATTTTTTTTTGCCGCTCTGCAGGCCCTCGTAGTAGGCTTCAATCCCGTTGGCACAATAATTGCCCCAGATCTCAACTGAATCTGGGACACTGGCTCCTGTTACTTCCCAGTGGTTACATGTACTGTCAGACCTTATTTCTCTTACCAAGCTCAGATTCTTTCTGCCATAAAATAGCCAGATCTGAAAATGATTCTAGCACATTTGGACCCCTACAGAATAGGTAAGACTGAATGCCTTTGAAATCCCTCTGAATCCTCTTTGTCGGGCGATTTTTGTGATTTTTCCTTTCTGGGATACCCAGTAAAGTGGGGGGAAAACCTAAGATCGAGCTTTTTGTAGACAGTCGTATTGTGCGTGGCGTCGATGCAAAGGAGATGTTCGCCGTACTTTTGGAACATTTTCTGCTGCTAGAGAGTTTGAACAATCAAAGTGAAGACATCGGGATCGAGACCGGAGTCGGGAGGCGGTGGATCCGATTTGGACTTGAAACCAAGTAGATACCCTCGAGCGCGAAGTTTCTCGACCCATTTAAGTGTTGATTGACCGCCGTCTGGATCCAAGCGAACGCTTTCGGCTTCGATGGCTTTCTGAACTCGGCGGATATCCTTCAGCTGGATGAACTCGCTGCGGGAGGCAACGCGGGTGTCGTCGAGGTCATCTTCAAAAAGGTCATCACCGTCGTAAACACCGCGACGGACGAGCTGGAGCTGAGGTACCATTAGAAACAGGTGAGAGATTAGATGGTGTAAACGTACGATATGATCGGGGGACACTCTCAAGCGAAGGAGGCCTGCGATGTATTCCCTTGTCTCCTTCGAGATTTGCGTAAACGGAAGGTTCGCATTTCCGAGCGCGTGGTTGTGTTCATCGATATATCTCCCGAGGACCGTCGTGACATTGGGATATTGTTTTACAGCGAGTTTGTAAAGTAAGAACAAGTTCGTAAGAGCTCAGTCGGACACGCTAAGGTGGAAACGACTGTATTGAGTCGGTACAATACCTAAAGTAAGAACAAGTTCGTAAGAGCTAAATATAAGCTATGAGCGTCGTGAATGTAAAGTAAAGTAAGTAATAGCTCACCTCAGTCGGACACGCTAAGGTGGAAACGACTGAGGTGATAAGGCGCACTGCGCCGGTATATAAGTAAAAGATAAGAAAGTAACATGCGCCTGATGGCGCTGATGGCGGGTATACTCATATCGGCGGGTCTACCTTCAACAGTTTGCACTGGCAGTTCGTCCTCTTGGTTTCACGTTTGCGAGTCCAATCCGGCCGAAGCTTGACGTATTGCTTGACGCCACCGGTGCCCTTGCGTGAACATACGAATCGTAGTTTGCGTGTAAATGCTTCGCCCGGCGGGTACTCTTTATGGCAGCGCAACTCGATGGCCTTCGTTTCCTGTTCTTTCGCAAGCCAGATCTCGAAATCGGGCCAGGTGTTCCACTTGAGGGTATACTTTGACGACGCCAGATCGTATTCCAGTGACCCTAGCTGAGGAGGAGGATTCGGGTCATCATGCACACGGAAGCTGATGAACCTGGGTGCAGTGTCTTCGTGTGAGCTACGGAGTTTCCTGTTGGGAAAGTCGTAGACACTGGTATTCTTGATGTTGCTTGTAGACTTATGAGACCAAGGTTGAGTTGGTAAAGTCTACGTGTTGAACAGTAGAATACCGACTGCTAAACTACTGAGAGTATTTATACCTATCTAGGGATCCTTCGGATCCGTAGGTAATGACTCCTAATGAGTCGTACTGACTATCTATGACTTAAACTAGGTAGAAATGAGTAAGAAAGAAATAAGAAAGAGAACCGAACCGAGAAATGACTAATCTGCCCAATCGGGCCAGTGAGCACGTGGCGAATCCTTACACTTCGGCAGGAAGGGTATTCGAATCGGCGGGAGGAGCTTGCGAGAGACGAAACCGGCCGCAAGACATAACTTCAGCTGCTCGCTCAGGTTGGGTGTCGCAGGAATAGGTGGTGAGCGCGTCGTGGTTTGGGTATAAGGGTGTCACAGTTGTGACACAACGCGACCCTCAATTTCCTCCCACTCGAGAGCAACGAAATCATGGAGATTCAGAAATGAATTGCACAGGACTGTACAGTAATGATGGTAACAAAACTAAAAGGAAAAAAAGGCCAAGTAAGAAGGACAGATAGTATGTCACGCAACGTATCCTACGAGCGTGGTGGGCACCGTGACCTGTGCATAGACAGAAGATGCGATAGGAACACAGGGGAGAGGCTCAAGGAGCGCAGGGGTTTAGTAGTAGGTGTGGTGTTGGTCGAGGAAGAGAGCGACGGCACCATTGATGAGATGTTATTCGGAATGCTGATGGCGAGTCGGGGACGGCAACCTTCATGCTCGAGGCAATGCCTTTTGCACATCTGGCGGTCGCAAAACTGGTTGATGCCCTTGACAACGCAACGCCCAACAGGGCAGGTAGTACGCAAGGTAGAGGAAACAATGGGCGTGCTGGTGCTTGTGTGCTTTTGAGGCCGCCGAGCAGCTTCCTCTGTCAGGCGAGCCGCTGTCGCCACAGATGGAGATTGACCGGTTTTGAAAACGTGCCAAAACGTGCTAGCGTCTTGATGCGACTTGTTAAAGCGCTAGATAGGGATGGTTAATGGATGGGCGCACATAGTGATATAGTGACGCACAGCGAGATAATAGCGACCAGCGAGCTTTCCGCTCGATCCTAAGGACAGACTAATGCCACGTTGACAGCCAACCTTTGGGCAGGCGAAGGTAGGGTCGTTGATTGACGGTGGGCGCAGGTTGTTCATCTTGTATGAAGGCCTCGCTAAGCGAGATGGGGGGAGCGAGAGAGATGCGAAGCGAAAGCGCTGGTGAGAGGTGCGCCGAGATGCCGCTTGAGCAAGGCTGCCGCTTTGCCGCAATCAAAATTCCCAAATCGGGTTTCAGATCTGCGGCGAAAATGCAAAAGTGGGCGACGTTACGCCATCCGATCGAGATCAATTCAAGATCCGGGATTCCCAGTCGAAGGTTTGTCGAAGGTTGAGTCTTCCATTATCTTTTCCGATGACATCCCGAGAGCGATAAAAGTCGGACAGAAGTAGTCCAAGCGACGGCGAGGGTCACCAACTCCGCGTATGCATATGCATCTTCGTCCATCACTCTTATCGTTCCGTCGCACTCGCCCGACTTGTAGGACCTCCTTTGCCAGTCCTTCCGGACGGCTCGCGCATGGCTAGCCGTCTCACCAGGCTGGCTCGTATCATATCTCTCGGCTGAGACGATAGGTGGAGGCATTTGGCATTGACACGGTGCCAAAGAGAAATTGCGAGGGACTTCCGCGCCTGAGCTGACTTGGCCGCGCCATTTGCGTGCGAGGGCGCGGGCGTGCAGAGAAATCCAAGTTGCCCAGAAATTCAAATGCATGAGCTGGTGCTGGAGAGGTGCTGAAAATGCAGCGGCCAAGCCCCAGTTTAACCCCAGTAAATTCGCCCGCACGGCGGGAATTAACCCGTCCAAAGGGCTGGTTCTCTACTAACACCGTGTGCGGGAGCATTGCAAAGTAACGCTGAGCAGGCCCAAAAGTGTAGTGCCCCAGATTGATAAGGGTGTTGAGCAGCACTTCCGTTGCAGAGGGCATTCGCCCAAGAGCGCAGTCGCGCCGAGCGAGATTCAGTCCCGGGTGCAGTCTCTTGATGCAAGGGGGGCGAGACAGGCCGGCGGAGAAGGTGGTGACAGGCAGAAGAGACGAGCTTGGGTCGAAGACCGGGCTCGACACGGCGCTGTAGCCCGTCATTGCGCTGGACTGTGAAGCCGCGAGATTTCGAGGTGAGCGTAGGAGAGCAAGCCGATGCGGGCGTAGACCTCGCACGTGGCACTGGCAGCGTGAGACCGGATCAACGTCCGACTCCGTCTCTTTCACCACCATCACACTCGATTTTTCCTCAGCGCTTGCAGAGGTTCAACCAGGCCTTCCAGTAGTAACCTATCGGAAATATAACCACAGAATTACCCTTCTATGGGCGATTGTAATGATCTAGATATGATATCAGTATCATTTGGCCGCCCACCCATCACCCACCTCTTTTCCCTCCCGCTCCCTCTGCCAGATCGAATCCTTGATATCATCAGTATCATCACGTACATAAACCGCGACCGCGTCGAGCAAGGAAAGCCCAATGTCGTCCCAGACGCAGACGCAGACACAGCACCACGCGCCGACACCGCCGCCCGCCAAGCACCGCCGCAGCGCCCTACGTCGCGCACGTCCCCTCCCCTGTCTTAAGATCTTCTCACACCAATCTCCAGCGCAACACACCGCCACACGCCCGACGCGACTCCGCCCCGCCCCGCCCCCGCAGCACGGGCCCTACGCGTACGACATGCCGCGCGCGCCGTACGGGCAGAGGATGTACATCTACGGCCCGCTGCCTGGGTATCCGCCCCACTACGCGTACAGGCCCCTGCCGGGCGTGGGCATGGGTGCCGGGCATGCGGACGAGCGCGGGTACGATGGCGGTACACGCAGGGGTACCCCCCGCCACCGCCACATGGTTACGTGCACGCACACGGGGTACCTGCTCCCGGGGCTCGGGGGACTCCGGGATAGAGATAGGTTCTGGTCCCGGAGGAATGGGAAGCGGGATGGGGGGCACGGGTGGGGGAATCGGTGGTGGAATCAGCGGCGTGCCAGTTATACTGTTACACACGGACGACGCGGCGTCGACGAAGCCCAGCGACCGCGTCCGCCGACGGTGCTTCAACTGCTGCATGACCGAGACGAGCACATGGCGCCGCGCGAATCTCTCCTCGGGCAAAGTCGTGCGTCCGCCCCTCTTTTCTTCACAGTGTATTTTATTGATGAGTGGGGGGGATGTAGTTATGCAACAAATGCGGCCTCTTCGAGCGCACGCACTCGCGCCCGCGCCCCGCAGTTCCTGCACAGCGCGGCCCGCTCGCAAGCTCGGCGCTCAGCGCCCGCGTCCAGGCGGAGCAGGTGCGTTATCTTGCTATCTTGCGGCTGCGTCTCCATCCGTCGCGTTAGCCTCGAGCTGCGCTCACACGCGTCAGAGCCATCCTACCAGCAAACCTACGGGTCGTCCGAAATCCTGACTCTCCCTCCTCTGCCTCCGCTTCTCACCCGTCGCGAAATCGCGCACACCCGGCGCAGCACAACTCCGCCACACACCCCTCCTCGCACGCTGCACAGAACGCAGCCCACGCGAGTGCTAACCCGGGGACGCCGGCGCTGCAGCATATCGGGGAAGGACCGCGCCGCAGTGCGTCCCCGCGGGAGCGCGAGGAGCGGCGCAGCGATGACAGGCTAGTCTGAATCCGTTGGCATCCGCTTTGGCGGACCCCGGTTTGACATGATCGACGCGTGACTGCACGTGCGTTCCGGCCATTGCCGCGATCCCTAAATGGGAGCCGAATAGCGCACGTCGCGTCTCTCTCTCTCTCCTGCCGTGCTCTCTTCTGTGCCCCCGAAATGCAATACATGCATGAGCAGCACCCATTCCAAGATCCATGTGAAGATTCTGCAGCTTCTCTTCCGCATATCAGCCACAAAACACCCGCTAATTTAGCTCCTTCCTCGCACCATATGTCCTCCTCTTTCAGTCCACTACGCCGTAGATCTGAGACACCCAGAACTGTACCTTACAGCGCTTCGACGCTCTTCAGTTCAACATCATCATCTGTAGCTTTGGAATCTCACCGACCCGATGATTTCTTTTCCACTTCTGTCAGCTCAGACGCCACCTATAATTCCTTCTTTCGAAGTCTTCGCCCACCTTCACCCCCTAGAAAGCCGACGAGTTATGATGAGTTCTTCAGCTCCTCAAAACCTCTGCCCACTCCCGCCCTCCCGCACCCAGTATCCGCTGATTCACTCGACCATATCCTTCAACAGCCCCCGCCGTTTGGCCACACAATGTTCTCTCATTCCTCCTCCGGAAAATTCCTCAACAATAATAATGCTTCTGCTGCATCACGGCTCGCTGAAATTAGACATCAACTCCCGACGTTCGGCGAGTTCCAGTCCTCTGACAACTTCGTGATGAGCTTCGATACTCCATCGCAAAAGCGCAAGGAGCGGGCCTCACATCCGCCCGACACCCCCAGTCCTCAGGGACAGACACCTAAACGCTCGAAACCTGCACTCTCTACAAATCAAAAACTTGAACGTCTCTTTGACACCTTCAAAGAATTTGATTGGACGCTCGGTGAAGCACTACACCATATCTTTACCCACAGGGACTCTGAAAAGGAGCCTCTTCCTCGCTCGCAGCGTCACGGGCTTATCGTGGAGAGTTACCTCACTGGGAAGAGCACCTATACAGTATCAGGGCTTGTGGAGGCGTTGTTCACCAGCCCATATGGTCGTGGATATCCAGACCAGTTGATGTTCGACACCGAGACCCCCTACTCCTCCATTCGACCAGTACGACAGGCACTTACGGCGTTCGCTGCGCAGACCTGCTCGGATTACCTCGAGCGGGAATCCTCCAATATTGTAAAGAAATCTGGGGGACTGTGGGCAGTAATTGAGAGCAGCACTGAGGATGAGACTCGATGGAATGATCTAGGAACAGCAATTCAACAAGCAAATGCGGCCCTCCAAGAGAATCAACCTCTTGCGATGCACTTCATGAGGGTTATTGCAGGGCCAAAACCTCGCTCCCGCAAAGGTGTCTTGACGGTTCGCAAGTGTCGTCCACGCGAGAATGTAGGTTATTTATTCGGCATGTTTGCGGTGTTTAATTCGAGTTTAAAGGTTGTTACCAACTGCCTTGCCGCACTTGATTTTTGCAAAAACGATCAAGCTCGTCTTCTTCCACTGGCACGCGGAATCTTGTACCTGTCGTCCAACGTCCCCATGGAAATAATCTCTCATGGTTCTCGCCTCGCGAATGTTCCCTCCATAAACACGATCAAAACGGCTCTGAAAAATTTCTCCGACCAGAAGGCCATCATAATCCGAGCTCGTGGTCGCGATGTGTCCGTCATCCACCACCCTGACGGCCGGGTAACTACCAAAGCGAAAAAGGTTATATTTGATAACGTCCAGCACTTCCACAAGCAGCGCGATTTCCGGATCGGGCGCGAGAACAGCATGATTATTGGTATTGCGGGTACATTCATCGACTTCACGGTTGATCTTGCCGCTCTGGACCCTCTCGACAAACGTCATCGAATCGTTCACAGTCAGCGCCCGCATCTCACTGTCGACGAGCTCCTTGGAATGATTGATCAACCGCAACCGCACATAAAAAACATCGGCATCTTGCAATTCCTTGAAGCATTATCAAATTATGTTCCCGAAGCGGCAGTGTATAAGAAGGATATTTACATCCGCTATCGCACTCGCGTCGCCAAGCTCAATGCCCCGGTGGAAAAGACCTCCATATCTCCCCTCGCGACTAGTGGCAAGAACGAGGCGTATATTACCGAGTTGAAGGATGGGTTTCTGGATTTTTTGGAGCAGCTAGGGCAAGTAAACGGCGACTACGACATGCGGCTGTGGTTCGGCGGCGGGGACGGGATGTCTTACAACAACATGCTCCTTCTCAAGAAATATCTCCAAAACCACGCTGACTCTTTCCAGAGTTTCGAATTGCTCCGGCCAGTTCTCCAACTCTGGCATACTATGTGGACGGATCTCTGTCGGATATTCGAGACGCATTGGGGTGCTCCATTAAACAACAACCCAGCTACATTGGGCCACAGCGCAAAGAAAATCGGTCGAGCACCTCCTTCAAATCTAAAGAAGGTCGATTACTATCCAAGCGCACAGCTGTTAAATCTCGTTCATGACACGCGGATGCTCGATTGCTGGGCGTGAGTAATTTCGTTGACAGGAATTCAAGTACTCATATAATCCTCCAGCATTCACTTCAACACTACAGACATATTCGCCTATTTCGCAGAGCATGCGTTGCGCAGCACACTTCCTTCATTCGAGGAGCTCGAAGTGGCTGCCAAGAAGCTATTCGAAACATACGTCACGTCCAGCGCCCGGTATCAAGTCCAAATGGATGCTCGGGACGAATCTTCATCGTGGGCTACGCAGGCACCGCTTGGCGCACCCTGGCAAGTCCCCCTCACATCCTCTATCCCTCCTCCAAAAACGACAAAGCGCAAAGCTCCGAAAAAAGTCAACTCAGGCGGAACTAAAATGAAAAAGTCAGTCAAGAAGCGGGATGAGGCCCCAAAACCCCCCTTCGTTGGTGATCAAGTATTTTTCGATTCAGGCACCTTTATGCACGACGCGATGATCTCACGAGAAGTGGCGGCAGCAGTAGCGCAGGGTGCCGTTGGACGGGTTTGGGAAGCCCTCAATCATGATGGTGAACTTGGACATCTATCCGCCAAATTCGCGCCCACCGACGCCGAGGGTTTCACTATTCATTCCGACGGCTGGGCCAAAGACCGGACGGGGACTATCAAATCGTATCAGCCATCCTCACTCGGATCGCGAGACTAACTACGTGCATTGGGAAGATCGTGCGGAAAGGATGCAGCCATGGTATTCGTCCCTCGTTATCCCGCTGCTCTGGCTCACTCTCCTTGGAGGGCAGTAATTAACGCCAACTGCGTGCTTATTACCGAATTCCGTTGCACTGCGACCAATCCAAGCCCGCGCACTCAAAGGCCACCGGCACTACCTCGACATCCCTAGCGCCATCTCCTCCCTCTACAGCTGCTAACAGCATCAATTGACACCACTTCCCGATTCCGTCTCTTCATTGACAGCGAGTCTCAGCACACTATTCGGACGACCAAGGAAACCCCGGTCGCTGTTCAATTCTGGCTGCATGTGATCCTTACACCGTGTACTACAAAAGGTCCTTCGCGCTGGTACTATTCCCCAGCCCCATTCAGCTTTACCAGGATGAAATCCGACGCTATTGCCTCCCTCGCCGTGATGTGCTTCGTCACCGTGGTGTCTGCAGCTCCTGCCCCCGGCCAACTCACGGTTGACATCTCCTTCCCAGCCATTCAGTCTCCTTTACAGCAGCCTTTTTCGCGGTTTAATCGATCATTCCAGACGTCGCCAAAGCGCGTGGGTGCGCACCACGAGGAGCCGGACTTCATGTACGAGCTGCTGCTAGGAGGCGTGAGTGAAAGACGGGTCGCGCAGCCCGCGTGTAGCTGGGGAGCCGCGGACTGGAGCACGGATGCGAAGGATCCTGCGATAGCTGCGCACGGCAAGGACGAAGGTCACAGCAAGGTCTGGCGGCGAACGAGGAGCGAATAGTAGGGTGCAGTTCGTCAACGCGGACGCGCAGTACGAGGCATAAACCAGCGTTCGGCATTCCGGCAACTTTATGCCAGTGCTTATTATCAACAATCACGTTTCACGTTCCTTCGACTCCTAGTTGATCCGCTTTCTGGATCATGAAAGGCAACAACGACGGCTGCAAACACTATAACAAAATGTATCTTACTTCCCGGTCTTGGGCAGTTGGCTGGGTCTCCCAAGGGTCTCCGGCAAATCTCCTGTCTCAGCTGTCTAGCAGTAACTAGCACTCCGGCTCCCAGACACCATGCTGTTCCAAGAGACTGGAGCGGATCTCACAGGCAAGAATAGCGGCACTTGCAATAAGGGCAACCTGCGCGCACTTGCAGCGTCCTTGCTGTGGACATACTGCATACTCGCTGATTCCTTATGTAATCTGGTCAAGCATCAGTGAGTGGATTCAATTCTGGGCAATGGCATCTTTTCGATTTCAGTCCCATTGGCCATAATAATTGGAATGCCCTGCACTCTGGCTACTGACTCAAGGCAGTTAAGTCCTAGATGGGATATGTGTTTTTATTCAGCTATTCTGAGCGTCTGGGAAATATTTGTTGCTAATTTAAGCCTTTTTTCTGCTCTGATATTATCCACAGTGACACACACCACTCTTCAGCAGCCGGGCGTGAGCCTGTATCTTCCATATCTTGTCCACAGGTAAAACACTTGATCCGTCCTTGTTTACCAGCATAAGAGTTGGGGCTCAGCCTGGGACTGGCTCAGCGGCTGCGAGGGCAAGGAGATTGTAAGCACCAGTGCCAGTGCATGGTAGTGACCTGTAACCCACACCCGGCACAGCTTCCCAGCATGTGCACATTAAATCGCTTCCCAATGAACCCAAAACCTTAATAAATTGCTCGAGGAGGGAAGGTCACAAGTTTAACAACTGATTATCTGGACCAATAGGCAAATTTTGCTTTGTGCACTGGATTAAACACAACACCCACACATCCAGGAATAAGATAAGATCTGGGAACACCTTTGTTGACCCACCCCGCGACACCCGAGGTTGAAAAACAAAAAATAACATGTTTATCAGTAGCTAAATCTCAAGCAATGAGCAATTCAAGGCACATTCTAATCCAAAGTGAACTGGAAAATTACAATTGCTTTATTGTGGTCATAGACACTGTGCGTAAGAAGTGATGTCGTAAGAAAGAGTGGTAATGCTCGAAGTCGAACTTGTGCACTGATGGATGTTGCATTACCTAAGCCAACAGCAAGTCCTGAGCAAGTTCGTGTCGGATGCCCCAGCAAGTGCCCGCAGGTTGCCACTATGACAAGTGCCATTATGTTTGCCCCCTGTGTCTAAGGAGCTGGAAATGCCATCGATCCGAGGTCATCATTGCTCTCCGAAAGAGCAGTGGGTTTCAAGATATCGCAGTTTCCCCATCATCTTATCTGGCCTAGTGCTCTGGGGCAATGCTAGCTCCAACGCGGCAGTTCCTGAGTATCTTGCTCTCAATCTCTACATTGCTTCCGTTCAAATTCCGTTCCTGCAGAGAAAACTCCAATCGATGGCTGAACGCGTGCGCCGTATTGGCACATCAACGCCACTGTGGGTCCTTGTGGGCGCGCCATGCGGATTTCGACAGTTGTGTGAGTTGAAATCGTTTCACCAGGGTATGCTTGGGTCTTCACGAAGTTTTATCCATACTAATTTTATTCATGGTGGGCGTCCAACGCAGCCAAGGGCGTGAAATCCGTGAGTGGATTTCGGTAGGCTATGTAACCCGTTCTCCAGTTCAGCTATTAACAGAAATCAGCCGGCCTCAGGTCGGATGTCATGCGACAGCTCGATGGGCGCTGTTCCGGGCCTCGCGGTCAGTTTCGACCAGATCATGGGGCTGATGTCCGGCTCAGGCCACGGATTTGCCTTTTGTATCTGAGTCCTTCGGCTTTGCCTCCTCCTCTTCCCGCTCTCCATGACAGAATTGTATTCGGTGCTCAGTACGTCGACCATTGGCTCCTCGTCGGTGCCACACTGACTCTTCGCAGTTAAAAGCGCAGACGGGATGGCTTGGGATTCTCCTCTGCTCCATCGAAAGCTTCCCAGTCTATATGTCTCAATCTACCAAGACCGTTCTCCGCGGCTCGTCGCTAAACCCCCCCCATCAAGCGAAGTCTAACACCCACCTGGGAATATGAATTCACTCTGTGAGTCGTACGTTGAACCATGCGCTTGTATTTGGTCAGCTCAATATTTGTCCAGGTCGTCCACATCGACGGGGGCTATTACCTTTCGACTCTACCACCAAATCTCCGCTCCTCTCGTTCGAGATCCTTGTCTCGGGAGCTTTGAATCCACGGTAGACCAACTTCAACAGTTGCGTGGAGCGGATGGCGGTGATATTATTCTTCGTTTATTTAATCCCCCACTGATCGAAATCAGTAATCGTGGTCAATCTGGCTTCCAAGGGAAGGACCACAGGCAGGCTTTTGGTGGACATGACCACCGGTTCAGCTTCTACAGCCGTCAAGAATGCGGCCGTCGAGACTGATAAAATATTCCACCCCTTGCAGGGGATCGATTTAGACATCAAAGCAGCCGAAGAGGGCCTAATTGCGCCACTGACGAACGGACTAATTTCGCCGCTGGGGACGCTTCTCGATAAACTCGATGTTGTCATCTAAATTGGTGACGAGATTTCCAAGGTGTGAAAATCTTGTATATGTTCGTCCTCGCAGCTGATGCGTACCGGAGATCCATCCATATGTACATGCCGCATGGAAGATGCTCACTTCGGTGTACAATGTAGGCTTTCCTTTCGTCTTGCTTCCGACTGGTTTACGGCCTGTGTCATGGCAGGCGGTAGATAAACAGCAACGGACGGACGAGAAACTTCTCAAACTTGTGAAGACGATGGTGGATGTCTATTCTTTCGTTGATGATATCAAGTTTTTATCCGAAAAGATCAAGCGACTCGAGGACCGTGTTCTGTCGATCACATTGGAGACTGTAGAGTGCGCTATATTTATTCATGAATATACCGGCCATGGATTCATGAGTACGTCGTCCTTGATACCAGATCCTGTATATCTCACCGTGGAGCCAGGCCGGCTCGCTCGGGATCTTTGGTCTCAGACAAGCGACAAGATCGACGAGCTCTCTGCCGTCTTGCTTGATCTGAAAGCCAACCTCGACGGGGATGTGGCTCTCCAATCTACATTCTTGTCAGCGCAATTACTCGATAAGGTTGAAGTCTTGGGTATGTCTGGACCCTTTCTATTATTGCATCCACTGAATGGATAAATCAATTCAGTTCAATCGGATATATTGAAAACCCTTAACGCCGTGGAATTTGACGGTTTTGCGCGACAACAGTGCCTTGTTGGGACACGCACAGCCATGCTCATGGAAATCACGGATTAGCTTTGGGTACCGTCGGACGGCAAAAGCATTCTCTGGTTGCACGGTGTTTTTGGCGCTAGCAAAAGTGCGATAGCTGTGTCTGTCTCGCAACACTTTCGCCGCCTCCACCGTCTCGGAGCTTTCCTATTTTTTGAACGTGGCGTTAAGGCACACAACAGCCCCAACGGAGTCATACGCACAATTGCGTACTGCCTAGCCCAATTCCATTTGGACATCCGGTCAGCGGTGTGCGCTGCACTTACGAATGAGTCGACCCTCATCTCTGCCCCACTTCACACACAATTCCAGGAACTGTTACTAAAGCCACTCCTGGCGGCCAAGGATCGCATGGTCGGGCCAATTGTCATAATTCTAGATGCCCTTGATGAATGCGGAGATCCTGGTTCGCGCAGCATACTGGTCTCTTTGATTGCAAACGAGTTCCCCAAGCTTCCTGCCGTTTTTCGCTTCCTGATTACCAGCCGGCCGGATTCAGATATCGCCATTCAGTTCCGTAAACAATCTCGGATTACCCCATGGCAACTTGATATCACCAGTCCGACAACAAAACGGGATATCCTTGTATACGTCACCCAGACTATGCTGGATATCGGACAGAGACATGACCTAGATTCAGAGTGGCCTGGGGAGTCCCGAACAGGGATGTTGGCGGAGTATTCGGGTGGTCTATTCATTTGGGCTTCAACCGCACTGAAGTTCATCGATGCCAGCTTTATCCGGACAAAAAACTCACCACTCTGCTCAATTAAGGGCTAAATCTAGCGGGCGAGATCGATGAACTGTATACTCTGACACTCATGGAATCAATCAAATGGAACGACGATACTTTCTCACCACGCATGGTCCTAGGGGCTGTCGTACTAGCGGGAGTGCCTCTCGACGACAAAATGATCGATAGGCTGTTGGAATCCGACCTGGGTAGCTCCTCCAAAGTTTTGGGATGCCTAGGATGTGTCATACAGTGGAGTTCTGGTCAACCTGCTCGAATGCTGCATGCATCTTTCAGGGACGATATTACAGATCACAGGCGCTCAGGCAATTATCCATGGTTCATTAACGCCGAAAACCAGAGCACATCACTTGCACTGGGATGCTTACGAGTCCTCAACCGAGAGCTTAAATTCAACATGTGTGGCCTCGAGGACTCCCATATCCTGAATGCAGATGTGCCGGACCTCTCGCATCGTATAAAGTCTCGGATCCCTCCGCATGTAATCTACGCCATCGAATTCTGGGGGAATCATCTGCACCATGCCGGTCATGACGACGAGGTCCTCGCTGAGTTAACAAGATTTATGGAGACTCGCTTTCTGTACTGGTTAGAACTTCTCAGCGTGCTCATGCAAGTATCTATTGCAACCCAAAACCTCCAGTTTGCTCTCAGCTATGTCCAAGTGAGGAATGCTTTTCTTTCGGTTATTTTTTAGCCCCTGATGCACCCACAGTTGAAAGACGACCCCCTCCGAGAGTTCATACAGGACACTCTCAAGTTCATGTCAGTGTTTGGATCTGTCATTACGCAAAGTGCTCCACACATTTATCTTTCGGCAATCCCTTTTGCACCCCGACAATCTTTGCTTCGGCAGAAATATTCCTCCTCACTTCCCTCGACATTACAAGTTGAAGGAAGTTTGGGTGATACCTGGCCAATAATCCATCATCTACTCCAACATACCGACGGGATTTCCATGGTCACATTCTCACCAGATGGTACTCGAATTGCCTCTTTATGCTCCCAAAACATCCAAGTTTGGGATTCTGCCACCGGTGCCCTGGTCGCTGGACCAATTGAATGCTCTCCAGAGTCATCTATCTCATTTTCACCAGATGGAAAGCGAATTTTATCGTTCTCTGCTAAGGCTGTTGATCATGCAGTCCAAATTTGGGATTTCGAAACTGGGAACAATCTTACTCGGTGGCCTCAAACGTTCCGGAAGCATACCAATTCTATTGCATCTGTTGCATGCTCAGCGGATGGGAATTTGGTCGTCTCTGGGTTCCATGATCGTACCATTCGAATCTGGGTTTCCCACACCGGTGCTCCTGTTGCTGGGCCATTCGAAGGGCATATTGCACCAGTCTCGTCGGTTGCATGCTCACCTGATGGCAAGCAGATTGTCTCAGGTTCATGGGACCTGACAGTCCGAGTTTGGGATTCCACCACTGGTGTCATGGTTGCTGGGCCTCTTAAAGGGTATACCGAGCCCATTACTTCTGTCGCATGTGGGAATTACAAGCTTGGCCATGCAGTTCACGCCCTTGGCACCATGCGGTTCACTTTTCGTTTCCATGGTCGCAATATTTCTATTCAATTCCGACCCACATACTTCTCCATTGACCCACACATTTCTCCGTGCTTAGTGTGCTTTATCTATCCCCTTATATTTTTCCCTGCATATAAAAAGCTAGTGTACTTGTGGTATTTACCTCACTAGTTTGCCTCGCAATTACCTCTTGCTTGCAAACTTCCCTTCTGAGCAAATTCCTACATTGCATTCTCTTCAGATGGCAGACAAATTGGTTCCGGGTCCAGGGATAAGATGCTGCAAGTCTGGGATTCTCAAAGTGGTGCCCTGATTGCAGGACCATTTCAAGGGCATAGTGCCTCTGTTACCTGCCTTGCATTCTTTCCGGAGGGTAAAAATATTGTTTCTGGATCAGAGGACCACATGTTGCGAGTTTGGGACACTGGCACCGGAGCCATGGTTTGGGATTCTGTAACTGAACAAATTTTGACTGTTACTGTAGGACTCACGGAATAGAGATACCTTCAAATATTTATAGTTGGGAGGCACTGCTGAGGGAGCTGCCTAGCAAGCGAACGGACTAGTTGCGAGAGTCCGAATGGTGTAGTCACGCCGGGAATTTGCTATGCAACAGAATATCTAATGCTGCAAATTCCCGTACTCCCATGAATATCAGCAGGGAGCGTGAATATCTGTGCCCACAAAAGAGTTAGTATATATCAAGGACTAATACTTACCTCCAGACATAAAAGCCTAGTCGGGGTCAGGCTGTTAAGAGAGACTGACAGCGGCGTAGACAAGGTACAAATGAAAGTAGTAAAAGTGCATTCACGTGTTACTACATCACATAATGTACAGACAAGCGCGCGCTTAGAGGAGATAAGATAAGAATGACTATTCATATATCAAACATATACAGAAAAATATACAACCCCCGGTTGAACGGTGGGTGGCCCTTTGGGCGTACATATGGGACCTTACAGTTATACCCAAAGTCCTTCTTTCTTCTGCCCAGAAACGGGCTGCTGAAAGTTTGTCTTTCACACTGGGGGCAAAGGCCGGGGCATGTGGACATCACATGTGCAATACGCATGTGCCAATGCACGTGTTCCTCATATGTTCGGCATGCACCGAAAAAAAGGCTTTTTGGGCCCGGATCAATGCATGCCGAACACATGAGGAACACATGTGTCGTCACATGCGTATTGCGCATGTGATGTCCACATGCCCCGGCCTTTGCCCCCAGTGTCAGCAATCCTTTCTCACCTTGTGGACAGTGAACAAAGACATAGCTTGTGAAAGAGTGGCTGGTTGAGGCTAATTCCATGCCAAATGTATACCAAAAGAAAGAACAGCTTTCTATCAAGTTTGATTTGGCTACCAATTTATCTAGTCTCAGTTAACATGTTGACCTAGGTCAATATTTTGCTTTATCCGGTGTGTCGTACAACGCGATGATCTGCGCGTATCATGAGCGGATTACGACTGGTGGATGAGGATTAATGGAACACTCACCAGTGCCGCCGAGCGTCGCGTCATGCCAGGCACACTCAAGCACGTCTTGCGCGGCATGCCGCAAGAACGCGGTACGTGAGCGCCCCGTCTCATCATGCTCTGCCTCGATTGAGCAGATCAGCGTCGCAAATGCCATCACCGCACGCGATGCACGAAGCGCGGTGAAACGGTGCACCAACGTATAGGCTGCAAAATGTAGCTAGATATAGATAGAAAACTCCGAGGAGAAATCACACTAAAAACCAACCAACACACACAACACACTACACACAACCGATACGATGTGCTAATACTTGAGTTCGGGTCACCCTGAAGTATACAGGTAAGATTGATCCTTCTCTCGTGTAGTTTGAACAATATCAACTCTAAGAAAGCCTTGTTAAGACTTCCGCGGAGCGCAGTAGTTATAGATAACCACTAATAGTCGACCACTCTGATACCGCGGAGGGTATTTTCGGGTGTATGGAAATATGAAAGTGTCCTCGGACTACCAACTTATGGGTCCTCGGGATCTCTGCACAATTGTACGACCGTCCTACTAAGGCGGGGAGCGATTCCAATACAAAGGCAAACTGCGACCGTCCTGCTCAACGGGGACGATTCCAACAGTCACTCGGATACGACCGCCCTGCTATACGGGAGCGATTCCAATACCCTGGCTACGACCGTCCTACTAAAGCGGGGAGCGATTCCAATAGCCGACCTTGCCACTTAACAAGGTTCTTTTAAAGGTTTCTCAACTCCGCGGAGCGAAGCGAGGTGTAGAAGGCTTAAGATGAACTTAAAGCTTTGTAGAGCCAACAAATATCAAAGCTTCAATTTAATGAATCTACACAAAGAGATGTTTTATATCACAAATCTCCGCGCTGATACAGAGGACACCGAGGCCGGTTAATGGCAGGTGCCGTTCGACTACTGTCTGGGCACCTCCGCGGGCAAGGATGAACTGCTGTACTGCGGGTTTTCCGTGGGCTTTTATACTACTTTCTAAATAAATTACAAACGGCAGATGTGTAACAGGAAATAAGAGAGACTGAGTAATACGGAGCGGAATAGGAAGAAACACGCGGCCAAGGCCTCTCTAGTTTGGTGGGTCGGCAGTCGAGAGTCATGTTGAATGACTCTGCGGACCCGTTTGGGTATATTTGAAATTCCTGCGGAGGAGCCGAACACATTCGTGTCCATGGCTGCCCCGCGGAAGGGTACGTCCTGCACCGGCATGGTTGATAATCCCAGCCATTGTGTCATCTCCCAGCGAGTAAGCTGGTACGGTATTTGTCTTACTGTGCCGTGTGTACAGCTCAGCTTCGGCCAACGGTGCCTGTCCGATCCCTCGGATCAGCAATCGCTGCAATGCTCTTGTTTGGTCTCCTGCGGGCGCGTCGCGTCCGTCACATGTGTCTATTTCCAGAGTACTGAGTCCGTGGAAACTCTCCGCGGGCTCTTGCTCGTCAACTTTGGCAGTCCGCGGGGCCTTCGCCCCTTGGTTTGTCAGGTATCTAGTCAGAGTCCGCTTCCGCGGACTTGACAATATCACTCCGCGGACTGGTCAGTCCAGTGCTTTCGGACACTACTAGTCCACAACTGCTCGTCTTAGGCTTTTAATGTTTAATCTCCTTGGTATGGCATCTAGCCAACAGGGCAAGCCATATCCCGGAAATACAGGAATAACTCTGTCTGTGCACGTATACGCTCCGCGGAGTGCTATGCTGACCCTCAATGGTAAAAGGACCGAGCCTTAGCGCGTCCACAACTGGATACATGCTCTGGCATCATCAATACACAGCTAGCAGCTCGGAGCTCACTCTAACTCTAATTGTATATCACCGGGCAGGGGCCCCGCGGAGTCGTAATACACCGCTAAAAGAACGAATTTACGGCTGGTTGTATCCAGGCCGTATCAGCGGGTCAACTGCAGGCAGGAGGGATGGCAAGGACGAGGACGGGGTGATTTACGCGGCGGGGAGGGTCTCGTTGGAGAGCTTGTCATCGGAGGCAGCATCACCGACGGCGGCGAGGAGGGTGTCTGCCTCCTCGGGCGTGCAGAGCAGCGGCATGTACTTGGCCGCCGACTTGGGTTTGAGCATGGCGGTGGTGAGTAGGTGCTTGCTGCACCATCGAAAATAAACAAGCGCAAGCGGGGAGTAGACTCGTGACCAGTCTGCCTACGAGGAGCAAAAAAATGAGGCGAGCTCTTTGCCGTAGGCAGACTGGTACAACTCGGAACAAACAATCGACCTGGGCCCGGAGTTTGAAATTTTGGGTGGTGCCGATCACGCCGATCACCGGGGCTCGGTCTGACAGGGAGCTTATCAATCAAACTGAGGTCGGTGCTGTGGCCCCTGGAGCTTATACATTAAAATTATGAAGAGACAGAAGTCAGGATATAACTCCTACAACGAAGTCCTCAACTTTGAGAAAATAATAATAATCAAATTTGAGGCCAGGGCACGGGTCACAAGAAAAATTCAAACTCTGGGCTCAGCCCAATTGATCGTTCCGAGTTGTACCAGTCTGCCTACGGCAAAGTGCTTGCCACACTTTTTGCCATTCGTAGGCAGACTGGTAACGAGTCTAAGCGGGGAGCAAATAACCACATTGGGACTCGGTTCGATGTCAGTTGCGTAGCGCATTCTCCCTTCTGTCGGCTCATGACAATTATATTGGGTGCCTTGGTATTTTCTTGAAATTTGTTTTCGGCCAATCAATATTTAGATCTGATCGTGCGAACTTTGGTGCACCGTGGTCCGCGCGCATTCATTCAAATCTCCGCGGACGACCAGACGTTCAGTACTGGCGTCCTACGAATCAGTGAAAAATACGCAGTAATATATTTCTCTTCCATCGACTGATTTACAGTCAGTAACTTCCCGCGCGTTTTCCATATCATCAACATTCTATCAGTAGTTCCGCCTCCGAGTACCGCAAATAAATGCCTGCGGCATTGACTTGCGACTCCACACACAGCTTTCACGAGCGGGACCTCATCAAACCTTTATCAGTGCGGTACCTGCGGACTTTGCTACCCATTAAGCACCTCCCGCGATGTCAACAACATTCTCCTGCGAGTTCAACTCTTGCACAGTCCACCGGGCCCGCGAGGCATTTATCTGGCAGAAAGCTGAGAGAAGTTACAACTCAAATCAGGGCCGAGGATTCAATGCACCGGGCCGACCATATATTCGGGAAGCGTAGTCCTGGATGCGTGAAAAGTAATTAGCTATTGGAAATATAAGGACACCGGGCTGACTCCGCGCCTGTGCGCCGTCGAGCATCGAACCAGCGAAGAGTCTGATTTTTGTTGACATCAGCGGTGATTCGGCAATTGAGGGATAGATGCAATGCCGTGAGTCGAATTATAATACAAGTGCCTCGAAAGTCGGATACCAGTAGAATACGCTGGAAATATGCGGGCACAAGCAGGCTTGAATCAGCTACTACCAACTAATATTAATTATTCTCCAGCAGAATATCAACATCGCTTGTAGATTGGGAGAGCACCTGTAGATTTGACTCTAAATTGAAGCCCCTCAGGCCTCAGGTTGTACAGTATACTTAGCGAACATCTCTCCTTCGTTCCAGAATCTTGGGATGGCCGGGAACCTGTCTCAACCACCGTATGAACTTGAACCCGGAGCCGTTCGGATTCCGAACTTCGGAACCTTCCAGACAGATCTCACAGCAACATATAGGGCTTGTCACGGCCACGACGGCCTCAGTCCGAACTTGCATTATGTAGAATCGATATCGAAGGATGTTTAAATGCCTCTGATATGCAAGCTGGAGCGAGGTTTTGGCTGAGTTCCACATGCACGAACTATGATCTGACTCTCGGCAGCGTCGGCCCATACTGTCAGTGTCTTTACCTAACTTAGGACTCGACCGATGCTTTGGCAGACATCGAAAGGCTGCGCAGATCTTTGAACCCCCGCAAGTATTCAGAGAATAAAATACAAGGGTTTATTGCCGGCCGGTTTTGGTTTGGAGGCGTGCCGTTGATGCGAGGTCCACATCTCCGACGGGACGGACGCGGCGGTCAACAGCATCGCGGCAGCCCAATATTCTCCGTCTTGTACATGTTCGCCGTCGACAGCCGCACTCCTCCGTCACAGTCAGCCTGCATCCAGGCGGAGTCAAGCTCCAACTCGGGGATGGAGGAAGGTGTTGGGCCTCCGGCCTGAGCACAATCGTAGCAGGTAGCAGGCTTGTCCGCACCAGCCTCCGTCGTTTGGGAGATTAATGCCGCCATTTAAATCGTTAAGGCTCCAGGCCTCTATCGAAACTTTAGGATACATACTAGTCCTGACGGCAATCTCCGGACACGCCATATTTTTTGCACTGCGAATTCGAATGGGGAAGGCCTCCAACCTTTTGTTTCCCACCGTGTATCCCCTGCCGACTATTCACGCCGACTCAACTAGAAGCCCCGCGTGGACCTCGGCGGTGTAGACTCAGCGCCGACCTGCCTCGAGAAGATCATAATCTGCATCAACTCTAAATATCTCGGTGACGCCGCCACTTCCGCCCCGGATACTGTGGCAATTCCGAGGGGCGGGGGTGTGCAGAGTTTGGGCTCAACTTTGAGATGCCCGGCGGTTCCCGGTGCCGGGTCCTGCGTGTATATGCCCTCATCGGTATGGAAGTTGAAGCCCCCCACGGCGTGGTTCGTTCATATACCTTTCACCAAATGCAATGGGCTGCCGCTTACGCTAGAGGTTGAATTTCGCCGGTGTCCGTACAACGCTCCCGTGACTCCGAGTTCTCACAGTCATATTTCGTATAATATATCATATGTCACGGGAAGACGTGCCTATGGTTAATTTTGTATGTCTCGTATGTCTCGTGCGTGCGCGTTCGTGTAAGTATCACCAGTGTCCCGTCTCTCCGACATCCCACTCCGGCATTTTCATCTATACAACCAGTCTCCTACCCACCCTCGGTTACGGGGTTGGGAATCTCAGTGGTGGTATTAGGGGCGAAATCTCAGTAGCGATGGAATAGTAATCATGTAAACGTCATCCACATCAAAAATTCAAACTCCGAACTCTCAAGCCCAACCGGCAGAGAGTTCGGAGTTTAAAATGTGTTCTAGAATTGATCAAATGATGGGCTATTGAAGGATTTGTCTTTTCGTCTTACTCCTCCTCTTAATCCCACCACTGAGACTCCCCAACCCCGTGACTGAGGTTGGGTAGGAGACTGCTATCAAGGGGGTGCCGATCTGTGAATAATGGAACCGGTGTCGGTTTTTGAGAATCTGTCCTGCTCGGCGGACCAACCAACCACGTAATATCCCATAAGGGAATTTATCACGTGTGTCACGTTCAAATCTTGCCAGCTCGCGCCCAACATCGCTCCTGCCATGAAATCCAGCCATAAATACAGTTTTATGCCTTCAAGATGTCCTTCCATACTAATTCTGGAGTTACTGCATATTTTTTTGTCCAGTCTCAAGCTTTCACTGAGTGTCATCAAGAGAGTGTCGCCTGATGCCTGCTTCTCATTTTTGGTATGATTACTGGCAGCTGTGACATTCATTTGATTTTTGACATGCAAGTCAACCAGTTTTTCATGATTTCACACATCAACCAACCAAACCCATGTCCGAATCGGGCAATTTGGTCTTCGGGAGGCAAGATAGCCTTCCATGAAGCTCAGCCTTTTATGAATATCTGGAGGCTCACAGAAGTCGGATAGACCACTTTCCAGCCCCCCAAACTGTGGTTCCCAGAAAAAAAATTCCAGCCTGACAGCCGAACCAACCGACCGACACCTGGTCCGCCATTCACGGATCAGCACCCCCTTGACTGCTATACAACCCTCTGGCCACCCAAAACAACTCACCTCTGTGCTCGTGCATCAGCCGCTTAGGCAACCAAACCACCCGCCCACGAATACATCTCCACTTACCGGGTGCCCTACCAGTCGCAGAATGTCTATGCAAATCCAAGAGTTCTCATCCTTCTGGTGTCGTTATACTCGCATCAATTAATCATCCTTGTTGGAACAGGGATGAGCAGCAGGATAGAGCTTGAGGAAAGTATTCAGCAACGAACTATTCAATGGGTTGGTTTATTCCTATGACATCAACTAAAAATGTACATAAAAGATGTAAGTAGAAGACCATCCATATATTGACAAATTGTAAAGATCTGCTGGGTTCAGTAATCTTCACTCTGCACTATGGGCCATAGCTTCTTGTGTGCCTGCTAGGTTTGTTGCAGTGTTCAAAGTATCTGAATGATCAACCCCTAGGATATTTGTCTGCTTTGCCAGGAGCTCAATATACAGCTCCTCTGCCTGTTTAAACTGATTCAGGTAGTAGCAGGTTACTGCAAGATTGTGCATTGCATGGAGGGTGTCTGGATGGTCGTCCCCGAGGACCTTCCTTCTCTTCTCCAGCACCACAACTTGGAGCTCCTCTGCCTTTTTCAACTGGCCCAGCTCGTGATATGTCACTGCCAGACTGGCCATGGCACTCAGGGTATCTGGATGGTCCTCCACAAGGATCTTCCTCCTCTCCTCAAGCACGACAGCTTTCAGTTCCTCTGCCTTCCTGAACTGGCCTAGGTTGTGATATGTGGATCCCAAATTGCCCATGGCAGACAGGGTATTGGGATGGTCCTCCCCAAGGATCTTCCACCGCTTCTCAAGCACCACAACTTGCAGCTCCTCTGCCTTCTTCAACTGACTTAGCCTTTGACATGTCACTCCCAGATTGTGCATTGCATTAAGGGTATCTGGATGGTCCTCCCCTAGGATCTTCTGCCGCTTCTCAAGCACCTCAACTTCCAGCTCCTCTGCCTCCTTCAACTGCCCTATGTTGTGATATGTTAATCCCAAATGGGCCATGGCAGACAAGGTATCTGGATGATCCTCCCCAAGCATCTTCCGCCGCTTCTCAAGCACCACAACTTCCAGCTCCTCTGCCTTCTTCAACTGGCCTAGGTTGTGATATGTGGATCCAAAATGGGCCATGGCAGACAAGGTACCCGGATGGTCCTCCCCAAGGATCTTCCTTCTCTTCTCAAGCACCACAACTTGCAGCTCCTCTGCCTCCTTCAACCGGCCTATGTTGTGATATATGGATCCCAAATTGATCATGGCAACCAGGGTATCCCGGTGGTCCTCCCCGAGGATCTTCCTCATCTTCTCTAACACTACAATGTAAAGCTCTTCTGCCTCTTTTAATTCACTGAGCACCTGATATGCGACAGCCAGCCGGAACATTCCATAGAGGGTGTGTGGATGATCCTCACCCAGAAGATTCCTTCGATCAGCCAGGACTGCAAGGTGAAGCTGTTGTGCATCTTTCCATCTCCCTGCCCATAAGTATATCCACCCATATTCACTCCGAAAATCGGGTGTTAAATTGGGGCCTCCCTCAATCAAAGAATCAAGATGAGGGAGGATTTTTAGACTGGCCAACTGCGCATTTTCGCTTGGAATCATAGCAATTGACATCCCTAGTGTAGCTGCTGCCCAGGAATGATAAGATTGTCGGTCAGTGAGGGTGCTTTGACTCCAGCTATGTACCAGGGGATGAATTGAAAATATGTTTTTCTCAAAATGAAGGCTGATTAAGGAATATGCGCTGATCTCATTGGTGACCTTCATGAAGTGGAGAGAGTCCCAGGTACCCAGGGGTCCCATGAATTTTGAGAGGAATTCAAGTGGATCCTTGAGGTCGTCTTTGCATGGGTAATAAGCTGGAAAATTATATGCAGAAGCTCTGGAAAATATTGCTTCAGAGATTCCCTCATGATGAAGAAATGAACACAGCTGCAAGAATGTTGCCGCCAGTTTGCTCAGTTGGTCAAAGCTAATTTGCCAGGTTGTATAGACTGTCCAGGCATAGTTGTCATGAGACTGCACAGGCTTTTCACTCAACAATCGGGCCCGATTCTCCATATAGAGTTCTAGATATCGGTCAAGTTCTCCCGACTGCGAGATGAATGCCCCAGCTTGAATGATGGCAAGAGGGAGATAGCACAGCTCCTTGAGAAGAGATTATTTAACTCAACCATGTCAAAAAAAAAAGAAAATCCAGCTAGCCTTCACAATCTCAGCTGCAATGTCCTTATTGGCAGGTGTAGTGGCTACAGCAGCACTCTTGAGCAATAGTTCACCAGCATCTGTTTCTTCCATATCAGATACAAGTGCGTGGGATCCAGCATAAACTCGAAGTCCAGGATTTCGAGAGGTGATTAGAATGTTCCCATGGGTGCATTGAGGAAAGAATTTGTGGAGATTGATCTTGGGGTCATCTGCATTGTCAAAGAGCAGTAGCCATTCATCAGACTGAGAGCTAAGCCATTCCAGGGCATCCTGTGCTGTGCTTCCAGCAGTTTTTGTTGCAGCAATATTCTTCAGGCCTGTTTCAATGGTTTCAGGAGTGCTAGTGTCGATGAGGAACATCTCAGAGAAACTTAACACATATAAATTCAGTTGAATCAAATCAGATTTCAGGATTGAACTTACCGAGATGATGATTCCTGAATAAATTTCAGAGCAATCTGTGTCTTTCCTGCTCCACCTAAGCCATGAAGCAGAAAGATGTGCTGTTGGCTCAAATCCTGTTCAAAAAACTTGTGCATTTTATCCAGTATCCGGTGTCTTCCGTGAAATATCCGAGATGGAGGCGGACACCTTGTGCTGCTTTGCATGATCAGGATTGCAGGTGGATCTGAAACAGAGAGCTTCCAGTCAGCATTATTCAGTCAACCCAACATCTATCTTACTCAGTTGTTTCGCTGCCGCAAAGCCTTTGTGGACTTGAAGATTGGTGTCAATTGCTGCCATGACCTGAAGATCTGTCAGGCAACAATCTTACTGAAATGCAAGGACTGAGTACCAAGAAATTCAACCTCAGCTCTTGAATTCTTTTCCGATATCCTGAAATTTCATCTGCAGTACCGCCCAGCTTCATAACCTCCTTGAACCGACTGTTCAGGCCTCGGTCTTTCATTTGCAATTGTGTCACAGCTTTCAAGACATCTTGCAGAATACTAGCAGACTCATGTAAGAGCATTTAAGCAGAATGGAGAAAGATATTCACCTCTCAAGGTCCTCACACAAACCCTTGAACTTCAGGGCAGCGGTATCATCATGGGCGGTCAGTTGGACCTGGACAACCCTGATGATTTCTGTGATATTTTCACACAGCTCTTTGAGGTCATCCCGATTCTTCTTCACTTTCTGTGAGCACCAATTAGCCAATGAGCTTCCATCACTGAGTAAATGCTGAACCTCGACTGTCTCTAAGATGGTTACCGCTGTCCCAAAGACACCTTTGACGTAAGGAAACGGGATGCACTCGGCGGCTGCAGTAACTGCCTTGGCAATCACGAGTGAAGTCGCAAGCCAGTCTGACTTTGATTGGGAAGAAGTCTTGAAACGGAGCAACTTCGCATTCCGTCCTGGTGGAGGGGAGCTCGATGCTGTGTTGCGGGTGGTCGACATGGTGGAAGAAGTAGAGATGTGTATTCATGATTCAAGATGCGGTTGATTGAAGCTGTGGCACCGATCCACCCAGCCTCCATGCTGTCAGCGGCCGTCATCGAGATCCGTACCCATCTTCCCAGGACCGACAACTTGTCTCAAGATGTATGTTCAAATTACGCCCGAGAGGAACTGGTCGCACAATGGTCCAATCACTGGGGCCATACTTTAGATGGACATTGCATGCGAGGTTCATGTACATCGTGCCCCGTAGGCATCCGGAAAACAATCGTCGACACTGTACAAGCCAAATTACGGTACAACTGATCTATTCCCACCGGTGTCGTGTACCCCCATTGGCTCAAGAAATCATGTGCAAAAGTGAGAGCAGCCTATTGCACACTGGCAATGCACACTAGCTTCAGGGCACCCTCAGAATATTGTCCGAGTACCCAACCTGAGAGGTGAAGCGTGCGAGGCGTCGAGGATATAAAGCCAGCGGGGTCAGTGTTAGCTGTGATGAGTCACTGGCCAGTAGACCCAAGGAGGAGGACTGAAACGTGAGGATCGTCGGATGGATTAGGCAGCCCGGATCTCAGAGCAGTAATTTTAGATATGCGGGCTCAGACGGAGCTGTGCCTACTTACTTACTGCGGGAGTCGTCCTCGTAATATCGAATTACTATGGAAAGCCAGAGCACCACGCTCGTTTGATCACCGGCGATGGCCCCATCCGGCAGTCGGACTGATGGCACCCTCAGGGTCCGATGCGAACTGGTGTCGAGAGTATCTTTTCAACCTATATTAATGGCCTTCCCAGGTATTGACTTGAGGACTGTCAATATCAACTAGTATTAATTCAAGTTACTGTCGGACTGTCTCGACGCACTGGGACAACTTTGGCACCTTCGTCATCGGCAATGCGGTCACATGACTCGGCAAGGACCGAGAATGCCAACTTTCGCGCCGCTTTCATCCGTGGCATAAGCCGTTTATTTAGTCAGATGAGACCATAAAATTGTAACCACGACGTGCATCAGAATGATGTCAAATGGCAATTATCTCAACCTCGAAATGTATTTGACCATCTTTCTACTAGTTTTCATAGACTTCACCGTGCTCGGAAATTTGATCTTCTTCATCAGAAAACCAGGCCATCAGCTGTTCACCTTCCTCCAAATCGGCTTCACCCTCTGGCAAGGGATCCTGCATGTCATCTGGGGGTCGGAGTGAGGAAGGAGCCGTGGAAAGAATAGTTATCCCACCCAATCCGAGTCCATTATTAACTCCACCCATGTAAAATGATCCAACAACATCTCCGCCATTATGAAGGGGTGTCAAATTTGGGATTAGGGCAATATCATCCTCGTAATCCTTCCGAGCCATTGTTAAAGCATACCCCCAGTGTTGATCCAATTCTGCAGGAACTCGATGCATATTGTCGGGGTGTTCAAATCGAGCTAATAGTGCCATATAGATATCCCAAACATTTGTTCGAGTGACCGGTGGCTGCCCCATTTCGAGATAGAACTCAGTTGCGAGGACAGCGAAGTCTTTAGGCACCAATTCGAACACCTCATGCTCCGGAGGTGCGTACAGGTTCCGAACATGGTCCACTGAATCTGGGTCAACTTTTATCTTGATTGTGGAGGCTCAGAAACGTTGTGGGCTGAACTATAAACAGATTCAACATGCCTTAAAATCCAAGACACCAAAATCCTCTGGAGCCTCATACATGTGATTTGGGACACCATGTGGGAGGACCTTGTTCTTATCCGCTCGCTTGGCAGTGTTGTTGACACGTTCACGATACGCATCGAGCTCGCTCTGCAGCCATGGGATAAATACCCATCGGAAAATAAGACTAGCACATGCACATGTCAGATCGTGAAGGAAAATTTCAAGGAGAAGCACGCCTGCAGGAGATTACTGGGGTCATACCAGCCATTATTCACCCCAATGTCAAGGATATCCTCAAATCCGGGTGTCCAGCGATGCCGCAATTGAGACCACCCGATCTCTGGCATGACATTTTTCTTTTCATTCATCCATCGATGTTGAAGTGTCCCTTTGAGGCTTGGGTCATGCCAATGGCGTAGTAGAGTGTGTCCATTCGCAAGTAGATCACTGGGAGGAGATCGAGCAGCACCAGGCTCAGCAAGCGGTCCGTTTTACTTATCCTCTCCCTTGATTTTTGCTGATATAACTTATCCAGCTCGACGCTGAGAGGGTAACCCTTCACTCTCCCATCCGTGTTTTACTGACCATGGATATTGGAACTCCCTTTCTTCTCACGGTTCAAAAGATGCTTCAATTTCCACGGACTCTGGATGTCAATCCCCGGATGCCTCTCCCCCAGGCTCTGCCAGTGTCTCCCAATTCCATTTAAAGTCTGCGACATTTGACAGTGCTCGAACCACTGATAGTCGCTCCCGGGATCAGGTGAGCAGCCGCATACAATCTAACCTCACTGCTAACTTCGATCTTATCCTTATAGGGATCTGAGTCGATTCATCTGTCTACCAAACGTCAACGTAGTGTATGTTGGGATATAAATATCCTCTGTCAATCTAACGCTCCTTCGCACTTCAGGTGTCGCAATCTGTCCCACGAACACCGCCTCGACTCAAAAAGCGTGAACTTCCGGTGTACGAGTCCCCAAACCGTGATCAGCTGCGTGATGCGCTCCTCGAAGGTGGATCATCTTTTTCTTTGGTTTCCGGCCAAGGTATGCCCCTGCCTAAATTTGAAGCGAGTTGCTTATGCCAGTCCAGCCCGTTCTACTTCAGAACGAATTGAGTTCTTTCAAATCTCGGTTCGCCCTCCTCAAGAACTCTTATCTGCCAGCACATTTCAGGGGTTTGCGTGCGATCCAGCAAATGCTGCACAAGGGTCTTTCGGGATGGAGACCGGGAAGTATCTGGGAATTGGCACCTTTAAAACGGCCCATCCTGGATATTTAACACTGGTCCATCTTTTTATGGAGGGCCTTGGCACCAAGCCTAATGAAGCGGTGGCAGTTAAGCGTATGTATGTGCGTCGTGCGAAGCCCACGGAGGCTAACCCTCATGCTTGGGTAATTAACCGCCTCATGCCTGCGGATGAATTTCGTAAAACCATCATGGAGGCCAATGTTTTACTGTGGGCCATTTCCATCATGACCTTCACATATTCCTTCATTCAGCACTTCATCAACAACTCTCCGCATAACCCTCCGTTTGACATTCCGGAGGTTCGCTTTGTTCGTGCAGGAGTTGCTGTTGTCCACGAGCAGGCAACCGGTCCTGTGATTAATGCCAGAGCACGTGCATATCTCATCGAGGAGCTCATCGACGAGGAGCATGATGGCTTCCACAAGTTCATTAACAATGGAAGTGCAGTTCCGGTCCTTACTGCCAACAAGTCCTTGTCCGTGTTGGCCGATTTTCTCTCCTTTACACAGCATGTTCAATTTTACAAGACGGGTGGAATGGTTTACATCTCGGACCTTCAAGGTGCGTATTCGTTTTTAGCCCCGAATTTGTTTTGATTCCTCCTTCTAGGCACCACTAATCTGCTGACCGATCCCCAAATAATGACTTCCCCGTAGGTTTCCGTCCCTTATCCCTTGTGCTCCGGAATCTTACACCTGGTTTCAAGCTCAATCGGGGATGGTGTTGAAATATTTGGTGAAGGCAACGTGCCCGCAGCATTTAATGCATTTAAGGAGCAGCATGTTTGCAACAAATTTTGCTCCTGGTTTGAACTTCCGTCACTTGACGACTCGGAGGCCACGGAATAGTGGGATCAACATACATCTATTATGTCTATCTATGGTATATGCTCTGTGAAACACAATGATTATGCTTTTCCGATTTATGTTGTCTCTAAATTGCACCGGACTCGTGGAATGATAGGTTCTTTGGTTTGGAAGTTGAACTGTAAGTTGAACCAAAGTTTGACTTGCATTTAAAAAGTTTACCATACTGTCATATCTGAGGGGGGGGGGGAATTTAATAAGTGGAATGTATCGGAATATTTTTGGAGCTCCCAGCTATTGGCAACGGCACAGTCCTTTCTTTCCGGCGCGTGGGTGGTGTTTGGTCTTATTGTGTTATATGTGACACGTGTGACGGGGTGCGTGTGAGAGCGCCGACTTCGCGTCATTTCAAAGTTCGCGTATTAATCATCCCCGTTCCACGGACACCTCAGGTCAATTCAGCTCAACAGCCTTAAAGCTCCTTGAGGCAATCTGATGAGGTTGCGCAAATTGATGGACGGTCGCATCAGACATATGCGGTTCCATCAGTCCGACTGCCGGATGGGGCCATCACCGGGGATCAAACGAGCGCGGTGCTCTCACAGCGCTGGCCCCTCTATTAAAACACCATATAAATAAGCTACCCAATCCTATTTATCGCAATCCAAAATAAAACAAATTTATACATCTGATTTCGGCAGGACTTAAACGAGCTCCGAAATGTGCCGAGGTTTCTCCCATTGGTCCGGTAATTGCCGAGCGAATAGGAGAAACCTCGGCACGTTTCGGCACTCCTTTAAACACTGCCAAAATCAGATGTATAAATTTCGATAAATAGGATTGGGTAGCTTATTTATATGGTGTTTTAATAGAGGGGCCAGCGCTGTGTCTGGCTTTCCATAAATTACAGCGCTTTTCATATGTATACGGAAAACGGAAATTTTTCTGGGTGCTTGTCCGTGTTTGGCCAAGCCCCTAAGTAATTTCTGATGTTGCATTTTGCAGTACGTTCAGGACCCTTTGAGGTCAATCTCATCAATATTACTACACATAAGATATGTATGAGTATTGCCATGACTATGGGCATCGCAGGGCAAGCATGGAAAGGGAGGTAACCAAAGGATGAGTGAAATATGTGGCATTTGGGGAGTTGTGGACACAACACTGTGCTGGCTTTGCGTACCGGCACCTTCCATCCTATCCCATCCCATCCTATACTCATTATATAAGTTTCCGACACCCTCCCAGCAGCCACCGCTACTAGCCGCCAATACTAGCGGCTTCGGCGCGGCATAGCATGACCCAATACCCGCCGTATTTGCAGCCCTTGGCTCGAAACCACGCAAATGAAGTGGGGTGATGAGACTAGGAGACATCCCTGTACAACCTAGACATGCCCCACAAGGAGAACGGAGAGTGAATACAGACTTTGGGGGCATAACTGTGGCTTTCCTAACCCTTTCTGAGCGAAACTGAGCGGTTGTGGTGAAGGGAGACACAAAGAATGTGTGCGGCGGCGATTTAAGCGCCCGATGTACACAAGGACAAACACCCAAGGGGCTTCGGAAACGCGAATATTTTATATGACGTCTCCGTCAACCTCTATTTTCCCCGAGGATTCTGAAAATCACACTCCCAAGCCGATCGGTGGAATGGTCGTCGAGTTAGAGACCAAAAGATTATTACTGCATTTGGAGGGGGGGGGGTGGGGGTACAGCCACTCGGCCTCACTCGGCAATGAGAAAATCATCACGTGTATTGATCGCAGCGGACATTGCCGAAATGTCTTTTTGAACGAAAACATAAATTACGGCCTGGAAAGCTACCCGAATGATATTAGGGATGATTTAAAGGATGTAGATACTAAAAGTATAGCCTCAGGTACGTTTACTGCTGAGGGAAGGCTAAGCGAAGCTCACGTGCTGCTTACAAATCGCTTACGTGGGGGGGGGGGAGCTAGACCCTCTGAAAATAAAAATGGAAGGTATGTTGATATTTTCGCATTTTCGTACCCCCTTGCAAACACCCAAGAAAAATTTCCATTTTCCGTATACATATGAAAAGCGCTGTAAGGGCCAGGCCAGTGTATTTTAAGTGAGCGCGGGCTCAGCAGTAAAGCATGCGCCCGGATTCAACTACCCCTCATCTCACGAGCCGGGTGTCCAATAACCAACCTCAATTTTTTTTGAATCCTCGCGCTTCCTGCTTCCTGCTTCTTCAGGTACTTTTTTAAAACATTCCGATTGGAATCAACTACCCCTAGTACCTACGTCCTTGACAGGTCTCCGGACAAGACAACCACCGGGGTCGAAACAAAACATCAAATCCGTGGGCGATGTGTTTGCAATCTGCTGATCTTGGGTCGCTGTTCATTTACTCTCCAGTTTTTCAAGTACTACCACCCTTCTATTACCGCGATATTTGTCTTGGTCTCTTAGTCTCTTTCGTTCCGACCACCTCTTGTCATCCTCTCTCCCGCTGACTGCAGTCATGGCCACGAATATATATACTGCGGAGAGCCCCCGTTGGTTAGCGGTCCTCTCTTCCTTCGACGTGCGTTATCGACCGCGAAATGAACAACGTTATCGACTGCGAAAGGAAAAATACCTCGTGGAGCAAGCAGGTTGCTTCAGAAGACCTCCTGCCCACTCAAGCTGCCAGACAAGACGTAAATCTCGCTGAGTGGCCATCAGTCACGGCTAGTTGTCAGCCGATTCCCGGCGACCAGCCAGCGTGCGTACCTGAGTGGCGTTGAGCACTGTCTTGGTATGTACCAAGTTTAAATATGATCTACCTGTTCGCCATTATTTAACTGGCTGCCTTCCTTTGAGGCAGGTAGAATATATCGAAATCACTCCAAGCGAGCTCGGCAACCCTTTTTTAATCCAACAATAGGTCAACAGGAAAAGGTCAGTATACAGTTAGACGCGTAGAGAGATACGTGTTGTGATTGAATAGATTAAGATTTGTTGTTTAGATTGTAGACCCCCAAGAAGCTCTATGTCCGAGATCCCCGGACGGAATGTAACCGGAGGAAAAAGTGCGCCTCAATGGCCCACACGAATATTGATCCAGGGGCAATATGCCGCAGCAATTGTACCTACCGATTCGGCACCGCAAGCCAAACATAAACTGGCCGCACGCCCAACTCACACGGATGTTCCCAAGCACAGGCGAAATATAATTATACGGCCCGTATCTACGCACCATCACATTCCATCCATCCTCCATCCACGAAAGATTCAGAAATCACAATATGCAGCACAGCAATACAAGCAGGATATACTACAGCGCACACCATACATACGAAGGGGCGATAGCTTACGAAGGGAATGGAAGATAGGTACAAGAACACGAATCGACGGCATAGTATGGGATAGAGTACGGGTACGGGTATGTAGATCTAAGCTGGTACGAAAATGAAGATTAGATGGGCGGGAGTGTAAGGCGAAGAGGGAGGAGACATGGATGCGGATGCGGATGCGCAGACGGGTAGGATGAGAGGGAAGGGACGGAAAGGGAAGGCATGGGGATAAATAAACGGAGGTCGAGACCCGCGCTCGCCACCGAGTCGTGCGTACCCGCTGTTCGCGAGCCCACGGACCAGCAGTGCGCCGCAAGGCGCGTGCGTGCTACAGCTGGATTACTGCGTAACCAACCAAAAAACCGTGCGCCAGCAAAAACAAAACAAAAATTCGGGGCAGGCAGTGGGGAAGAAGGGAAAAAATAAGTGGAAGGAAGGAAGGACGCAAAGAAAGAGGGAGCACGCACGCGGACAGGCCCACAGCACGTTCATCACCTCGAGCGCGACGAGGAAGGTCGCGCACCGCACCGCGCCGAGCGAAGTGTCGTTCGCCCACAGGAGCAGACAGCTGGGGTGCTCGCGTCAGCGCGAAATGTAAGTAAGACAGATGAAGGAGTGAAAGTCGTACATCGCGAGCTGGGGTTAGAACCACGTAACCGCAAACGGGCGCTGCGCGAGCTGCGTCCCCGCGGATCTGATCGGACCGGAGAGGGTACATACTGGATGAACCGGATGACAAAGAATTCGTTCTGGTACTGAACTGCATAGACGCACTCGTCAGTCGACCGAAGAAATCACATAGAATAAAATAAATAGATAAATCAAGGACGCGCTCCACTCCTCCGCCTGTCTGC
Source organism: Mycena latifolia (assembly GCA_029289555.1). NCBI lineage: Eukaryota > Fungi > Basidiomycota > Agaricomycetes > Agaricales > Mycenaceae > Mycena > Mycena latifolia. The sequence goes on from JARJLE010000072.1 coordinate 202,151, forward strand.
GATTGAACAGCGGGCCCGGCGAGAGCCCTTGCAGACTACAGAGGCCTAAGTAAATAACGAACGCTAAAGAGACAGACGGGAGAAAAGCGCACCTCTTTGTGATGATCATCTGCGCGCTGCAGGCCCTCTATCAGTCGACCAAAACTTCCTTGCACGAGGAGGCAAAGAAAAACACGCACTGGACGAGTTCTCGCGGCACAGATACGCCGGCGGCCGCGGTGTGCAGATGGCACCGGTGCGCGTCAGGCGCGACCTGGAGCGCCTGCGTCTTGTGTCACGCCTCCTGCGCGCGGTGCGCCCGACGTGCCCGCAGAGGTTTGCAAGGAGCATGCTCCGGCAGGAAGGCGTTAGATTGCGGTCTTCGCGTGCGCCGCGCGCGCCTGCCGCGCTCGCGGTGGTACACCTCGTTCGGGAACAGCAGGACTCCGAGAGGTACTCCTATGAAAAATGCGCATCAAACAAGGCACCAGGATATTGGCATGGGAAGGGAAGGGATAACGCAGAGTCGCGGGCTCGCACATCGGCATCCCCACGCCCGCGTCCGCGCCTTGCACTCCGCGCGCCAGCTCGTCGTGACGCGCAGCGCGCCCCAGCAGAGCCTCCTCACTTCCTCTGCGTGCACCACGCGCGCCCCACGCGAGGTCCCACGGCAGCGCGCTCGAGCCCACCGTGTCGAGGCCGCGCGGCGGGCTCCCCGGTGGGAGGCACGCGCATTCGGCACCGGGGCTGGGGTGCACGTAGTGACACACGTCCGGCGTGCGCGCGCCCACGGCGGTGAGCCCCAGCGCGCCGAGCACCTCATCGAGGAATGCGAGCATGCGCGCGAGGCGGTCGGGGTGGTACCCCGGGTGCGCGGAGGACTCGTACAAAGCGAGTATCTGCGCGGGCTGACAAATTCGTGGGGGAAGAAAGAGAGCAGAGTTCAGACGCACCAGTACCGCCTCGGCCAGCGTCGCGTCGCGCCATGCGCGCTCAAGCCCGTCCTGCGCAGCGTGCCGCAAGAACGCGGCGCGTGAGCGCCCAGCCTCGCCACGCTCTGCCTCGTTCGAGCATCAGGCTCGCCACCGCCATCGCCGCACGCGGAGAGCGTGGGCTGCACGAAACGCGGGTCCACCGCGGGCGGGAAGGACGACGACTCGAGAGGACGAGGCGGAGGCGAGTTGCCTCGACGCGGCGGGGAGGGGCTCATTGTCGGAGGCGTCGGCGAGGAGGGCATACGCCGCCCCGGGCGCGCTGGGCAGCGGTGGGTACTTGGCCAAGACTTGGGCTTGAGTATGACGGTGGTGATGAGGAGAGACGTGCTTGCTGCGCCGTCGAAAATAAACAAGCGCCACCTATGAACAAATAACCGGATTGGGACTCGGTTCGATGTCAGTTGCGCCGCGCATTCTCCCTTCTGCCGGTCCATCTCGATTATATTGGGTGCCTTCAAGGGGGTGCCGATCTGTGAATAACGGAACCGGTGTCGGTTCTTGAAAATCTGTCCTGCTCGGCGGACCAACCAACCACGTAATATCCCCATAAGGGAATTCATCACGTGTGTTGTGTTGAGATCTCGCCAGCTCGCGCCCAACAGCGCTCCTGTCACAAAATCCAGCCATAAATACAGTTTTTTTAAAAATGTCTTCAAGATGTCCTTCCAGACTAACTCTGGAGTTACTGTATATTTCTTGTCCAGTCTCAAACTTTCACTGAGTGTCATCAAGAGAGTGTCGCCCGATGCCAGTGAACCACTGCTTCTCATTTTTGGTATGATTCCTGGCGGCTGCAACATTCATTTGATTCTTGACATGCGAGTCAACACCAATTTTTCATGATTTCACACATCAACCAACCAAACCCAAACGCCGAATCGGGCAATTTGGTCTTCGGGAGGCAAGATAGCCTTCCATGAAGCTCAGACAGCCTTTTATGAGTATCTGGAGGCTCAGAGAAGTCGGATAGACCACTTTCCAGGCCCCCAAACTGTGGTTCCCAGAAAAAAAATTCTGGCCTGACGGCCGAACCAACCGACCGACACCTGGTCCGCCATTCACGGATCGGCACCCCCTTGGTGCCTTTGTATTTTCCTGACTTTTGTCTGCCGCCAATAAATATTTAGGTCTGATCGTGCCGAACTTTGGTGCACCGTGTGCGTTGATTCAACTCTTGGATTCAACACTGCGCAGACGGCCAGCTGGGACTCGGTAGGTAGGTCAGCGTCCTATAAATGGATGAAGAATGTGCAGCCATTCATCCGCTGATTTACGGTGAATAACTTCCTTCGGTTTTTCCATGTCATCAACATTCTATCAGTAGTTCCGCCTCCGAGGCTCCGGTCCTATTACTGCAATTAAACGCTTACGCCATCCGCTTGCGACCCCCAACACACAGCTTCCACGAGCGGGAGGTCGCCAACAGTTTATCAATGCAGTAATGCCATCAAGCACCTACCTTTATGTCTCACCTCAATTTAACCCTCAGCCTAACTCGCCTTCAAGTTCACGTCAATCTCTTCTTGTCTCCGTGCTCGGACTCAGTGCGCGGATCTCAACCCTTATCACCTGAGAGTCAGGTATTTATTGCCTCATGATCGCAGGTACTCGCGTGGCGCAACGCACATGGTATCTATATTATATACGATCGCTAACCTCAATACCCTCACTTGCACGCCGGGGCTCCTTTTTTGGAATCAAAATCAAAAGTCACCGTCGCACAACGTCAATTTTAACTTTGGCTTGGGACCTGCAGGCATATTAGGCAGAGTGCCCGGTGGGCCCATTTGCCTCGTGTAGTCTACTTCGACTTCACTGATTATGATTCACGAGTTAATTATTTCCGTCCGTAAGTCCGTACGTACGCAGATGGCATCAACCACCCATCGAGTGCGTGCACTGCGTTTTCTCGCCCGGGTGTGGGTTGATGCCTGTGCTTGGAATACAACTTGTTCATGACAGGTGTCTTGCAAATATGCACACCTGTCCGCGGCCCTTCGCGTGTTCGCCCGCGCTCATGGGCGAAATGGCATGCAGGTGCGCGCTGCCCGTCTGCGTCTGTCTCCTTCTGTACAATCGAACGGCCTGGCCGAGACATAGCAACTCCCGAATTGCCTAACGCTTCAGCTGGAATGCATGACAGTCAACATGACATTACCTTCGGAGTTCTTGCCAAACGAGAGTCATCCACCTCTTGCTTTCAACTCATTGACCTCCCAGTCAGGACAGATGCACATCAGGTGCTGCCGGGGGTCTCCGATCGTGCTTTGAATGTGCGACTACAGCTAGATACCATCTAAATTGAGTTTAAATCAGCTGCATATCGACAGAGGCTCAATTGTGGACCTTTTATTGCCAGCCCGTATCGAATTCGCATTGGAGGCGGACGTCGCTTCCCTTCTTTAAATGAATAAATATATTTATATTTCAATAAAAATGTTCAACAAAGAGCTAGGTGAAAACTACAGAGTCTATCCAATTCAAACCACGGCAACAAGCTCAATGTACTTATCCTTCTCTCCTTCCCCTCCCATCTCACCAGCCTGCATTCCTTCGTAAGTTTCCTCCGACACAGCTGTGATAGGGGCATTGAGCTGTCCAAGATGTGTCAAACTGTCCGTGGGCTCCTCCAGCACATTGTTGGTGATTGCGGCAAGCCTCTCATCGAGCCCTGTAACTTGTTTCGCCTGGGATGAGCGTTCAAACAACGGTCTGGCGGTCTTCCAAAGCTCAATGGCCTTCGACACTTCCCCGTGACCCTTTGCCAGATCACCAAGTCCGAGCATGCATTCAGCTCTGCTGCGATGAATATCCATCCGTGTGAATCCCTCCAAGGCAACAGTAAATAGGACTGTTGAAGTAGCACTGTCCCCCTCAGTTTGAAATACATCTCCAAGGAACTGGACTGCTCGATGAAGGGCAATTTTGTCCCCCAATTTCTTTGCATATGCCAGATATACAACTGTCCATCTGGCGGCCGAGAGAAAGTCACATTCAGGCCAACAACTGATATTAGCAAGGCTCTCCATGCACAACAGTACACCTTGAGCATCATTTTCCCATGTTGACTTAAAACAAGTCTGTAGTATGCCCTTTGCAATCACAATTTCTCCCTCTCTGAGATGCAGGTTTCCTAATTCAATATTACAGTATATCTTTGCAGAGACTACATTGTAATTTCCATATCTGTAGGCATCTAACAGGGCCATTGCTTTGTCAAGGTTAGACAAGACACCTTGTTTCGATGCACCGAGTATGATGTCCAGTTGTGCAATGTTAAGGAGAGCACAAGCATAGTTAAATGAATCTTGAGCAGCAGCATCTCGGGCAAGCTGCATGTGGATATTGCGGGCCACTGCATATTCTGATTTCAGGAGCTGGGCTTCTGCCAGGCCTTGCAATAGAGCTATATATGTATCCCCAGTAGTTAAACCACAAAGCTCCAGTAGCTTTTGTGCCCTCTGACAGAGGAAGATGGTATTCTGAGTGTCGCCACAGCTTTTGTAACATAAGGCTGAAGTGCGGAGGGCCAGTGATTGAAAATATAAATCTCCTGCTCGCTCGGCAAGTTGGTATGAAGCTTGGGAATGCTTCTGAGCAACACCATAATCCCCAATGAGACATTTTATTCGACCCAGAGAATCCAATACCAGGGCCTCCTGTTTTATGTCTCCATGTGATTGGGCGAAATCAAGTGCTTTGTGCAAGTACTCCAGGGCCACCGATATTTTTTTTTCAGTATAGAAGTAGTAAAGTCCCACTTGAAGGTAAAATCTACCTAAAAGTTGATTCGATTGAGACACTTTCAATTGAAATTATGCAAGGGACTCACATTTGAGGGCTGGTTCATTGAATTCATGGAAGTACGAGATGGCCTGTGTGATCAACAGCTCTGCATCGGTAGAAAGACATGGGCTGCTTGACTCAAATTTCCATAAGATGACCTGTGCCTTGAACTTTTCATCACAATTCCCAGGAAGAACAGCTTCAATCTGATCCATTAACATAGCAATCAGGTGATTATACCCAGGACTCATGTTCCACGTGAAAACCTTCATAGAAAGGGTGCAATCCATGGTTTCTGCCAAGTTTGGGTTATGTTGATCCAACCCTCGGAGCAGCAATTCACCGATATTTCTAACATTCAATGCTAGGTGCTTGATTCTTCCAGCCCCCTGCTGAGTTCTAGGATAATGCCGGTACAGATCCAAAAGCTGATGAAAGTATTTTTGCAGTGGGTGAATTAGAAGTGAGGAAGGAGGATAAAAACACTGCATGTGTTCTCGGATAGGCACCAGTGATTTCAGTCGCCTCTTGTCATCAATGTATGCCAGAGAAGTAGCAAGTAATGTAGCTTTGCATGTCATGATGTCATTCATAGAGAGCTTGCTCTGGATAAGCTCAACATCAGACAGCCCATCTGGCAGAATTGAGAGTAGACTCAAGAGGTCCTTGGCGCCTGTGCTCATGCGGGAGCTGGAAAGTGAAATTGTGATGGATGTGTCCAGATCAGACTTTCTGTCATTGCCTGCCGAAAGTAGGGAAGTCTTTTCTGACTTCCAACGAGCCAAGACAGCAGAACAACTTCCTTCCAAGTCCACAGCATGGGCTATCAGATCAACAGCAAGTGGCATGTTATCTGTCAATGAGAGTACTTGATTGACATCCTTGCTGTCATGCCCATCCTCTGCAATGGCAAAAAATGTGTCACGAGCGGCAACATCCGACAATGGCTTTAAGGGTGCCAGAAAAGGGCGAGTCCACTGGACTTTGGCTGGCCGTTCTGCACCTCTCATTGTGATCTATCAGGATGTCAGTATATTTGCAAGCGTGAACAGATCTGGAGACTTGCCATGAGTGCCAGATGTGGGATACCAGTGAGTTTGGACAGGAGCTCTTCAACCTTGCTGCGTGACTCGAGAGGCTCCCACGGAGTTTCCAGATTATCAAGAATGAGCAGGGAAGGCCCAATTGTAGCGAAATACTGTATGACTTGTGTTGTAGCATCCTTGACTGGCTTCAATCCTATGTGTTCTGCAATTAGGACTGACAGTCCAATACTGGTTGTGACACAATCTGCCAGTACAAAGAAGCACTGTTCATATTTGGAGGCAATATCAGGGTGGTGAAGGGTGGCCTTGGCAAGGGATGTTTTGCCTATTCCACCGGCACCTAAAATGGCAATTCTCGGTGATTCCTGCTGGAGTATATCCACTATCTCCTTGAGTTCGGATTCACAGCCATGAAAGATCTTCGGTTTCGCAGGTAACATTGAGAGAGAGTTGGAGCTTGAGCCGGTAAATTTTAGTCTGAATCAACAGCCAGAAACGAAAATAGTACCTATTCTGGGATCCACCGGTCTTGTAGATCTGTGCAACATATGAAAAGCAGCCTTTGACAAGGACAAGGAAGTCCGTACAGAGGATGACCTGTCAGAAGTGGTGCCATCTGACCAGTTTGAAATCAACTCAAGCACCTCCTTGTGCATAATCTCGGCCTCTTCCTGCATCTGAGTAATGTGACCAAGCACAGTGATGTTAGTTTCAGTCTAGATGAGGTTTGAGTATCATGGCATCCATCATGGAGGGAAGAAATATATGTACCTTGAACATCTCAAAAGCCTGCTGCAGTCCCGCCCGACATTCACTAAGAAGTGTTTTTGTCTCAGTCTGGCAAAAGAAAGACTTGATCTTGCTTCCATCCTGCTGTGCCTCCACAAATGCATGAATCTTGTGAAGTGTCCTAATAAACTGTCAACTATACTCGCAGTAAGTAGCATCATCCATACTCCAAGAATTTCCCAACATGGTCCAAAGTTGCTGGAGGAAGATTCCCCTTGGTTTCAGACTTGATATGGAGATTGACAATAGCACAAAGCAGTTGATAAACATTTTCCAGGAGTTGAATGCAGTCTTCCTTATTCTTCTTGACATTCTATGCCATATGAGCACTCACGGCCAACTGTCAATGACCTATCTTACCTGCACTGCAGTAATCAAGGAGAGAATGGTGTTCAAAATGGCCGGCACAAATGGAGTACCAAATGCATCACTGAGCTCGTTGAGGAGGGTGATGACCGGGGTCAAACAGGTGATAGTGTTATTCAGACGGATATTGGTAACAGTGGGTTGGGGGGACATCATGGAATGGTGGACTACAAACAAACTCGGGAGATGGGGCTCTTATATGGGAGCATGGCAAGGCAGTGTCCTTGACACATATCATGTTAATCAAGTAGTTCATGTTCAACTCTATGATGATCTCATAGCCTGTGTCCTATTCTCAGAATTATGCCACGGTCTATTTCAGTTGTATCTCTCCGATGAGTTGCTAACCGAATATTGGCGTAGTTTGATGGTTGGCCCATTTTTTGCACCAGTCAGCATCAATAGTAATCAGTTGATCCCGATTGGAAGGAGTGCCGTGTTGCATTTCCCTGGCTTTCGGAAGCTGGTACTCACAAAATTATCCAGTGGATTGCTAATTGTGTGAATTTTAAAACTCATCTCTAGGAACATGATGGTAATGCTATCATTCAATCCAGTGGCAGATTCCGGGAAAGCCAGTCTAGGGATCAAGGGACCATCCACGAATGACTTCCTCACTCTGCATTGCCCGAACTTGGCCCAGGATTCGCTAGTCTTCTGGTCCTCTAAAGTCGACCCAATCAATGTTTCACACCCAACGGAGCTCATCATGATTAACCCTGTCTGCGATTTTTTTAGCGGATACCTGGGATCTCACACAGATCCCATTATATGCGGGATGTCGAACATTAGGATGGACTGTGGCAGGTTGCATCAATCCAGATGAGAGATATGTCGTCCGTGGCATCCCACCGCCACAGCTCCCTTAGCGCCCGACTATGGGCTTGAATGGTGTTACCGTCACCTTTGCGGTTGAATCTCGTTCCTGGATCCAAGATTGTGCTGGTTGGAGTGCGCTTGCTTAGACCAGTCAGTCATCACTGTCGCACCTCATTCATATTGCCCTCAGTCCATCTTTTGCGGACATCGTTATGGACATATCTCTGTGTCCGTGCTAGGATTCCCTCTGCGGCCTGATTGATCATACTGCATGCCATCCTTGCAATATATCATGATACCCTCCCGATCTTCTGTGGCCGTGTGGACTTTGCAAATGATGATTCCGAGGAAACAAGAAAATCACCGCTATATATAGGATTAACAACAAGAAAACTACAGCGGAGTCAGTATTGGCGAAAGAAGTCTGTTTGCAACCCTACTCAGATAGGGGCTTGAATGATATCACCCGGCCGGCATCGCCCGGCCGCTTATCAGCGCTCGCTGAGTGATCTGAGAATTACTCTTGACTTCCCTCGAGTCTCGACGACTGGGTGCGCTCGGACAAGATGCAGCCCTCGACTCTGCGCTCCAGGTCCACAGCGGTGCAAACAGGCTGTCGGAGATCGCTGTCAGCGCCGCGCAGGGTAAGTTCCTGCATCTACTCGTCGCGTCCCTCGGGGTGAAGCGTGTTGTGGAGGTGAGCATGCTTGGTGGGTGAGTATGGTGCTCCTCTCGACCGGGAGTTTTGAGACTAATTGGCAAACGGGTCGGAGGTATTCGATAATCCAATGACGATCTCTCTTCTTGAACTCCGATGAGCTGCGTTGCACTCGGTTGCCGCGATTCCTCGCCCTTCTTCCACCAACCCCCGAACCTCGGTGCCACCAGGCCGCTATTTTCTGATTCCCACGCACTGGGGACCGAAACTATCGCGGTTACTTCGGATATCTTTCCCTTCACCTCGCCAATTGCACTCTGCCGTTATCATGGCCACAACATGTCCAAGTCCCCTCAGGCATTCAGAGTCTTCCTTCTGTGGATCCAATTCCTTGCTCGACCGGCTCTGGTTGATCTGTGTACACCGAACACCAAAGTACCCTCACTGCACCGTGAAACCCCTCATAGATGCAGGTAGGTACTGCAATTGTGTGACTGCAGATGGCGGAATTCCTGGACTGCTTTTCACTTCTTTATTTACTGTATACTCAGCCTGAGCCTCAGTGTTGTTGCACCCGAGTTTGCTGTTAATTCCATCAGGAAAATCTGAAATTCTATAAAGACACCTCGGCCATTTTCTTGGTCTTTGCAGGTCTATGGTGGTCTATAAAGACATGCCGTCAATCTATATGGGTCTTTGATGCACTTCCGGTGTCTATGAATCTATAGGGTTTGCTATGATTGTCTATCATGAACTCCAGAGTTAAGTTCCTTTCAAGCTCCTTGTATAACTGTCACTGTCTATCAGCAGAGTTGCTGTAGTTATCATGAATATCTCAGGCTGCTGGCCTAGCTGATTATGCGTCGAGTAATTGGCACCGTGACCGAATATAATTTGCGCAAGTCATACTCTCGAGTCTGGGTCATATTACTTAACCGTGTCTGAGTGTCTGGAGAACAATTTATTGTCGTGATGCGTGCTTAATGCAGGCATATACGGGGTTCTGATGCATCACACCATGGGCCATGGCCTATAGGTCGCAATGCAACAATACCGCTAATGAACGATGCGAAATGATTAATCACCGCAGGTCTTAGCATTGTGTCCCGGCCCAGCTTGCGCACGGGGGCACCCGTCCCATCAAACCCGCGCTCATCAATCAATTCCTCCGCATCCACGCATCAATGGCGTATGAGCTCGCCGCCCCGCCTCTCCCTGGTCCGTGCACTGATCCAAATCGGGATGTTGTTTACAATTGTTATCAATCAGTCCCTTCGCCCCCGCCCTCGTCCGCTTCCCCACAATGGCGCCCCTCTCGCTCCCCTGCGCCGCTACAGTGCGCCGCCTTTATAGTTATTCGATGCACTTTGGCCAGCGCTGCCGATTCGTACTGAAGCTTGCCCTATTCACGTCCCTTTTGCCAGGCTTCCCGCCGCCTGCCCGCGCCCGCGTACCCGCTGCCCATTCCTACGCGCCACCAACAGTAATAAATGATTACCTACCAAGCCACCTCTATGCTGTACATTTTTAAAATTTCCGGCTCCCACCCCCGTGCTTTCCCCGCCACCGCCCGTTGCCCGCTCTCGGCCCGCCATTCCCGCTATCTGGCTTGCGCACGCTTATTTTCCAGATGGACAGTGTGCATAGAGTATTACCTACTCCATTCCATGTCTTTACTGTGCCCACCATTCGCCGCGCGCACTTCCACGCTTCTTCTGTCGGTCACGTGCATCCCAGCTCCTTCGCCCCGCCCCGCGCCAGCCTCCGCGTTTCCACGCGTTTTTGCTGCATCCGCACGCGACGTTTATGCCGGGAAAACGATTCAAAGTACGAAATTTATTATTGGAGTAACCTCTTCACCGCTATTCAGAAAATGATGCTCCCGGCCCCCGCTTCCGGACCATGCCAGGCCTTTTCTATCCCTGTTAGTTATTCTCTACATGAAATGAGTATGAAAACCATAAATGAAACTATCCGAATCTCTTGCATTCAATTCCATCGTTCCATGCACTCCATACTCCTGACGAGTATATGTTCTCACGCTGAATTCAGACCCGCATCGTAACTTGTCTATATACTTGAAGTCCAGCATCTAGAGACCTGATGCATATTTTTCGGACGTAGGAAAGGTTCCTGTGGAATAATTGACATCACCGCTGATTCTCCGGAGGGTGTGTAATACACTCGCGGCGCCTACTCGCGCAAATGTGTATTTTCTCCCAGGGCGGCCAAAACTAGTCTTTGCGGGACTCTCTGATGCTCTTAGGGCAACGGGAATCAGCAAAAATAGTAGAGGCAAGCTTCCTTTGACATTATAGAGCATTTGCTCCGATAAAATTGAATTTGACAAATGAACAATGAACAGAACGGAACCTGGGCTAATGCTATACTGGGTTTATGGTTCTGAACAGCGATACTTCGCGCACTTTTCCAACGATCACTTGTTTTTGCATGAACTTGGATATTTTTGAGAACGGTTCGCTTCCCTGAGATGATCTACTGCCTCAGAATTTGAATCTAGCCCTGTCTTTAGTTCCCTCGCGGCCGTTTTCCTGGTGTCTGATCAACTTTCGACAATATCCTTTCAATTTTTCGGTACAATTCAGTTCGGTTACTGAATGAAATATCCTGGCATGGTGAGATTTACGTTCAAGCCTGGGGAATGCTGAACGAGCCCCGAGTTTGTGTGTCTGATATTAGAAATAGTCCTGTGTGACATGGTCACTACCGTGACTCTTCCTCTTCCGCACGACGTCCACAGCCTCTGGAGGACCCCCGCGCGGGAGATGCTCTGGTTCCGCACTCAACTCGGCCTAAAAAACATGTGGCGACTGAAAAAGGTGCTCAAGGCCTGCCCCGGATCGCACGACCCCACCTGTCGACGACACCGCTCATACACGCTCTACCAGGCTCCATCTCATAATATCATTCAAAATACATCTTCTAGGTCGTAACAAGGTCTCTCTGGTAAGTTTTTTCTCAGTTTTTATCCCGTCAATCCTACAATAATGGTCCAGATGTCGTTGAGCCCCGATTGACCTCTCCGGCTCTGGGAAACGCTCCAAACGGCAGAGACACTGCCAGGGATTTCGTTCCATCCTCCTACGAGAGCAGAACCGAGGAGGGATATGTGCTCACAGTCACTGGTGTGTCCATTACACTCTCCAATCCCGCCTTTGAACTTAGCTTCTGAAATAGCTTCCAAGCGATCAGTTGGATGTTATTTGCAGCTATATCGAACCTTTCACCCATCCTCGGGGTAGCGCCCCACGGTGGCTCCGCCGCGGCTTCCCTTGGCGTCATTGGGATACGAGCGGATCTTGCCAGAGGCGGATGCGCGCGGCGATCACAGCGATCCAGACGCCTTGCTGGGCGCCCCAACACCAGCGGTGAACGTGGCCGCTCTGACGAGCGATCCCACGTCGCTTGTAACGCCATGCTCCCGCTGCCAGATGGCGCGGTGGCGGTCCCTCGGCTGTAAAGCATGGAGTCCGCGGTTTAGTTCGCATTGGTGCTCGGCGAGTGCCGCGTGCGCGGAGCGGGTTAGCTGCGGGGCATCGGCCAGGTTTAGTCGGGACTGCCGATAGAGGCGCGTCTGCATGGACCTACACTGCCGGGGTCCAGGCCATGTGCCCCCTCGTCCCCCGCTGTGTCCCCCACGCCCCTGCGTTGCTCTGCGACTGGATTAGGGGCTCCCCACGTAGACGCACGCAACCGCCTCCACCGACCGCGCCTACCACCGCATGGCGAAATGAAGCGCGCCAACCGCTGGCCGCGCGGTTGGCGGTCGCGGTCGTTCTGCGACGTTTGCCGGCTTCCTTCTTTATCAGCGGTGTGCAGGCAGGGACCATGCGCCAACCCGCCGCATACAATGATTCCTGGCGCTCATTGAGAGCCTCATTCGCACCTCCTCCATGGTTATACTGAGCACCAGGCGCCGCTTACGCTCGCTGCGCTACTGAGCGCGAAAGCGAGCGCAGCTCTGAATGCTTGTTTTCTCACGATTCTCGGGTACGTGGGGCGCGTTTGGATTAGGCAATACTTTCCATAGACTCGCCCTTGTCGTCCGGTATTCCTGTATTTTTTGTAAGATTTTAATGCAATTTATGTGATTTGGTTCTGCTCATCGTCGCCGGCGACGTCGAGTATGTGCGGGTAATCGCAACAAACATAGGCAAACGCGCAGCCGATGCGCTTGGCAGCAACAGAAGCAGCACCCTCTGCCCGGAGAGACCCTTAGCTGAATGGTGAGATGATGCATGAAAACAGGTCGCTAACTAGTGGTGGTTTAACGGTGTGACCTATCACTGATCAGCATGGGGTGATTGATCACCCCCCCATACCGTGGACCTTAATGCCCGTTAGGGAGAGGAATAAAAAACACGACAAGTGCAAGACATCGCTTGTAACCGCTGGCCGTAACGACTTTGAACGTCGTGGGATTTGGAGAAGATTGCCGATCGGCTACAGCCTTCGAAACACCGCCCAGCGGCAACATGACCAAATGTTGATCTTGCCACGTCGCATCTCTCTTTCTCCCTCATCCTTTTCCCCACTGCACCCACTCGTTCTTCACCGGAGGATTCCACGCACACTCCTTATCGTCCCCGGCCCCACAGTTGAACTGTCAAGCATTCCCCCCAGCCGCCAGACAGGAACCCCATTGCCCACAGTTGTCAAGATTTTCCCCATGTGCCAACACTTGCAAGCTTCAATGGTCTTCGGCTCGTCAAGGTATCAAATACTAGTGTTGCCATCTGGCCCCCCAACTCTCGAATCCGTGCTGCCAAATTTCCAAGAGCTCACCCATCTACCTGATTTCAAGCACTCCAACTTTCCTCAAGTTTGCGCAAGTCACACAAAGGCTCCAACCGCTACCTTTAAAGTCTCCTGGCCCCTGGGACTGTCTTCGCCACTTTGCCAACGCTCAAGTTGTATTTCTTCTCGAAGCGTCAAGTCGGACTCACCTTCCTTCATTTCTTGACTATGATTTCATGCTCGCAATCTCAGTCTATTCTCAGTGCCCATCACCCCTTGGTAAGTTCGCCGCAATGATATTTCGATGTTGTACTATGTTGCGTTGTTGCGTTGTGTGTATTCTTTCGCTCTAATGTATTTTGTTGCATCCTCTATCCATCGTTGAAAGCTATAAGAGCTACAAAAGCTGTAAGATCTATTGTTACTATGATCACCATGTCTATGCGGCCTATCTGGTCTATGCAACTATATAGAGCAGGTGGTGTCTATGATGGTCTATGCAGCCAAAACCGCCCCTCCCACCTTTCTATATAGACGACCATCTGCTATGGAGTCTTTGTCTTTGTTGGTCTCTCCAGGTCTATAACACAATTTCGGATTTTCCTGATGTCATTTTCCAGAAGCTGGAACCTATGAAACCATTCCAGCATGTGGAAGGTGGGTTATAGTGGGAGGTATTTCCTGCGGAGAAATTCAAGGCACTCAGTGGCAGCTTGCTCTCTTTGGAGACTGGATTTGAACAACTTCCATAGCTGGGCTGCATTCTCGCCTCACATATGTATTGATCTGCTACGAGGACAAATTTTAGTTTATATGGTGTAGATTAGGTGCAGAATTTTTGAGACAATTCTTGAATGTCCGAGAAAATCTTCCCCAAGGCTTGACCCACACAAATGGTATTTGGCAACTGTAGCGCTTATTTCGCGTCAACTTCTGTGGCTCAATCATGGAGTTCCCTGACGCGATACGATCAGTGGAGTTTGGGCACGCAATCTGAATGAGTGAGTGTGGGCGCTGACAAAGGCCAGAGAGAGCTTGCATACTGCCCATTCTTTAGAAAGTACTGTGTGGACGCTAATCGGGTGTGTAAACACCCCACAGCTGCCGCTCATGGTTTAATGTAAGGGCTCCGAAAACCTCAGGATCCAGCGAAGAGTTCGGCGAATGCCAAGGTTGAGATTTCTTCCATCAGCGTATTATTAGCTACTTTTATAAACGGCAGTGACTGAGCGAAGCAAGGTCCGAGAATATTAACACAGGCACACCCTTCCGCCGAATGCTTACCACAATGTTAGCTACCAGTACAGGAACGGACCGGCAGATGTCCCTCACGATCGCAGAAATGAGCCCCGCGGCAGAGACAAGGGCGCTGTGCGCGAGATCCTTGAGTGCCATGAGTCATTGAGTGGCTACTGCAGAAAGACAAGGGGGGAGATTAGCTGACACAGTAGTACCGTCTCCACCGCGGTCCGAACCGTCCGACGGGGACCGGCTGGTTTGGGTGGACTCAAGGTCTTCGCGCACGGGGTCCGCGCACGTGTATCCCTCGCTCACGCTGCGGGGCAGACGCGGATCAACGAGTGATGCAGGACAGATCTCCAGCGCGCGGCCCGCGCTTGTACTGGAATGTCCCAGCACACTCCCCACATCTCGTACCGGAGGCCAAGGGGCTTCCAAGATAAGAAATTTCCTTATACAGGAGGGGGGGGGATGGGGGGTCTCTTGGCCTCAAAAAAAAAGTTTCCTACCTACTTTCGGATCTCGTCTTGGACGACTTATTTCAAGTATTTTTTACCAAAGGACACTTCTGGACCTGCCGTGAGCTCAAATCAGCCAGCAATCACCAGGTGGACCCCACATTCGACCATTTACTACGGTTTAGAGACCTGTAGTCCTGTGCCGAAGCTCAAGAACGGCATACATTTGAGATGATTTTATGCAACTCATGGTCTGTCTACTTCATATGTGTGGTGACAAAATTGTGAGGACATAGTGTTTAATATTTGAAGTGGTACACCCAAGCACACCTATATTATTCCCCTGCGGCCTATTTAGTAGTGGTCGAACCTGAAATTGGTGGACTAGAGTATGTACAAACATGGCCCAGAGTATATATAAAGTAATATTTAGACCCTCGGGGTGAGTATCAGTGTCAAATTAGATTGCGGCATTCGCTCGAGAGCTCCTTACAGATATACTCGTTCTTGACGCAGATGGGCAAGGTCAGCGGCAACGAATGCCGACCATCGTGGGAACTTTGATGTGTCCCAAAAAGGCGAGATTACGTCATAGAGGGGGGGAGGGGTCGGCCGACCCTCTGAAAAGAAAAATTCGGGGTGTAGTGCGGATCTCGCGGATCGGTATCCCCTTGCCGGAGGCTCCTATGGCCCGCGAGTTGCGATTGTTAAACCGGACCCGTGAATTCAAGCCGTAGACGCGAATTCACGGTCCCAGGGTAGGTTCGGAGCAAGCCTGTCTCCGCACCGGCAAGCCGGTGAATCTCAGAATGTGCTGCGAAGCACGTGCATGTCATGTGAGAAGGCGGCTTGTTCCGAACCTAGTCCCAGGGCGTCGAACACGACAGTTAGCCCGGAAACCCCGAGAATGAAAGAGTCTATATTCCACCAGAACCAGAAGCAGAGACACGAAGCTTTCTCCAGGAAGGCACCAAACGCATTCGTCTGCAGCGTAGATTCCAAGCTTCATTCCACACCACGACCGCCCGCACAAAGGAGAAACTTCCGAGGTGGAAAGGGGATGCGACGGGCTGCATAACATGCCGCAATGGGCACCGCTCAACAAGGGCGGAGAGTGGCACGAGGTCCAAGAGAGGCCAAAACACTTGTGTAGGATGTCGAGAAAAACTTTGAGGCTGATGAGTAGTGTTCCCAGGGTCGGGTTCAGAACCGATCCTGATCCTGAACCGGACCTGAACTGGACCCCATGTCCGGTTCGGGGTTCGGGCATTTCGGAATTTTCCCGAACCTGTCCGAACGTGCGAACCCTTTGGGTATTTTGTTCCAGGAAATTGATTGTTTTCCATAATTTGGCTTGACGATGAAAGGTACCACTTGCCTTGGTTTACCGACCATTGTGCTGGGTCCCCAAAAGGGGAAAAGTGCGAAAAAGGATTCAAAAAGGGAAAGGAAGAAAGAGACTCAGAGGGCCTCAACGGAAGCTTCCTTGGCCTGAAAAATCTTCAAAACATGCTTCCGCTCCTTCTCCTCAGTTGCATTTTCAACAGCTCACCATTCAAAGATCCAGAACAAAAAAATGATCCCCAGCTGAAGTGTACAGTTATACTGAGGCAATCACGAGCTGAATATGTATAGTGTTGTATATCCAGCTACCCAGTAAAATAAATGGAGCAATACACATGCTGTAGTGTACTGACAACTTGAAGAGCGGCCGAGGTAGGCAGGAAGGACCCAAAAATTGCCTATTACAATGTATATGTTCGGTGGAGCTTGAAAGACCTGACAAGGGTTCAATTAACATATGTGGCCAATTCCTGAGACATGGTGATGGTCAAATTACCGTTCGTACTGAGGAGACCGCACAAAAAGCACGTCAACTTTATTTTTGCTGTCTGCTTGCTGTTGCCAGGAAAAATATGATTGAAGATAGCCAGAAGTCTTGAATTACAAGTGGTCAAGGAGGTGCAATGTTCCCAAAAGGAAACAAGGCCAAGGAGGCATGCAGAGAGGAAGACGATATAAGATGGCACATAACAGTTATGTGCCAGTGACCTAAAAGTGACCGTCACTCGGCTTGCTCCGGGCCACATAGTTCGTGGCTACAACATCGAAAATTAACAATTCGAGTGTCAAATGCTACTGAGGGAAGGTGTGGAGGTACTCAGAAATATTTTGAGGAATTACGGGGCAAGTACCAGTGGAGGATTATGGCCGCAAGTTATGTGCAATCAGTGGCTGTGGCACATAACCGTTATGTGGACCCAGCTGATCCCTTACTTAAATCCTTTTTAACTGATGTAGTGTTTCTCACACGTTCAGATTGTGAGTCCCATTGAATGACTCGGGATTTATGGAGCCACTGATGACTCTAAATGACTCTGGCGCGTACATCTGCGCGAGGCGCGAGGCTCAGCCGCAAGGTGCATTCAGGGGGCAGATAGCCGCTGGCGCTGGAGGTGCAGCGCGAGAGCATGCGTACAGCACACGACCACGCGAGACCCACGCAGAGCCGCGCAAGGCACAGACACGTGCAGAGGCAGTGCAGGATCAACGAGCGCCGCGAGCGCCCCAACCGGCAGCTGCGTGCCTGGAGCGTCCCAGGGAGGGAAGACGACTCTGTGGGAGTTGGAGTTGCAAGGGAGCTTTGTGCTCGTTCCCAGTAGTCTCTCCTAGACAGACTGCTTCAACACATATGATGCTCGTACCTCGCGTGTGTTGAACGCTTCCGGGTTACATCGCCCTTACGTTAGACACCACTTGCGCAGGTCGTCGGTCACTGTCTTGCCCATGCAGCCGATTCCCTCGTACGACCGGGACCGGGACGTCAAGGTATCCTGGACGAATTTGTGCACACCCAGAACACCCTCGCTTCTCTGTCACTCATTCCCGTCACCTGGGACATCTACAGAACGGGCTCCAGACGATCGAAAGCAAGAGGCAACATTTGTGCTGGATCCTGCCGCAGCTACAGTGCCCCGGGCACGCTCTTCAAGCGCGCACACCAGGCGGTCGGTCTGCCGCTCACCGGGGCTGCCCTCCCATCGCGACATGTACCGATTTCTCTCGTCTTGAACTGCGATGCCGCTGTGCATTCGGCCGCCGCGATTCCTCACCCTTCCGCCACCAGCCTCCCCACCCTCTGCGCTACTACGCTGCTATTATTTTCGCACGCCTATGGACTGTGCACCGACTCTATGGCTGTTACTTCAGACGATCTCGCTCTTCCTTTTCCGTCGCTTCGCCGATTGCCTACACTCGCACCCTACGAGACGTACGCACGCATGCTGGAACCCTCCAACCCTCAAGCACCGTCTGTTCTGCCCTGGTTGTCTGCCCCTCGCCTGGAGCATCGTCCCGTGCTCCTCTCCCCCTCCGTATCTATCTTTATATCTGGCCTTTAATCTGGCCTTTAACTTAACCCTCCACCGAACTCGCCGCAGAGGCCATTTTCAATCTCTTCTCGCTCTGCTTAGCACTCGGACCGGTGCGCAAATTTGAACGAACGAATCATTGATGTATCGCCTCACGAGTCCAGGGTATTTATCACCTCACGATCCAAGGTACTCGCGCGGCACGGCGTATATGGTATCTGTATCATATACCCGATCGCTGACCTCGATACCTTCATTTACACGCTGTGGGCTCCAAGTTTTTGGAATCAAAATTAAAAGTCACTGCCGCGCAATTTCAGCTTTAACTTCAAACTGGGACCTGCGGGTATTAGGTAGAGTGCTCGGTGGGCCCCTTGGCCTCCTTTTCTTGCGGCACGGATTGCTGCGACCGTTACAAACTCTAGCCCACCGAATTTGCCGGCGCTTCGACGCCCAGTCGCTTCAGCTCTCTGCGTGCATACTTCGGCTTCCCTCATTCTGATTCACCAGTTAGCTATTTCAGTCCGTAAGTTCAGGTTGGTATGTACACGTCTACACTGATGCAGATGGTACCCATTATGCATCGATGGCATGCAGTACGCCGAATCCGCAGCCGTCGATGATTGTCTCTTGAATGGCACTGCGCTCGGGACGTGCCGGGGCGACGCCAATGTCCACACACCTGTCCACAATCCTTCTCCGGGATTCGGGTAGCTCCTGGGTGACACATTGCACGGCGGTGCACTGCCCATCTGCGTCCGTATGAATTTTGAATATGCACCCGTATGATACCGGGTGTCTCTAATGTATGCCCGGATTTAAACTTGGAGTTGTATGCCTTAAATCAGTATAACAAATGAGTGTTCAAGGAAAGTTACGGAGATTTCTGCACGATCATACGGCCTGGCCGGGAAATAGGAATTCCTGAATAGGCCTAACCCTTCAGCTGGAATCCATGTGGACTTCCTGCCAAAGGAATATGTAGACAAACAAGAATCACATAGCCCCGAATAGAATGGGGATGATTTGCTTTGAGCCACCATGTGCTCATACCGTATGTCCTTTACCCCGCTTTGAAGTTAGACTGTCGAAGTTGAGTCATTCAGCTAGAGATCGACGAAAGTCCAATAGTGGGCTTTTGCCAGCCCCATATTGAATTCTCATTGGAGGCAGACGCGACTTCCCATCATTAGTTAAATAAAGAAATTCATATTTCAATCAAGAATGTTCAACAAAGAGCTGGCCAAAAAGAAACAAAAACTACAGAGGCTCTACTCACTCAAACGAAAATCGGAACGAGGTCCTTGTGCTCACCCCTCTCTCCTCCTTCCCCTCCCATCTCACCAGCCTGCATTCCTTCGTAAGTTTCCTCCGAGACGGCGATGGGGGCATTGAGCTGTCCAAGATGCGACAAACTGTCCGTGGTTTCCTCCAGCACATTGTTGGTGATTGCAGCAAGCCTTTCATCGATCTGTGTAACTTGATTTGCCTGGGATGAGTGTTCAAACAACGGTCTGGCGGTCTTCCAAAGCTCAAGGGCCTTCGACGCATCTCCTTGGCCCTTTGCCAGATCACCAAGTCCGAGCATGCATTCAGCTCTGCTGCGATGAATATCCATCGATGTGAATCCTTCCAAAGCAACAGTCAACAGGGAAATTGAAGTGGCACAATCACCCTCAGCTTGAAATACATCTCCAAGGAACTGGAGTGCTTGATGAAGGGCAATGTTGTCCCCCAAATTCTTTGCATATGCCAGATATACAACGGCCCAGCCAGAGGCCCAGTGAAAATCACTTTGAGGCCAGTCTTTGATGTTGGCAAAGCTCTCCATGCATGAGAGTACACCTTGAGCATCATTTCCCCAGGTGGAGTGAAAACAAGTCTGGAGTATGTGCTTTGCAGTGGGGATTTCTCCTTCTCTGAGATACAGTTGTCCTAATACAATATTGCAATATATCTTTGCAGATGCAATATTGTAATATCCATATCTAGAGGCATCGAACAGTGCCATTGCTTTGTTAAGGTTAGACAAGACATCTTGTTTCGATGCACCAATTATGATGTCAAGTTGCGCAATGTTAAGGGGAGTCCAGGCATAGTAATGTGACTCATTAGCAGCAACATCTCGGGCAAGTTGCATGTAGGCATTGCGGGCTTCTGCATATTCTGATTTCAGGAGCTGGGCTTCTGCCAGGGCATACAATAGAGTCCTATATGCAGACCCAGTAGTTGTACCACAAAGCTCCAGGAGCTTTCGTGCCCTCTGACAGCAGAGGATGTTATTTCGGATGTCACCGCAGCTTTGGTAACATAAGGCTGAAGTGCGAAGGGCCAGTGATTGAGAAAATAAATCACCTGATAGCTCAGCAAGTCTGTGTGAAGCTTGGGCATACTTCTGGGCAACAGTATATTCCCCAATTTCCCATTTGATTTGACCCAGATCACTCAATATCATAGCCTCCTTCCTAATGTTTCCATCCAAGTTAGCCAAATAAAGGGCCTTGTGTAGATATTTCAGGGCAACAGCCATTTTTCTTTCAGTATAGAAGTAGTAAAGTCCTACTGCATGGGAAAATTTGCCTAAAAGTTCTTTCGATTAAGCCACCGTCAATCAAAACTATTCAAGGGACTCACATTCGAGGGCTGGGTCATCGAAGGCATGAAAGTGGGAGACAGCTTGTGTGATCAGCAGATCTGCATTGGTAGAAAGACATGGACTGCTTGACTCAAATTTCCATAAGATGAGCTGTGCCTTGAGCTTTTCATCACAATTCCCAGGAAGAACAGCTTCAATCTGATCCATTAACATAGGAATCAGGTGATTATACCCAAGATTCATGTTCCACGTGAAAACCTTCATAGACAGGGTGCAATCAATGGTTTCTCCCAACTTTGGATTATCCTGGTTCAACCCTCGGAGCAGCAATTCACCCATATTTCTAACATTCAATGATATGTGCTTGACTCTTCCAGCCCCCTGCTGAGTTCTAGGATACTGCTGGTACAGATCCAAAAGCTGATGAAAGTATCTTTGCAGTGGGTGAATGAGAAGTGTGGAAGGAGGATAGAAACATTGCATATGTTCTCGGATAGGCACCAGTGACTTCAGTCGCCTCTTGTCATCTGTAAATGCCAGAGAAGTAGCAAGTAGTGTAGCCTTGCATGTCATGACATCCTGGATGGAGAGCTTGCTTTGGACAAGCTCAACATCAGACAGCCCATCTGGAAGAATTGAGAGTAGACTCAATAGGTCCTTGGCACCTGTGCTCATGCGGGAGCTGGAAAATGAAATTGTGATTGATGTGTCCAGATCAGACTTTCTGTCATTGCCTGCCGAAAGTAGGGAAGTTTTTTCTGACTTCCAACGAGCCAAGACAGCAGAGCAACTGCCTTCAAAGTCCACAGCATGGGCTATCAGATCCACAGCAAGTGGCATGTTATCTGTGAGTGAGAGGACTTCATCAACATCCTTGCTGTCATGCACATTCTCTGCAATGTCAAAGAATGTGTCTCGAGCAGCCAAATGTGACAATGGCTTTAAGGGTGCCAGAAAGGGGCGAGTCCACTGGACTTTGGCTGGCCGTTCTGCACCTCTCATTGTGATCTATCAGGATGTCAGTATATTTGCAAGCTTGAACAGATCTAGAGACTTGCCATGAGTGCCAGATGTGTGATACCAGCGAGTTTGGACAAGAGCTCTTCAACTTCTCCCCGTGACTCCAGAGGCTCCCATGGAGTTTCCAGATTATCAACAATGAGCAGGGAAGGCCCATGGGTGGCAAAGTGGTGCATCACTTTTTTTGTAACCTCCTTGGCTGGTGTGACTCCTATGTGTTCCGCAATTAGAACTGCCAGTCCAATACTGGTGGTGACAGAATCAACAGCTACAAAGAAGCACTGCTCATATTTGGATTTGATATCAGGGTGGTGGAGGGCAGCCCTGGCAAGGGATGTTTTGCCCATTCCACCTGCTCCTAAAATGGCAATCCTCGGTGATTCCTGATGGAGTATATCCACTATCTCCTTGAGCTCTGATTCGCGGCCATGGAAGATCTTCGGTGTTGCTGGCAACATTGAAATTGAGTTCGAACTTAAAGGGGGTCACTTGAGTCTCATTTCAATGGGGGCCATAAAACTTCACCTATTCTGGCATCCATTAGCCTTGTAGATCTGTGCAACAGCTCAACACCCGCTTCTGAGAAGAATGGGAAACTTCGTACAGAGGAGGACCTGTCAGAAGTTGTGCCATCTGACAGGGCTGAAATCAACTCAAGCACTTCTGTGTGCATCCTCTCTGCCTCCTCCTGCATCTCAGTAATGCTACCAAGTGCAGTGACACCAGTCTCAGTCTACGTGATGTTTGAGTCCCAGTGGATCAATCGTGGAGGGAAAATGTACCTTGAACACCTTGAAAGCCTGCTGCAGTCCCGCGCGGCATTCACCGAGGAATGTCTTTGTCTCAATCTGGCGAAAGAAATGCATGATCTTGCTTCCATCCTGCTGTGCCTCTACAAATGTATGAATTTTGTGAAGTGTCCTGAGTAGACTGTTCATTTTAATCACAACAAGAGTTGTTCAACATACTCCGTGAATTTCCCAACATGGTCCAAAGTTGCGGGGTCAAGACTCCCTTTGGTTTCAGACTTGATATGTAGATTGATGATAGCATAGAGTAGTTGATAGACATTTTCAAGAAGCTGAATACAGTCATCTTTATTTCTCTTGACATTCTGCACCATATCAGTGCAGAAGAAGAGCTGTAAATGCCATCTCTTACCTGCACTGCACTGATCAATGAAAGAGTGGTGTTTGAAATAGCTGGGATGAAAGGGGTGCCAAATGTGTCACTGAGCTCGTCGAGGAGTGCAAGTGTGGGAGTCAAACAGGCAATGATGTTATTTAGACGGATCTCGGTAACACTGGGATGGCGGGACATCTTAGGAATGATGGAGCAAGGACAAGATGTCGGTCCCTTATAGTGAGCATGACATGACAGTGTCCTCTCTACATCCCATGATGGGGGCTATTTCCCCCGGCCCCGGCGGTTTGATCGGTTCAATCGGAAATGATATTTGCCATCGCAAATAGCACTTGAGTGTCCACAGAAAATAGAATGCGTATCTCCGCGATGTTGCATGCAGATGGAACAGTAATACATGAAGATTGACTTTGCCACCGAATAGGGTTTACATCCGTATACAGCCATAGGATAAAGTGGAGAAAGGAGCAGGCACGGGTCCTCCCCGGGTCCGCAGGTAGGATGTAGCGGGGCATCATAACTCCTATTCCCGCACTTACGCAACTATCATAATAGCACATACTACAATATGCCGTCTTCAGCATCTGTTCTAGACTATGCCGAATCTGAATGACAACAGAAAGGGCGTCGATTTGACCGGAGAATCGGGGGATGCATTAGAATTGTCACTCCAAATTTGGATAATCCGATTCTCTCTGAGTTCAAAGTGGTGCGTCACGCTGCCGTGAAACACAATTCACCACCTGACTGCTTGATGTAGTCAGTTCGAGAAAATAAGCTTCACTGCAAGAGGCCGGCGGAAATCAATCCCGGACGTCAACCTCTTTTTGGGCCGGTGACTTAATTTGCTCATGCAACTGCCCACTTACATAGAAATTGAATAGAGAGAGTTGAAGATGGACGGGGTATCATCAAATGCCGGATGTAAGATGGAGGAAATCGTGCAAATTGTGGGAGCAAGAAAGTCGCCGGAGTCAAGACCCAACTTGCCATCAAATCCTGATTTGGAAACAATCAAAAGCAAGTTTCTGTCTCATGCAGAGGAGATGCAACAAACTGACTATCTGAATCAGTATCCAACCCCATATAATACGAATGTCTGCTCACAACTTGTCCATAAATTCCAACATCTGAGGCCGCTACGGACATGCCGAAACACATGGGAAAATAATGTGCCCGAGTCTTAACTCATGAACCTGGGGACCAGAAGGTCTCGGAGGCCACCAAAAGGCCGTCAATAGGTCTGAATTTACCTAAAAAAGGTTGACTGTCCTTTTAAGTTTCCGCCTGCCTCTTGCTTCACTGGCAGAAGAATATCGAAACAGCAGATGCACCACCGTGGACCGCCGAGTTATTCACCCCACTAGACGACCATGACAATGCACGAGTCAAAGAAGAGAATAAGAATGGCAAACCGCGGAAGGAGTGCAGTCAAATATTTCATAATCAATGGCGAGTACAATGCGTCGCGGCCAGTCAGAACAACACATCTGAAACAAATCCAGTCTGTCCTCGCCCTACAAAATACAATATTTCCCCCCCGTTGGTGGATCGCCTGTTCCAATTTCGAATAAACAAGACGGGACAGAAATGCCCGGAACTGATAGATGGATGAGTTATTGGTTCAGCAAGATGTCTCGGTGACCCTTTATGAGGAGTCTATCCCGATTCTCTTCGGAATATCAACACGCCTTAGGGGCGGAACTTCCGCCGTAATGATTCAGCATCAATCTTTTTTAGATGTTGTGTGTCATCCGTTTCGCCCTTCCACTTTACCGTCTGGGTCTTTCAAGTTTCTTCATAGTAATGAACTGGAAATCCAGCGAGCAAATAGAACCAGAACCCCAAACCATTTCACGTAATATTGCTGCGGCAACCTGTCGACCGGGGTATGGCGACGTTGATGTTATCTGAGCAAATACCGATGCCATCGGTATTTCGTCCAAATCGCCGGGTTCACGGATAAACGGCTATGCAGTGTTTATTATCTGAGCAAATACCGATGCCATCGGTTTATTGCCGTTATGTTCGACATGACTCGCGCGGTGTCGACTTCCATGCGCCAAATCCCCTCAAGTTCGGCGACCGCCAGATGTCCAGCGCACCATACGATGCCATCGCCCACGTGCACTGTATGGAGCCCCCGACTGGCATGACCTTCCCGATCCAAGGTGCGTTTGTTTTTTCCATGGATTTTTGCTTCAACGTCTCCATGAAAGGTGCAGACCATGTTGCAAAAATTGGCTGCTTCCTGGGGATTATTCCATTATCCCACATTTTTTTCACCATGGATCTTTACCCTCCGAGAGATAGCTTCAAGTCCCCAGGGCGCATCTTACCATCTATACCTTCCACCGAAAATAATTCAGCCCTGGGGCAAGGACAACCGCTGGGGAGGTGTAATTTACCCAGACCTCCCTGTGGGTTGCATCTGAAACACCTTCATCTCGTCGGATTTTAGCGAAACTTACTATACCTAGACATTTCTCCTACTACTGACTTCTACCACCACAAGTATGGGGCTAAGGCGCAATTATTAGTAGAGTTCTGAACCCAGAATTGCAGATGTTGCTGAAGGCGTGAGACATCGCCCGTATTCCTGCCCCACTCGATGGAAATCTCACCGTTCCAGGAGCCTTATATGGCCGGAAAGCGGTAATTCCCCTCTACAAGTCGATATAGGATTCATAATTTTAAGATGAAGAACTGAGATCATCGAATTGTATTTCAGCAGTGGGAGGGGCGACAGTCCTTCAGAGGTTGGGCAGGTTGACAGGCGCCCTTTGAAAAAAAAGGCCTAAAGGTGCGGCATAGCTCGGCACTAGCCCATAGGTAGAGTGTAGGGGGTGTATAACAACAGTTGTAGAGGGGAAGCAGGGCTACACATGTATACCGAAATCTTGTGATCCATGGAGGACGGAGTTTTTGCAACGGGCTCGCATCAGATTGGACCAATAGAACTAGCAGTGGTATCATTGTGGGCAGTAAGTTGGACCTGGACAACCCTGATAATTTCCGCAACATTTTCACAAAGCTCTTTGAGGTCATCCTGATTCTTCTTCACTTTCTGTGAGCACTGATTAGCCAGTGAGCTTCTATCAGAGGAAATGTCGAACCTCGACTGTCTCTAAAATGGTTACGGCTGTCCCACAGATGCCTTTGATGTAGGGAAACGGGACAGATACCCACACCAAAAAATTCAGCGATGATTTAACGACAGACCAGTGGCAGAAATTACAGGCTTAAGCTTATGCTCAGCAGTGCAACCCAAACATGAATTTGCACTCACCCCCAAGTCACACGGACGGCCCCAAGCAAGAGCGGGAAAAGACAATTACACAATTCGTGCTTATGTACGTATCACCACATCCCATCCACCCTCCACCCTCCTCCATCCACAAAAGATTCAAAACAATTACAAGATACACTAGTAGGGGGCAATACAAGCAGGATATATATATATATTGCACACTACACACTACACACTGCATACGAAGGAAGAAAGGTACATGAAAAGCTTGTGGTATGGGCGTGTGTCTAGGGATGCGCGCGGGGCGAAGATTAGAAGGGAGGGAGTGTTAAGACGGAGACGGTGATACGGCTGGTTTTGAACCACCCGTGTAATCGCGCTTTTTCGCGATTCTTAGCACAATTCTAAGAACCCCTGTTCGGTGGTATACAATTAGAGCCGGAGTGAGCTCCGAACTGCCGACTGTGTATTAATGATGCTAGAAGGATAGCGCGCACTGAGGAGACATGGAAGCGTGGTCCTTACAAACCTAGGGGATCCGCTTCATGATCCTAGAAGTGTTCACGAACTCTGTCAGACAGAGTTGTTTCCTGTGATCCGGGAAGCAGCTTGCCCTGCAGGCTAGATACCATACCAAGGAGATATAACAAAACCCTTGACACCCTTCGTGGATTGTACTGCACCAGACAAGGGCAGGGAACAGTTCGCGAGCACCACTTCCATACGGAAGGGCTTCAGAACGAGTTCGCGAACGAACATGGATATTCGCGAACCTCACTTTCAGTAGATTTATGACTGGAAGGGCTTCAGAACGAGTTCGCAACCGAACATCGATATTCGCGAATCTTACTTTCAGTAGCTTTAGGACTGAAAGGGCAAAGGAACAAGTTCGCGAACGAACATCGAGGTTCGCGAACCTCTGACTATTGATGCCTGGCACAGGTTTGTTCAAGCAGCAGTCAACCCTGGGTCAAGGGGACCACATGTGATGGTCGCGACGCGGTCGCGAAGGCCAAACACTGCCAAAGCGGAAGCATATGGGCGATCGGAGTAGTCTTGAGCCGAAGCCGGAGGGCCTCGCGTTTGCGAGCAGCCGGACAAGTGATTTACCGCTCTTACGAGGGCTGGGCAGACACACAGGGTGGATTATCAACCATGCCGGTGTGGGACGTGTACACCAAGGCAGCAGGCCGGGTTGCGAAACCCTTCGGCCTGGGCTACAATATTTCAAATATACCCAGAACGGTTCGCGAAGTCATTACTGATGACTTTCCGATGCCGGGTACCTAGCCAACCACCACTAGAGGGCCGCGTCACTATTCCTATTCTGTTCCGAATCGCTCCGTTTACTCATTTTCTCTTATTTTCTCTTATTCATACTGCTCTGTCATGTATTTATCGAAAACCTATAAAAGACCGCGTAGAACCCGCCATACAGCAGTTCATCCTTGCCCCCTTGGTTGCGCTTAGACGGAAGTCGAAGCCACCTGTCAAAGGCGTTGGTGTCCTCTGTATCTGTGCGGAGATTTGTGATATAAACATTTCTCTTGTGTAGATTCATTAATACAGAAGCTTTGATTTTGTTGGCTCCATAAGCTTTAAAGGATCATCTAAGCCAATCACTTCAACCTCGTCTCGTGGAGGGTCACGGCGAGTTCGCGAAAGTCCTCTGTTAAGTTGCACGAGGCAGGCTAGTGTTCTATTGGAATCGTCCACACATAGTAGGCCGGTCGTAGTTCGTTAGTTGGGCTATTGGAATCGTTCCCGCCTTAGTAGAACGGTCGTAGTCGTGTCCGCTATTGGAATCAGCCCCATTTAGTAGGCTGGTCGTAGCCGCGCACAGTTTGCGAACCTACTGTGGTTCCCAGAGCAAGCTTTCATCTACCTAAACTCCGATACCTTGTGTCAGAGCTGTGCGCTTTTAGTGGTTTTCAAACTACTGTAGGCTCCTAGAGGTTCTATCGATCCTTCTTTGAGTTGATCCCGTCCCACGAAGTTCCATCTTACCTGTATACTGCAGGGTGACCTGAACTCAATTATCTCGCACTTCGTATTGGTTGTGTGTTGTGTGTGTAGTGTGTGTTAGTGATTTAGTGTGTTGCTGTTCGTTGGCATCTATCTGAGGACCTTACTGCATTTCAGCCTATACTTAGGTGCACCGTTTCAACGGATGCGGATGCAGAGACAGATGGCTAGGATGAGCCGGGTGGGATGAGAGGGAAGGGAATGGAGGGAAGAGGATAGCCGACGCTCAAGACCCACGCGTACCCGCTGTTCGCGTGCGGCGGCTCGACGCGCACGGACCGGCAGTGCGCCGCGAGGCGCTGGATCACTGCCAGTCAACCAAAGAATCGTGTGTCAACAAAAAAAACAAATCGGCGCGCGCAGGCAGCGGGGAAGGAGGAAGGAAGAGGGAAGGGAGAATACGCCGGCGGACAGGCTCCCAGCGCGTTCATTACCTCACGCGGGATGAGGAACGCAACAAAGCAAATTTCAATGCAGTTAAAAGGTGCATTGAAATTTTCTTTGTCCGTTGCTTTGGAAGGGTTGCTGAATGATGAACATTCAGCTTCTCTTTCATATCTCATCAATATTCAATAAACATCTGAAGTTTGAAAGGGCCACTGATTGTGGGCCTTTCCATTGTAAATTCCAGACTAACTAATAGAACAATGTTTTGTGAATCTGATTTGGCTACAGATTGATACATTTCTCTCTAACATTTCAACCTAGATCGATATTTTCCTTTATTTGGTGTGTGAGTCAAACTCCGGTGTAACAGCTGAGTATTCAAAGAAAGTTACGGAGAATTCTGTACGATCATACGGCCTCGCCGAGAAATAGGAGCGTCCGAGTTGCCTAAGCCTAACACTTCAGTTGGAATGCACCAAACTCAACATGATATTACCTGCGGAGTTCTTGCCATAAGAAGATGTAGCAGACGGGAACCATCCAGCCCCAAATCAAGCGAGGACCTCTTGCTTCAACTCATTGAGTTGGCAGTCAGGGCAGATGCACACCAGTTTCTCCTGCCGTGCTTTAAACCTAGCTTAATGTATCTGTCGAAATTACAGCTCAACAGAGGTTCAATGGTGGGCTTGTGTTACCAACCCCATATCGAATTCGCATTGGAGGCAGACGCGAAAATTCATATTCCAATCAAGACCGTTACATAAACAAGCAGCAAGCAAAACCAAACTACAGAGTCTATTCATCTCAAACCACTGAAACAAGTTCATTATCCTTAGCATTCTCTCCTCCTTCAACTTCCCTCTCCCCAGCCTGTGTTCCCGGGTGATTTTCATCGGCCACAGCTGTGATAGGTGCATTGAGCTGTCCAAGATGTGTCAAACTGTCTGTGGGTTCCTCCAGCACATTGTTGGTGATTGTGGCAAGCCTCTCGTCGATCTGTGTAACCTGCTTCGCCTGGGATGAACGTTCAAACAATGGTCTGGCGGTCGTCCAAAGCTCAATTGCCTTCGACACATCCCCTTGGCCCTTTGCCAGATCACCAAGTCCAAGCATGCATTCAGCTCTGCTGCGATGAATATCCATCCATGTGAATTCCTCCAAAGCGACAGTAAAGAGGGCAGTTGAAGTGGCACTATCATCCTCAGCTTGAAACACATCTCCAAGGAACTGGAGTGCTCGATGAAGGGCAATTTTGTCCCCCAATTTCTTTGCATATCCCAGATATACAAATGCCCAACCAGTGGCCCCGCAAAATTCACTTTCAGGCCAGTTTTTGATGTTGGCAAGGCTCTCCATGCACGAGAGTGTAGCTTGAGCATCATTTCCCCATGTTGACTTGAAACCTGTCTGAAATATGCCCTTTGCAGCTAGGATTTCTCCCTCTCTGAGCTGCAGTTTTCCTAATTCAATATTACAGTATGTCTTTGCAGACACTACATCGTGATATCCGGCATTGAACAGGACCATTGCTTTGTCAAGGTTAGACAAGATACCTTGTTTTGATGCACCAATTATGATATCAAGTTGTGCAATGTTAAGGAGAGAGAAGGCATAGTTATATGGATCCTGAGCAGCAGCATCTCGGGCAAGTTGCAAGTTGATATTGCGGGCCTCCACATATTCTGATTTCAGAAGCTGGGATTCTGCCAGGTCTTGCAGTAGAACACTATATAGGTAACCAGTAGTAGTACCACAAAGCTCCAGTAGCTTTTGTGCCCTCTGACGGAGGAAGACAATACTTTGAATGTTGCCATCGTAACATAAGGCTGAAGTGCGGAGGGCCAATGATTGAGAATGTAAATCTCCTGCTTGCTCGGCAAGTCGGTGTGAAGCTTGGGCATGCTTCTGAGCAGCAACATAATTCCCAATGGTCCATTGTATTTCACCAAGAGAAATCAATATCCGGAACTCTTGCCTCGTGTCTCCGTGTGATTTGGCCAAATCAAGCGCCTTGTGCAGATATTTCAGGGCCACAGATGATTCCCTTGCAGTATAAAAGTAGTAAAGTCCCACTTGATCATAAAATCTGCCTAAAAGCTCATTCATGTGAGAGACGCTCAAATTGAATTATGCAAGTGACTCACATTCAAGGGCTGGGTCATTGAATTGGTTGAAGTGCGAGATGGCCTCTGCAATCAACAGACCTGCATCGGTAGGAAGACATGGACTGCGTGACTCAAACTTCCACAAGATGAGCTGTGTCTTCAACTTTTCATCAAAATTCCCGGCAAGAACAGCTTCAATCTGATCCATTAACATAGCAATCAGGTGATGATATCCAGAAGTCGTGTTCCACATGAAAACCTTCATAGAAAAGGTGCAATCAACGGTTTCTGCCAAGTTTGGGTTATCCTGGTTCAACCCTCGGAGCAGCAATTCATGTATGTTTCTACTGTTGGATGCTAGGTGCTTGATTGTTCCAGCCCCCTGCTGAGTTCCCAAATATTTAAGGTACAGATCCAAAAGCTGATGGAAGTGCCTTTGCAGTGGGTGAATTAGAAATGGGGAAAGAGGATAGAAACACTGCATGTGTTCTCGGATAGGCACCAGTGATTTCAGTCGCCTCTTGTCATCTGTATATGCCAGAGAAGTAGCAAGTAATATAGCTTTGCATGTCAAGATGTCATTTATAGAGAGCTTGCTCTGGACAAGCTCAACATCAGACAGCCCATCTGGGAGGATTGAGAGTAGACTCAAAAGGTCCTTGGCACCTGTGCTCATGCGGGAGCTGGAAAGTGAAATTGTGATGGATGTGTCCAGATCGGACTTTCTGTCATTGCCAGCCGAAAGTAGGGAAGTTTTTTCTGACTTCCAATGAGCCAAGACAGCAGAGCAGCTTCCTTCAAAGTCCACAGCATGGGCTATCAGATCAACAGCAAGTGGCATGTTATCTGTCAACGAGAGTATTTCATCAACATCCTTGCTGTCATGCACATCCTCTGCAATGGCAACAAATGTGTCTCGAGCTGCAACATCTGACAATGGCTTTAAGGGTGCTAGAAAGGGGCGAGTCCACTGAACTTTGGCTGGCCGTTCTGCACCTCTCATTGTGATCTATCAGGATGTCAGTATATTTCCAATCTTGAGCAGGTCTGAAGACTTACCATGAGTGCCAGATGTGGGACATCAGTGAGGTTGGACAGGAGCTCTTCAACCTTGCCACGTGACTCGAGGGGCTCCCATGAAGTTTCCAGATTATCAAGAATGAGCAGGGAAGGCCCATGTGAGGTAAAGTAGTGTATAACTTGTTTTGTAAGGTCCTTGGCTGGCTTCAATCCTATGTGTTCCGCAATTAGGACTGACAGTCCAATGCTGGTCATGACAGAATCTGCCAGTATGAAGAAACACTGCTCATATTTGGAAGCAATATCAGGGTGATGGAGGGTGGCCTTGGCAAGGCTTGTTTTGCCCATTCCACCTGCACCTAAAATGGCGATCCTCGGTGATTCCTGGTGGAGTATATCCACTATCTCATTGAGTTCTATCTCACGGCCATGGAAAATCTTCGGTTTTGCTGGCAACATTGAGATAGAGTTGGAACTGGAGGAGGTAAATTCAGTCCGAGTGGACGACCTAACACGAAAGAATTACCTATTCTGGGATCCACCGGTCTTGTAGATCTGTGCAAGAGATGAAAAGCAGCTTTTCAAAAAGATGAGAAAGTTCGTACAGAGGATGATCTGTCAGAAGTGGTCCCATCTGACCAGGTTGAAATCAACTCAAGCACCTCCTTCTGCATAATCTCGGCCTCTTCCTGCATATGAGTAATGTGATCAAGCACAGCCATGTTAGTTTCAGTCTACATGAGGTTTGAGTACTATAGCATCCATCATGGAGAGAAAGATTTACCTTGAACACCTCTAAAGCCTGCTGCAATCCAGCTCGACAGTCACTGAGAAGTGTTTTTGTCTCAGTCTGGCGAAAGAAAGACTTGATCTTGCTCCCATCCTGCTGCGCCTCCACAAATGTATGAATCTTGTGAAGTGTCCTAATAAACTGTCAATTCTATTCACAGTACGTAGCATCATACATACTCCATGAATTTCCCGACATGGTGCAAAGTTGCTGGAGGAAGATTCCCCTTGGTTTCGGACTTGATATGGAGATTCACAATGGCGCAAAGCAGTTGATAAACATTTTCCAGGAGTTGAATACAGTCTTCTTTATTCTTCTTGACATTCTATGCCATATGAGCACTTACAGCCAATTGTAAAGGACATATCTTACCTGCACTGCAGCCATCAATGACAGAGCGGTGGTTGCAATGGCCGGCACAAATGGAGTGCCAAACGCATCACTGAGCTCATTGAGGAGTGTAATGACCGGGGCCAAACAGGTGATGGTGTTATTCAGACGGATCTCTGTAACAGTGGGATGAGGGGACATCTTGGAATGGTGGGTGATGAACGCAGCAGATGGTGCACTTATATATGTGAGCGTGGCAGGCGGTGTCCTTGATGCATCTCACGTCCATCAGAGTCATGATGTTCGACAGCATGATAATCTCATGAGTGTGGGTAAACTGCCTCCCATTCCCAGCATTATTCCACGGTCTTATGACTGTTTCCATCCAAATATTGGTGCAGTTTGATGGTTGCCCCGTTTTTTTTTTTGCACCAGTCGACATCAAGGATAATCACTTGATCCCGGATCGAAGGAGTGCCGTGTTACATTTCCCTGGCTTTTGGAAGCTGGTACTCACAAAAGTATCCAGTGGATTGCTAATTATTGCATGCATTTCAAAACTCATCTCTAGGAACATGATGCATATCGTGCTGCTATCCTATCATCCAATCCAGTGGCCAATGGACCGGGTGATTCAAAGAAGCCACTTTCGTCATGATTTACACAGATCCATGGGAATTCCTTCAGGGTTCGCATTCCTTGGACTACATTCCGAGCCAGCCAGTCTAGGGATCAAGGGACCGTCCACGAATGGCTTCCTTCCTGTGCATTGTCCCAACTTGGCTCGAGATTCGCTCGTCTTCTGGTCCCAAAAGTTGTTCCAATCAATGTTTCACACTCAACGGATTCACCCCGTCTGCGATCTCGCAGAGTGTCCATCGGTCCTGGCTAGTTGGCAGCCGATTACCAGGGAACTAAGCCTGCGAGGGTACCTTTAGATGAGACACTTAGTGAGGTTCATCACATGTACCAAGTTTAAATGAGACATGGGAATCACTCGAAGTGAGCGTTGCACCCTTTTTTAATTCAACAGTAGCTCAATAATACAAGCAGAGAGATACGCGTCGGGATACAACAATAAGCCAGCCTGGTTGAAGAAGTTGGAGATGGTCGAGATCCCCGGACGGAATGTAACTAGCGCAAAAAATAGACCTCAATGGCCAACGGCAAAGGGGCAATATATCACAGGAATTGTGTATACAGCCTTAGGCTCAGCAGCGCAAGACACATATGAACCCCCAATCAAACAAATTCCAGACCGACGTCCACAAGTACGGAAAAGAAGCTACAGTACGGCAATACAAGCAGGATATAGTACACTACACACTAACTACACGCTACGCATTACATACGAAGGGCCAATAGCTTATGAAGGGAATGGAAGATACGTACATGAACAAGAATCGGCGGCATGTGGTATGGGATATGAGTCTAGGCGGGATGCGGGGAGTGCCAAGATTAGAAGAGACGGAGACAGACAAAAACAGAAGGCCGGGATGAGAGGGAAAGGAGTGCAAGGAAGGGATACAATAGACGGCGCTCAAGACCCGCGCGCGCCGACGGGGAGCGCCTACCCGCCATCCGCGCGCGGCGGCTCGACGCCCGCGGACCGGCAGTGCGCCGCGAGGCGCTTGGGCAGCGCGGGATCACTGCCAAATGAACGAAAAAGAAAGAACTGCATCAGCAAGACAAAGTTAAAATTAAAAAGATCGGTGCAGGCAGGGACATTTGCGGAAGGAAGAAGGGAAAGGGGTGCACGCAAGCGGGCAGGGCCAAAGCGCGTAAAATCGTCATCTCGCACGGGACGAGGAAGGTCGCGCACCGCGCCGCGCGACGTCGTTCTCCCACAGGAGTAGATAGCTAGAAACGAAACGCGCGTCGTCAGCGAGAGATGCAGCACAGATGAAGGAGTGAAAGGTGTCCATCGCGAGCTGGTGGTAGAACCACGTAACCGCAAACACACCGCCCCGCGGATCGAATTGGAGAGGGTATTGGACGGACACGGATGACAAAGAATTAGAGCGCATGTTAGTCGATGGCCATGTCGAAGAAATAAAATAAAATGAATAAATGAATGACGCACTCCACTCTTCCTGTCGCCCGCCGGCGATTGGACAGCGGGCACGGGGAGAGCCTTGCAGACTACCGCGGCCTAGGTGAAAAAGAACGCTAATCAGACGGACAGACGGAAGGGAAGCATACCACCGCAGCCAGTATCTCGGTGATGGCCTTCTGCGCGCCGCACGCCGTCCATCCGTCGGCCGAAATTCCCCTGCGCGCGACGAAGCAAAGAAAAAAAACACGCACTTGGACACGTTCTCGCGGCACAGATACGCTCCCGCGGTGTGCAGGCTGCAGCCGTGCGCGTCCTGGATCGCCTGCGTCTCGTGCCATGCCGCGCGCCCAGCGACGTTCGCGCCGAAGTGCGCGAGGCGCGTGCGCCGGCAGAACAACGCACAGATCGCGTTCTTCGCGTTCCCGCCCGCCCGCCCGCCCGCCCGCCCGCGCGCTCGCGGTCCTACACCTCGTTTGGGAACAGCAGCAGATGCTGGAATGAAGTCAGTGCATGCATTAAAAAGGAGAAGGATACAGACAGAAACGTACATTCGCCGGCTCGCACATCGCCATCCCCACCCCCCCCGTCCGCACGCCCGAGCGCCATGCACTCGGCGCGCCAGCTCGTCGTGACGCTCAGCGCGCCTCAATACAGCCACCGCACCTCCTCCGCGCGCGCCACACGGCAGCGCGCTTGAGGTAGCGTGGCGGGCTCCGTAGCGGGAGGCACGCGCATTCGGTGCTGGGGCTCACGTCGACGACCTGCGCGACGCCCTGCGCATAGCGGCACACATCCGGCATGCGCGCTCCCGCGGTAGGGAACCCCAGCGTGCGGAGCACCTCGTCGAGGAATGCGAGCGGCGCGCGAGCCGGTCGGGGTGGTACTCCGGGTGCGCGGAGGATTCGTACAATGCGATGATCTGCGGGGCGAATGATTTCTTGAGGGTGGAAGAAGAGCAGAGTTCGGAACACGTACTAGCACTGCCTCGGCGACCATCGCGTCCCGCCATATGCCCTCGCGCCACGTGCACTGGAGGGTGTCCTGTGCGGCGTGCCGTAAGAACGCCCTACCTCGCCATGCTCTGCCTCGCTCGAGCGGATCCGACGACCTAAAACCTAACCCTAGAGGGTCTCGTCGTCGCTGGGCAGTGGCGTGTACTTGGCCATCGACTAGGGCTTGAGCATCGATTCGAGTGTGGTGGTTATGAGGGGGTCGCTGCGCCGTCGAAAATAAACAACCACAAGCGCAAACACAGCCCGATTTGGGACTGGGTTCAGACTGGGTTCGAGGTCAGACTGGTCAGTTGCGTAGCGCATTCTCCCTTCTGTCGGCTCATCTCAGTTATATTAGATGCCTTTATATTTTATATTTGCCTGACATTTGTCTTGACTCTTCCGCAAATAACAATTTAGATCTTATCTTGCCGAACTTTGGTGCACCGGCGTGTGCGTTCATTCAACACTCCGCGGACCGTGACGGTCAGACTTGAAAAAATACTAGTCCTCGCTCGGCAGCCAACATCCTATGAAATCGGTGAACAAGGGCAGTCATACAATATATTCCTTCTCCATCTGCTGATCGATTTACAGTGAATAACTTCCCGCAGTTTTTCCATGTCATCAATATTCCATCAGTGGTTCCGCCTCCGAGTACCGCACTTATGTAAACGTCTGCGGCATTCGCCTGCGACTCCCGCACAGCTTCCACGAGCGGGAGCTCATCAGCACTTCATCAGTGCGGTACTGCCGACTTTGCTACCATCAAGCACCTCCCGCGATCTCAACAGTCTCCCAGGCCTGCCAGGTCAACTCTCACTGCGTTCAGAGGACGGATAGCCACAGGGCCGCCTCGCTGGAGATAGCAGAGGACATAGGGCTAGCTCTGGCTAGCCGGCCGAGCCATGTGTGGCTAGCTCTGGCCAGCTAACCGTGCGTAGCTAGCCACAGCTACACATACCTGGCCACACCTCTGGGCGCGGAGTGATGGGGCTGGCGAGGTTGTGCGGTGGGACTACCCACAGTGCGGCTAGGTGAGCTGGCCATGACCTCGCAACAGCTAATCAGGGTGTGGCTATGTGACCTTGGCTAGGTAACTAGCCACAGCTAGACTATATATAGCCACGGCGTTCAACAGCTCGCCGAACCTGCGGCTATCAAGCCGCTGAACGCAGTGTCTCGCCCGCTATCCATTCATCAGAATAAATGAATTAACAACTCAAAATGAGGGCCGAGGATGCAGTGCGCCTTCCCAACCACTTTCGGACAGCAACGGAATGTGAATGTATGCAAAGTCTCCCGGATTCGGTATTCTGAGCGCGTCGCTACTTGTGTTGGAAACACATCGCCAATGGAAGGAAACTCCGCGCCTGTGCGCCCCACATTGAGAATTGAACCCGTGGAACATCTAGTTTTATTTTACATCAGCATTTAATGGATGGATGCAATGCTACGACGGAACTGGGATCGCTCCAATACAAGCTCAAGTGCCCCGAGACTTGGATACCAATAAAATACTGCTGGAAATAGACAGGGAGTTCCCCACTTGTTAAACTTATTATCCAGGAGAATATCGACGAAGTGGATTCGGGAGGCACTAGTAGATTTAACTCCAAATTAGTACAGCCCCTCAGGCCTCAGGTTGTATACTTTGTGTACATCTTTCTTCGTGTTCCAGATCTTGGGATGGTGTCTCAACCACCGTATGAACCTGAACGCAGAGCCGTTCGGATGCCGAACTTCGGAACCTTCCGGACAGATCTCACAGCAACATATAGGCTTGTCACGGCCGCAACCGCCTCAATCCGAGCTTCAAACCTAGAATTGATATCGAAGGATGCTTAAATACGTTTCATATGCAAGTTGGAGCGAGGTTTGGCTGAATTCCAACGGGGGAATTAAAATAGTCAGTCGGTAGCGTCGGCTCATACCGGCTTTGCCTCCAAGGAGTCAAGGACTCGATCTCAGGAAACATCGAATATCTGTGTGATCTTCGATATTCCCATAAGTGCTCAGAAAATACAATACAAGGCTTGCTGCCGGCCGGTGGTCGACGGCGAACAACGGCTTGGCGGGGAGACTGAGCGTGCCGTTGATGCCTTGCTCCAGATCTCCCACGGAACGGGCGCGGCGGTCAACGGCACCCGGCGGCAGCCTCGCTACATTCCCCGTCTTGTTCGTGTTCGCCGTCGACGGTGATAGTCGCACTCTGTCTTCTCTCATAGTAAACGTGCATCCAACCAGGCTCGGCCCCGGAGCCAGCCTCTAAATTGGAGATGGAGGGAAGGTGTCCAGCCTTTATAACCTTGTCCGACCACGTTCCATCGTTTCTCGATCTGACACTGCTCTCCCAGCCTCAGATATCTGGACAATGCGGCTACCGGCCTAGCCGGCGTCTTAATCTTCAAGGCCCCAGTCGTCTATCAAAGCCTTAAGATACATACTGATAGACTGATGTTACTATCGAAGATCTCCGAACACGCCACAGTGTGACTTCGAGCGGGCGCGCGCTTTAGTGCTGGGCCCACGCACACTTAAAATACCCCTGGCCTCGCCCTTAATTTGATGTAATGAGGACGACTCCCGCAGTAAGTAAGTAGGCCCAGCTCCGTCAGCCAACATTTGAGACAAGCTGTTGGGCTTGGGAAGATGGACACGGATCTCGATCACGGCCTCTTTTAGAGGACCGCTGACAGCATGAAGGCTGTGTGAATCTGTGCCACAGATTCGATCACGGATACACATCTCTGCTTCTTCCACCATGTCGACCACCCGCAATATAACAATCGACGCGCGCGGGGAGTTTGAGTTTTTTGGTGGTGCCGATCACGGCATCATCGATTGCAATCAGTTGCCATTATTCCTCTTGTAAGTCTGACCATTTTGGTGCACTCGTAGCAGGGACTTTGAAGGAATACTGAAGAGACAAAATTCAAGTATTATGCTCTTAGATTGAGCTCTCCCTTTTACATTTCATGATCCAACTTAAATTGAGCACAGGGCGCCAGCGGGAAGAAATTTTCAAACTCCGCGCGTGCCTCGATTTTTGGTCCCGAGTTGTACCAGTCTGCCTATGGCAAAGTGCTTGCCGCATTTTTTTGCCCTCGTAGGCAGATTGGTTACGAGTCTAGTCATTGATGATCTTTCGCCAATCAGTAGCAACTTTGCCTTTCTTCTCTCAACCACCATATTGCCACCACTTCCCGCGACACCTAGATGCAACTGCGGCTTCCCTCAACGCGTAAGCATACCCACTTCACTCGTATTCAATCCCTGACACATTATAATGCGTCCGGAGGCGCTGGTCTGCTGGAGAGCTCTGGAGAGCCTGCACTGTTGACGGTTTGGAACACCGCCGATGACGATCCAGTTGCTCTGTATCCCAACCTCTGCTATCGTTGGGAATGCTCCAAATGCCTCCATGCTATGCCACCAGGGTTTTGCGCATTGGCTGCCACTTGGTACGTCCAAGCTCACATCTTCACCATTTCCTTGAAATAACTCTTACTGTCAGATATTGCTACTCGTATACATCTTTACTCAGTGTCTTTGCCGATCTTGTCCATCAGGTCCTACCAGGCACTCTTGGTGTTTGAACACCTTAACCGTAGAGAGGCTTAAGCTGCTTAAGCGTAGAAGGACTTAAGCTGCTTAAGCCACCATTTAGCTTAATCACTTGACTTTCATTCATTTCCCTCGGTTTCTTCCATACGGCTTGAGCTGCTCAAGTCAGCTTGCTTAAGTTAGCCGAAATACATATTTTCAAGTCTACGTAGTAATGTGACAATATTGCGGCCTGCTTAAGCGGCTTAAGCAGGCCGGCACGTCTCAGCGCAGTTTGCTTAAGCAAACGAGAGCAGGTGACAGGTGTGAACAGATGTGCACGGGAAACACAACCACATTGGATACCATATATGGATTGCTGCACCAAAGTGCATGGAACACCAAGTTCTTGAGCTTCTGGGTGCCTGAAACGGTGGAAACAGCTCGCCAAATACCCAGAAGCCCATTCCTTGTGAAAAAGTTGGGGGTCAAAAAAAAAAACATTCCGGCCTGGCGGCCGAACCAACTACCTGGCCCTTGGTCAGCCGGTTTAGATGCCGGTGCCCCTTGGATCTCCAAAGATCTCAGTTAAGTTTCAAAATCTTGAAAGATCTGGAGAGATCTCGCAAGATCTCGTTCAAATCACTCACCGCAAAGGCAAGAAAAAACTTTTATCTAATAAGGACCTTCATACAGGGCGTGTTAACGCGTACGCATCAAGGATTACGAAACACTGCGTTCCGGAGTCGTCCGCAGAGGTCCGCAGACCTTGGCGTCGGCACACCATGCCGACTCCTGCTGGCATCGGCTTCCTGGACTGGGGCATCGAAGACCTTGCAGATGAGGCAAAAGTAACGAGACGTGCGTGGGAGTCTGTATAATTGTGTACGTCACTGGATGAGGCGTGACTCAGGTCGTCGGCCGAGCAACGCAACCGCCATTTTTCAACTCCTTCCAAACTCTTTCAATTCCAAGTTAAGACGTTTGGAGAATGCTTATGTGAAGCATTTTAGGCCGAATAGTTGACTATCTTTACATGATTGCGGCGCATGAAGAGGGATGCGCAGCGCAATTAGACACCGTGGACGTGAGAAGTCTCTAATTTTAGGTCAATTAAATCATTTACGTCGTTGAATGTTACAATGAAGGAGAATGACGCTGGTAGGGTAAGGAACGGAATGCAGGCAGCCCGAGCGCACGGGTCCGGCGACATGTGCGGACGTGGGGAGGCAAGGCCTGCGGACGCAGATCGGCAGGGCGTCGCACCATGTCACACCAAACTCTGCGGACCGACGTCGATAGGCAATGTTTTCCCACGTCTGCACAGGTTCGCTGATGTCCGCAGGGCCGGACGACGGGCAGTGGCATTGAAACTTACCGAAGTGATAGTAATTGCGCACGTCTTTTCTGAACGTAATATACCACCCGCCAAGACTCGGAGTATAAAAATGGGCTCCCCCTTGTTCGACTCCAAGCATGACACGCACTACTCTCGCTCTCCTTGCATCCACGCTCCTTCTCGGTGTCACGGCGCAGACGCAGCCCGTGCCCACGCTCTGCGACTTCGAGTGTTTAGAGGGGCAGTACATCGTCGGCGGCGTAGGCAACTGGGCTCTCACTGGCTCGAGCTACAACGTCGCCGTCACGTTTATGAGCGACTTCTGCGGCGCATCGTGCGTTGCGTTTCCTCTTCCCTTCAGGCTTCCCAAAATTCTAAATGCCGACATGCTATGTATAATGTAGGATCGGCAACACCGCCGTGAACTGCACCGGCGCCGCGCTCGGCTCGACACGCCGCGTGCTGCAGGCCAACGGCGTCTACATCACCGAGCAGCTGCAGAACCTCACCCTCGCACACCCTAAGGGCACCCTCTCACAGGTCGTCATCTCCACCGACCCCGACGCGTACGATGAGGGCACCTGGACGTACTATGACTATGCGCATCTCAGTGACATCAGGGTATACCATAACGTGTCGTCTTCCTCTCCTTATTCTATTCTGCAAGCTGTTGAGAATATTAATACTGGTTTCTTGCATCCAGCACTCCACTGGCGCCCTGTCGATGTCGATGACCACGCACAAGTGCGTGTCGAATGCGACGATGGGGGACGCTGCGGTTGTCGGACTCCTGGCCAAGGCACAGGCCTACTACATCAGTGCTATCGCCAATGCTACTGCTGCTCAGTAGAATGCACGGAATGTCAATGGTCCCTTGGACGCGATCTTCGAGCTGCTATATGTGCCTTTGTTTAGTCTTACCACCATACAGTGTTACTGTAATTTGAAAGAGGTCGTCAGGGACTTGGCTGCTACGAAATGACAAGAACTGTGGCAACTTGCAAGGAAATCCCGCAGCAGAACATTTGAAGGGTGGAGCGATATATCCCCAGGGTCCGCCGGAGTCCGCCAGATTATCCGCTGTTGGTCTTGTCGTCCCTTCTCTCTTGGGGACCAGCAGCGTCTTGTTTATAACAAGACCAAATCCCACGCCCATCACCGATGCCGATTATCCGCGCGCGGCCAACTGTCGTTGGGCCGATTATGTGTTCAGCAATTCGAATTCTGAGTGTTTTCCTCAACCTCCACCTCTAATGTTGTCACTAAATAAGTGTCGAACCGCCCTGGTCCGCGCAACTTATAGGAACAATTTGACAAAGGGTGTAAACTTAACCCGGATATCATTCCGCCAAAATCCATCAGCTGAGGAGCCATTGATAAAAATTATAGCGCGCTCTGCGGCAGAGCCCACCAACTCCGGCAAGACTTCTCGAATCTAAAATCAGGCCTTATTTCATGTGCATAGATTTTGAGTACATCATACAACATAAGAGGGACGGGTACGCAAAGAAAAAAAATCATGCCAGTACCCTCCAGTACCACAGGGAAATTAACACCTTTCCAGGCATTGCACGTGAATGCCAACCCCGAAGTTCCTGTGAATTTCCAATATTCGGTATGCCAATGGCGTTGGAGCGCGGAGCTAACAATCA
This sequence comes from Mycena latifolia, assembly GCA_029289555.1. NCBI lineage: Eukaryota > Fungi > Basidiomycota > Agaricomycetes > Agaricales > Mycenaceae > Mycena > Mycena latifolia. The sequence goes on from JARJLE010000072.1 coordinate 244,666, forward strand.
AAAGGGGAAATATACGAATCAAAGTATCACGGTCATCCTAACCGAATACACCCTAACTGAATAGTGTACGTGCGTACGCATCAAGACCCGCTATGAATAATCTCGCGGGAACAGAGGACAATCAGGCACCACCCAGCAGGGGAGGCAGAGACACAACGGAGAAGCAGCGGAGAGAGCAGCGGCAGCTGCGGGGCTGGCTCCGGAAGTAACGGAGAGAAGTAAATATACTTACATGCTTGGAGCCAGTTAGAGTTGGAAGCGAGCAGTAAGCCGGTCAGCGAACCTGGTGCTAGTGAGAATGAGACCGGCGATCGAGTACTAAGCTGATCTTCACACGCTGCTGATCCGGTACATTCAGCCTCCGATTGATGCAACGGCGATTCTCCATTGTTTAACAGCGGGCGTTGGAGCGATTGGGAGCTCTGGGGAACATGTCTCATATATCCTATCAGTGCTGAGCTTACCACTGCGAGATTTAGGAGTGCCAATGTGGAACCCCCCACTCTCGCCCATGCAAGGCTGTCATTCAATCTCTGATTGATAGGTACCAACCGGATGCCGGGAGTGCCGATCCTTCAATCTTTGACTGATGCCCCATGCTCTTGCTTTATTCATGGGTCGGAACTGAGCTCTGTGAAATATGGCTGAGTTCCTAATAGGAGCCAAAGCTTACGAACCAGGTAGTAAGAATAAGCAGGACTGGAACCCCCTAGTTTCTCCCCCCCAATGCTCAGTTTCAAAGTCCGAACCTGCCGATCAAGCCATCAGTGCACAAAATTGGATTCGGAGCGTGTTAGTTAAATTTGATACACATAGGACTACACTATTATATTAACAGCTACTGTGTTTATAGTATGTACTTATGTTTAATGTTTGTCAGAGATTCTATGAAGCCAGATTCAAGTGATGCACATACCTGAATATATTCAACAGAAATGCTGTCGCTCTTTTTGACAGGATAATCCACCCTGATGGATTTGCAAAGGATGACTACATGATCACCGACCTGGGTCCCTCTGCGCTGAGTCTTCTCATAGCTGTTGCTATCAGAGGTGTTGCTCTCGGCAACCTCGGGGTCGTCCCCTAATCCGCAATCAGAACATTCGGCCCCAAAGCCTCAGTGAGAACAGGCGAACTTGCGATCAGCAGTCTCGTCCTCGTGGGCTGTATTGGACAAGCAGTTAACCACTGATGAAGCTGCGAAAAAATCCTCGAACAGGACTCTTGGGGTGGGAGGAGGAAGGGTTTGCACAGTCGTGGTTAACCAAAATGCCGCAATGCATGAGGTTAGTTTTCGCAGGATCTTCAAATGTGCAGAGTTCAGAACGTTGCTAGAGACAGAAAATATAAAACAATACTGGGCACAATTTTGGGATCTGGGTAAATGTTCGATCTGAACAGTCGCCTGTGGGACCAAGGGTCCAAGGAATGGTGCGCTTGGCTTGATACACTTCAAACCACAAAAAATGAACACGGCATGCGAGAGAAGGCTCAAATTCTGACCATATAATCGCTGTCCTCACGGTATTCTGAATTAAGCGGCTCCATATGTGCGAGGGCGTCGTTTTCTGCCGCCTCCCGATGCATAATGTAGCTGAGCTCAGCTGATTCCAGAAGCAAGTGTCAACCTCATGGGGCAACCACTTCGGTAGTCCGATCCAAATATATTTTGAGCACTAACCTGCTTCAAAAATTGTGCTCAATTGGCCCCTGGATCAGTCAAAAGACTCCAGTGTAGATGTTCCTATGTAGGGGGCTTGCGCACCAAAGATTGAGGACATGAAGTCTGTAAATTGTGGTGGTCGGCATATCTCAATTGCCATCAACATCAAAGATCACCGATTATTGATGGTTCACGGCCCGGCAGGGTGCCAATGTCTTGCCAATTGGGCGGCCCAGAGCAAATCAGATCCCACGTTCATGCTCGGCAGTCAAATTTCATGGTCTGAACTTTGCTGGGTAGTGTTCCGGGGCGGCACAGAACCGCTTTACTGTATTCAAATATACTTGAATACAACTGGCCCCGTATCATATTATATTCATATCATATCATATTCATATTCAGGTGTATTCATATTCTCAATTGACCCGGGAGGCCGTATCATATTCATATTTAGTTGAATATATTAGAGCTTATTAGCAAGTGGTATAAAGTCATTTTGTATCAACACTGATTGGCTGCAAGGTGTGGAGCAACCAATCAGATCTTTTAGAGCTGGTACAAAATTCATTTTTTATCACTTGCTAATACTGTACGACCCTGTAGGGGAGCAACAGTCATGGTCACTGGAAGGCCGTTGTGTTGCCTTTTTCTGGTTGGTCACTGTCACGTAGACTCATTACCAGCCTGCCTACGAATGGCAACAATGTGGCAAGCACGTTGCCGTAGGCAGACTGGTACAGTTCAGAGAAGTGATCAGTGTGGGCGCGGAGTTTAAATTGTTTTGTGTGCCACGCCCTGGGCTCAAATCTTCATATTTCATTTTGGTCAAAGTTGAGGAGTTGAATATCATAGCAATTTCTTACTTTTTGTCTCCCTCGTATTTGGTTTTGTTGCTTCTGCTTCATTGTTGCCGTGCTGCGATCCATGGCGGCAATTCGATTCCAGTAGTTCAAAGCCACGGATCAGGACCACGGCCACGGAACAGCTCATTCAGTCAGTGCCTTCGTTCTGTTAGAATCAACTACTCAACGTGTGAACACGCACCTTCACCTTTAAGCTTTGATGGAAGTCAAAATCTATTCAATATGGGGATCGTAGATATCACACGGCCATAGAGTACGGTGCATGCCCCGCTGTCTGCAACCTTCATGTACCTTGACGCAACAGAACCGGGTTCAACTCCCGGCGCCCCGCCTTGATGGTCGTGCAAAAGCCTCTTGTTCGGTGCGGCCTGCTTTTGTCACTGGTTTATACACGTACTCTGGACTTGGCTTGCCATCAGGCTATACTTCGTTCTCCTTCTCTTGATGTATGCTCCGATTTTTCTCCGCTTGGTGTACTTATTTATTATACCTCTAGATTCGGCCTCAACCTCCCCTCTCGGGGAGTGACTTTTTTTGAAACTGATATCTTTTTGGGCTCATTAATTCTTGTTATAGCTTATGTAGCTCCTTTCTTGTGTACCGAAGTCCGGATGGCGCTCCAGATACTTTCTAAGCTGCCTTGGCCGCTCCCTTGAAATAACTCCCCCTCGCCAGTCAGATAATCCCCTTCACCTTTCGAAGTCTCTGTCTCCTTACCTTGCTTCCCGTTCTGTACGGAGACTCACCCCCTCCGGTCCACGCTTTATTGTCCGTTGTCAAATTTTACAGATATTCTTCCGAAGTGTTTGGCCTGTTCCGCCATCTGTGATATCTCGTGAGATCACGACTAACTTTGCTATCTCTGTTTCTCCCCGTACCCATATCCAGCGGAGTAACAAGCACTTCCTACTCCTCAGACGATGCAATCACCGTGATTTTGCAATAGCGTGATCAGTTAATTATTTCCACGCTCTCTTCCGAGTGCCATCTCAAGTTTCCTCTCCTAAATACTGTCTTTCTCATTCCACAAGTGATTTTTCCTCTGAATTAGAAGAGCCACTGCCCATGGCTGTGCAGATTGGATGCCATAGCAACAATGGTGCACTTTTCCATTTTCAAGATGATGCTTCTCACACCGTATAAAGCAAAATCTTGACATATGTCAAGATGCTAGCTGAAAGTAGATAAATCGGTAGACAAACAAAAATCTGCAGAAAATTAATATATTCATTTAGTACAAGACTACAATAGAAGTAGCAGCAATCAGTGGCTGTTTTGAAACCGACAGATTTATCAATTGTAGCTAGCTATGAAAGGACTGCTGAAAGTTCATCTTTCAACAGTCCCTGTCCAGTGACAAGAAAGACCTTCTTTTATAAATTTACAAGAGTCTTTGTTTCAAGCAGTGCTTTTAGTGAGAAGAAAGAGCTCCTTTCCAAAATTTACAAAAGTCTTTGTTTCAATGACATATTACATTAGGGTAATATGCCATTGAAACAAAGACTTTTGTAAATTTTGGAAAGAAGCTGGTTCTTCTCACTAAAAGCACTGCTTGAAACAAAGACTCTTGTAAATTTATAAAAGAAGGTCTTTCTTGTCACTGGACAGGGACTGTTGAAAGATGAACTTTCAGCAGTCCTTTCATAGCTAGCTACAATTGATAAATCTGTCGGTTTCAAAACAGCCACTGATTGCTGCTACTTCTATTGTAGTCTTGTACTAAATGAATATATTAATTTTCTGCAGATTTTTGTTTGTCTACCGATTTATCTACTTTCAGCTAGCATCTTGACATATGTCAAGATTTTGCTTTATACGGTGTGTCTGAGAGGGGACGCATGGTTAAGCGGGTGGCCACGCGTCCTGGCCGGAAGTTCCCGGCTGACGTAAATCTGACAAGTTTACGTTCGTGGGTTCGATTCCCACAGAACCGCGGGAGGTTTAGTGGGTAGTGGCAGTACGCTGCCGAGTCACACAGTACCGTGACATCATTGTCTCACGTGTCTGCGCAAATGCATTCCTACCCTGGGCTTGGTCGTCACCCAAGACAAAGCACCGGCGGCCACACGGGCGCACCGACAATGCCTTGCAGAGGCGGTGTTAGCTACTCCAAACACAACAAAAATGAAATAAAAAATAAAAAATAAAAGATGATGCTTCTGAAGCAAAGCACTCCGTGCCAGGAGGAGTGACCGAAGGTCAGCGATGAGTGGCGCGTATTTGGTGCATTATGTAGAAGGGTGATCAGCCTCGCTAGCACCTAAGCATCGATGGAGCTACAAAGTTGGAGTCACGTAAATGTTAAAGTTAGCGCGAGTCAAGTTCAACTCACGACAAGTCAGGTCTCAGTAAGCAGCTCAGTAAGCAGCAAGTTATATTTGAGTCAGTGCTCAGTAAGCAATGGAGTCAGGGTGTATTCTAGTAACTCATTAGGAGTCACCCCACTTCATAGGTAGTCAATTTCCTTTCTCAAATTATTTAAAATTAGCCCTGTAAAGTACTCTAAATTAGGCCGATGTCCTACACTAATAAACAAGTTCCTTCCCTCGCATTTAAGCGCCCATTAGCACTGGTGTGACTAAGCTGGCTTCCAAGTCAAGTTTCCTTTTGCCTTGCTAAAGTATTCACAGCCTTTGACGTCGCTGCTGAAGTAGTCCTTCGTATCGTCCCAAGTCTAGTCCACAGCCATCACAGCCTTCGTCCCCCCCGCCGCCTTAGTCGTAGTTGTCTCCGCAGTCGCTGCCAGTCCCAGTCGTCATAGCTCTTGAGACACACACATCCTTGGGTGCTGGAACGTAGATTGAACCAACTCACATTCTACACCAGCTCTTCGGTCTTACCACTAACTGAGAGGTCTTACTGTATTATCATTTAGGTTGTTGAGATCTTCCCCCACTTCGACCTCGTACACTCTCAGAAGCACTGTCAGCGTATCAAGGGATTATCGCGAACTTCCTTTGTGTTGAAGCATCAGGATAAGTGTGAGGTCCCGATATTTCGGAGGTTTGGGACCCCGCTAGAGTCGTCAAGAATCCAAGTAGTCACACTATAAATGAGTGGGTGAGGTGTAGGATTCAAGAAAAGCTAAAGAATCTACGTAGCTAGAACTACTTATATACTAAATGAGAACTACACTAATGGATCTAACAATACTGTGGAAACTACGGAAACTACGGCACAGGCATCTGCCGACTGGCTACGCAAACTACGCCGCAAACTACGTGTTCAACTACGTGTTGCGGCGCAGAGGTATCTAATCTAATCAGGGAGTCCGGATCACCGGAGCCGGAATGGCGGATACAGAACGTCCCGTATCCCTAACAATAAGACTCAGGATAAACTAGAAGCTGCAGTTAGTAAACACTATGACTGAAACTATAGCAGGCCGACTGTACCACATTAAAGTGTCACAATGGGTGTCGTAGCAAAGCCCAGTCAGTTGCCCGCCTTGTCGTCGGTGCTCAAGATCAGATCGAGAGCTAGTGAGTGCATTCAAATTGCATCAGATGGCGAGTTGCTCAGCACTCAAGCCAGGTGTAGTACTAGTTCTTGGTTTGAGTTGTTCCTGAACGGTGTGCTGCCGTTCAACGTTCAAGCCTCAAATCTGGCAGTTTTATGTTTGCATGCCTGTCAGTGAACTTAACTCGCGGCCTTGCGGCGGGAGATACTTCTCATTCGCATCTGTGATAGTGCCAATGAGTACTCGGACAGGAGACCCCAAATCTTGCGTTCTGCGTGTACACTGGGATACCTCCTGGAAACCGGTGTTTATGATACAGTCCAAGACGGGGTGAGTTCTGCGAACTGTAAATGACTCGGAGCACCAGCGGGGTTTTGTATTGGAATGTTGAAATCAGTTTTTGCCTGTCTGCTAACCGGCGATCAGGAGGTGATAGGTAGATAGCGGGCCCTGCCGCGCAGCGGGCTACCCTAATTATATATTTTACCGTATCATATTTTTGGCCAGCACTACGTGCAAGACCACCTTCACTATATTCCAACTACGTACCGGCCCTTTGCACCTCAACACCTTCTGCTTCAAACCAGGCTTGAACAATTCCCCTGCATGTGACGCGTGCGGAGAGGCCTACGAGACTCACTTCCTCCTCGAGTGCCCAGCGTGGGAACCCCTACGAAGACCCCTCCATTCCGCAGCGAAGGAAGCAAGCATGTATGGCCCCTTCCATCTCTTACCTCTCCTCAACCACCCGAAGCTGCTCTGAGCTACCACGGCTTCCATCGAAGCGACGGGCAGATTTGCGTGAGTCCCCTGTCCCAATTCCCGTCCCTTATTTTTGTCCCTTTTCTCTCGGATACATATATACTGTACTTAAATAATACTCTCATCTTCTCACCACGAAAGACGCCCACTGGCGCTTCCTGGCCACCCCGTGTTTGCGTTGCCTTACACCATCACTTTACCATACCGTCCGCTCGCTTACGCGGATGCGTCTCGCCCATCCAGCGCCCGCCGTGCATGCGCATCTCCTCCGCGTCCCGCGCTCCCATCCAGCGCGACCCCTCCCGGCACTGTATTCAGCGGCCCAGTAGTCAGGCCTATGTCTAAGCGTGAGACGCTTCGTCTATATATAGTCTATCTTTGGCTATGTGACTAGCCAGGGGCATCTCGGTTGGCGAGTCTGTCTAAGGTAGGCGAGGGCATTAATTGAGTCTGCCGCACCGTGGGTCACACAGAACATTGCCAAATGTAGGCACAGCTGAGGTGCAACCCGAAACTAAAAGTATAGAATTGGACAGAGATCTGTGCAAAGCCAAGATGAGTCGATTGCCCTGGGATTATAATTTTAAACGCCTTGGGGACAAGCGCACCACCGCTTTGCTTCAGCAGTATTAATATTATACCACCGATTTTCTATACTAGTATCGGGGGGTATCCGCCGAAAGATGCCGAGAAGTCCATGTGTAGCTGGGAGATGCCTAGCATTCCATTCAAACGCTTATAAGAACAGGAATTCCTCTTATAATAGCTTGCATCAAAAATGATATCTGGTAAGATCAAGTGGATTTTCACGAAATACACCGTGGACAGCACGTTTGGGATTTTGAAAACCAAGCCACAGTCCCTGGACCACCGTGGATGCACGAGGTTAGTGAAGGATGACTTGGATTGTGCTTGAACTGCTTGTATCGCCTTAGTTACCGACATCTGTTCTTATAAGCGCCTATAACGAAATGGTCTGATAAGACTAAAAATAAACTTCCGATATTCAAGGACGGGTAGTATATGGAGCCAAAGCGTTACGGAGGCCAATTTTGGAAACTCGCAACCGGTTGCCTTATTGGGCTCCGGACCTTCCTAAAAAGGTAATTATTGCACCCGCAGGGCCGAAAAGTTCCTCAAAATAGTTCCAAATGAGGATTTTTGAGCATTATGAGCATGATTTAGGCAACATTTCGCGTTACGGTTGCTACCATACACTCACGTACAGTACGTATTGCACTGCAGCCGACGTGCCCCATGGAGAAGTTGGTGCCACTTAAAAGCCGCCCAGCGGTAGAGCGAACGACCAGTACCGGTACCCCGCGTTTTTTACTCCACAATGAACTTCAACTTCCTCGTCGCGCTTCTGATCCCCACCGCCAGTGCGGCAATCTCTAATGTGAGCACTAACATTGACATCTACGGCGCCTGCGCTCGTCGCTCACAACGGCACGTAGCCCATCGTCAACCGAGCCTCCCTCAATGCCCGCGGGGTATGCTCCGCCTGACCGACTCCCCTCGCTGATATTTATTGACCGATCCCCTGGAATAGGTCGAGATCTGCGAGATCGCGTGTGAACCTCCCTGCGTGTTCACGGCGCCGTGTAGCTGCAAATGCTAGAAGGCGGGCAATTGCTATTTTTTGAGTAGCATGTGCATACTGGGCGCCGAATAAATAACGGGTCCTGCCTGTACTCTCTGAATTATTTGCCGTGCAAATGCACACAGCTTTCGCCGTTTAGTAAATTTGCCGACCGGAAAGCCCAAAATTGTTTCTGGCGTTCTAATACACGAATAATATGTCTTACTTTTACGCTCCGAATTATTTACCTTGACTCGGATGCAGACGGCCTTCAGCGGCACATCCGGTGGCCCGTCGGCCTGCTGTATCCGCACTTGTTCCATCCTAAAAATATATCATGTAGTTGTCGGAACGGGTCTGCATTGAACTGCTCCCGAGTGGTTGGTGCCTGCGTATCTCACTTAAAAAGGCGCGCACCGGGAACTCCAAGGTCCGTAGTTTCCTTTATTTCTACGATTGAACGTGATTCTCGCGCTTCTCATCCACGCACTGAGCCGCTGGCACGTCGCCCGCACTAGCAATTCGCAATCCAAAATATGTTTTCGCCCGAAATCTCGTACTGCTTCAGCTGAACCAGCCGTGAATGTAGCCCAACCATTTGTATTTTCAACTCCTGACTTGGCCCGACCTTTGGCCTAGCCAACTACGAACCGAGCCCCACTTTATGTTCCAGACTCCTGGTTTAGCTCTACGTTTTGCTTCTCAACAGCTAACCTAGCCCGACTTTTAGGTTCATTCAAATTATTTTGACTCGGACTTCACTGGAAAGAAAGAAAAATACACTCCAAGTGTCCAAGTCTGAGACTTGTTGGGAATATTCAATCTTGGGCGAATGTTCTGGATCATTACCTAATCACACCGGATACTTAAGTAGCGTACGAGCGCCTGTATCCTTACGTGTTTGCAGAGCTCAGCCAAACATGAATCCTTTGGTCTTACTTCCTCTGGTCCTGAGTCGAACCAACCTCGGATAATTTCAACAAGACTACCTTTCATTCCCAGAGGCCCGCCGATATAAGGACAATAGAGAGGTTGCGCAAAAGCCGCAAAAGCCGCATGCGGCTTTTGGTCATTGCGCAAAGCCGCACGGAAAAAAGTGAATTCTGGGGGATATCAGCCAGCTATTCCAATGAAGGGCTACCTGAGAGGATGGACGGGTACTGTGAGGTGAGAGAGCTTTCTTGGCATTGCCCCTGGCACGTGCTGGACTCGAGAGTGTGAGAAAAGGAAGTGGAGTTCGGGTGATGTTGGAGCGATGCGTCAGAAATACAGCTTCCCATGCTTGCACATCCCATGCATAATACTTTCAGCAGTGGAATACAAAGCTTAGAGGGTCAATGGATGGTATTGAGCATAAAAAGAACCAAGAAAAATCAAGAAAAGTGCGCGGCTCTGCGCAATGGCTAAAAGCCGCATGCGGCTTTTGCGGCTTTTGCGCAACCTCCCTAATGTGTGGAAGGGACATGGTTTGAAAACGGCTAAATCACAGCCATCTGGCCGTTATTGGCCCCGTATCTGCTACTATTTTAACCCCTTGTCGGGTCTCTCGATACCAAAGCAAGTGCTCCTTTTTATACAAGTTCCTAGAAATATTTTGGGAAACCTAATGAATCTCTACAAGCCGGATTGTCTCGGTAGCGGTCTTGATTAGACCTTCCAGCTCAAACAAACAACCCGGAGAAGTCCCCGTTGTGCCCGCGAGGCGTCTCGCACCGCCATGGAGGAACGGAGTATTCGAGCGCAGTGGGAAAATCCAGACCTGCAAAGACCCATCAAAGACAACCATTACAGCTATTTGCGGAACATAGGGCGCGGCTGATTTTCATCAAATTTTTATGATTTTCATTACTTTCCCTATAACTCATTCAAATCTTACCCGGTTGCTCCAAAAACTATACCAATCGATTCGGAATGTTTCTTTACAGTGCTTAGGATCCTTGAATGAGCGCATATACTATTTGTGACTGTTTGGTAAAAAATTCCGAGAGTTTTCGATACTATCCCTGTATCATTGCAACAAGTGACCTCAGGTCTCCTGTATTCAAGTCAGATCATCTTAAACGTGCTGTACAGTGCTTAGGCTACTTTATATCATGATTGGACAGTGGATACTGGTGAAACAGGCCAAGAACTTTCTGGTATCTTGTCATGTATATTTCATGGCCTCAATACTTATCCCCATCATCAGCAATTGCCTCAAAAACTACCCAGCGCACTGTAGGACATACTCAAGAGGTTTATACTCAAGACTCGGCATCTCCTGAGGCCTCCTGCAGTGCACAGAGGGATAGTATGCCAAAGGTCCAGGATTTATGACAAAACGGATATAAATAGTCCAAACACTTAGTTAGAGGTCCTAAGCACTGTAAAATGACCTCCCAAATCGATGAGTTCAGGTTTGAAGGCAATCGGATAAAAACTGAGCTTGGTAGAGGGGTATTAGTGAAAACATCTATTTTGAGAAAAAAATGATCCGCGCCTTATGTTCCGCAAATAGCTGTAAATGCAATTCCATCCGCCCACCACTGGCGGGCGCGTGAGCGAGAAACTCCGCGCACTGGTGCTCACTGCTTCGTTGTATCAGATTCAGGAACGAATTCCGATATCCCTGATACATCTATAATCTTGACGGCCACGCGATTACTGGTGGTATAGTTGAAACCTGTGATGGGTGCTTTCGACGGGTGTTGGCGGAGAAATTTATTTGGAGGCTGAGGATGTCTTACTTATTTTCCACATAATCGCGGTGGAGGAGGGTGCGCATGAACGATAGGTCGCGGGACCTCAAGTATTCCGGGTGACCTAGAGAATTCTTTCAATTGTTATGCACAAGGGAATCTTAGGACTGTCCGAGTGAGAGCCTGAGGCTCCGGGCCACCTCTTCTTTCAGCGCACGCCATATGCCTTTTCCGCTCCACATTCAAACACATCTCCGCTGACCTCTTCTCTTAGACACATCTCGTGCGACGACCCGGATCCAGTCACTGTATAATCTCGTCGCTCTCGCAGCAGGATACGCCTGTTCGACTCCCGAAGCCTTTGCTGGGACAGTCTTCTTTTTGCTCCCTCGTCTCATTTCAATTTATCTTGCTCTTCCCGTTGACTTCGAGCGCTCTCATTGATCAAATGCATCTCCTCAAATTCCATTTGTGGGTTGCCTGTGAATTTCTTGGTTCGCGAGTTGAGGGATTTCGTAGCTCCGCAGTAGCTCGGTGGCGGACGGTGCGGCTCTGCGCCTGCCTGCGTTTGTCTTCCGCTGCTCTTCTCGGTCGTAACTCAGTCTCGTTTGTTAAAAACCACCCAGCGCTACGCCAGCACGTTTGTGGTATGTAACCCCCCGTCATCGAATCACACCCTGAGTCTCAGGGATATCCATATCGCAACCCATCCTCGTGCCGAGTTGAACTGAAGGCCGTCTGCCAAAGGCCACTATGCACCAAAGTCGATGCTAGGCCCACGCCCGAGTTCGTCTCACAACGATTCAGACAACTGCAGCATTGACATTGCATATATTGAAGTTTCAACCTAGACGCGTAGCCTCCGGCTCGATGGCGTACGGTCCACGCCTGCATCAAATACCCCAGAAATTATTGAGCTGTGGGGAATGCCCGTTCGACTCGGGCTCGAGCCATATCCCCATCTGTGGTTCTTTTTTCTCCCTCTCCCTCTCTTCCCTGACTCTTTCTTTCTCCATGCAGTTTTTGTGAGCTCTGCTACCCGTACTAGGACTGGATTCCTCTGCTTTGCCCCGATGCGTTTCGGTATCGTCATTCTAGGACCTTACAAAAGCGATTGATTCAAGCGTTGGACTGCGGATGATATAATCTTACAACAACTCCTCCACTCGGATGTACCACCGCGACCGCGCTACTCAATTCCACCAATCACCTCCTCAGTATGCTCCCACAGCGTCCGCTGCACCTCCTCCGTCGCCGGCAGATCCATCCCGATGTCGTCTCCGTCCTGTCCCGTACGCGACGCGCCGGCGGGCGCTTTGAGGAGCGCGTAGAGCTGATGTTCGCCAGATACCTCGATGGACTTGGCGGTGGCGAGAATCTCGGGGGTGAGGGGGACGTCCTTCAGGAGCGGTGTGTCCACCAGCCCCGGATGCGCGTGGACGAATGTGATACCGGGGTTCCGCGCGGCGTAGTCCTTGTAGCAGGTCGGTCAGTTAACCGTTACATAACCTCCTCAGTGAGCACGCAACACACCTTGAACATGAGATCAATGTACGTCGACGCCTGGTTCCCGGCCGTCCTGAACCCACCAAAGTCACGCACGGGCTTCAACGCCTTCTTCAGCCCCAGGTCGCTTAAATCGAGCTCTGTCCCTTGTCCAGCGCTGAGGACAGCCATGACGCGTGCGGCCTCGCCAGCCGTGTGCGCCGCGCGTATGGCGGGGAGCAGCCCCGCGACGAGCGCCCACCGCGCGTAGTACCACAGCGCCGTCGACACCTCCAGCCCCTCGCTCGTGATCGTGCTCTCTAAATTAATAGTGCCCGCGGTCGTGACCAGCAGGTTGATGCGCGGGAAGCGCGCGCCCAGCGAAGCGGCCAAGTGCTTGACGCTCGCGATGCTGGTGAGGTCGCACGACACGAAGTCGCGCGCCGCGTCAGCGCCGGCGGGGGCGGGCCGGAGGCCCGCGAGGATGGCGGCAGCGGCGGCGCTGCTGCGGCCCACGATGACGATGTGCGCGTTGCCCTTGGTATGCCGCGCGAAGGCCTCCACGATGCCTTGCCCGATGCCGGAGGTGCCGCCGACGAAGATGCCGACGGGGGTGTAGGCTGGCGCCCAGGCGGTGTTGAATTTGCGGACGGTGGAGAGGTCAGGCATGGTAGGATGGAGAAGAGCTTTCCAATGACCCCTTTATAACTCGACGGCAAGGATCCCGCGTGGTCATCAAGAATGACATTGGCTGACAAACACATATCCATGTCAATGATTCAGCTGAGGTCTCCGGATGCTTACATATTTAGGCTCTAGACGCGCCACTAGCTTGGCGGTTTCATGGTGTGTCGATGGGGATTTGAAAACATCGCAAGTGTCTAAACATCACCCGCCACTGATGTGCTCATGCGCCAAATGAAAGCGAAGACAAAGCGAAGTCTACTTTTTTGTCAGCGTCAGTGCCACTTTGCTCCCACGACACTTCTCATCTGTTTGATTCCAGGTCTGGCGTCCTGCAGGCGCATCGGCGGGAGAGAGGCTATCCATTCTGGTTGACATTTTCGTGCGCATCTGTTTTTCAGTATCTACTGCAATTCCAAGTTCTCATTATGCTTCAGGGTGGCGGGTACTTCTCGGGTTCCGACTCAGAGTGGGATGGTACCAGTTTGGTGCGCCGCAGCGTTGTGACGACAAAGCCATTCGTCTCCATAAATTTCAACTACCGCACCGGAGTTTTCGGATTTGTGAGCGCGGCTTTTCTCCACGATTATGCCGGATTGATATTTAATTGCACAGATTGGTAGCGCACAAGCACCGCCTTCTCACCGCGTCTCGTCTACAGCCATCGGGTCAGCTCCCTCGTCATTCCATTAACGTCCAGCGCTCCGCATTTTGTTCTCGCGCCTCGGCTTGGCCTGACTTTCTTGGACGAAAAACGGACTGTCGACCTGACCGCAGTACTTGCCAATGGATTCCGAGATCACGGCGCCTCTGGCAGGTCCTGTGGCAAAGGTCGACCGTCCATTTTCATTTGTGAATCTTTGTCTCTTCCTTCACGGAATGTGCACTCGCAAACAATATGCCCACAAATTCATGGGTTAATTCACTGGTGTCAGAAGTAATCTATTACATAATTCAAGTTCAACACCAATCAGATCTAGAGGCTGTGTACTTCCTTGATGGTCTGCCAGTGATGACCCGGCCACAGACCATTCGCACTCCCAGCGGTCTCGCTTCCCGATCCATCCCTTTTATTCGGCTCGTCCCACCCCGTGCTACCCGCTCCGGTCTCAAAGAGAGTCAACAAGCCCGTTCGCATCTCGGCGTCCTTCCCCGTGAAACTCTCGACCCGCTCTATAGAGGCCTTGAATAATTTGGCGACGTCATTCCAGCTCGCTCGATCGCCCTCGAGCCGTAAGATGCGGTTCTCAAGCTGCGCAGAGGGCACGGTGGTCAATATGTATGCGACGAACCCTGAAATATCCTGCGTATCAGCGACAAACCGACGCGGTGACTTGCAACATAAACACACCAGCAATGTCTGCCAAAGAGGTGTACGATATCGGCGCATCGCCCTTGCCGATGATAGGTGATCTTTCCATCCGCATAGCTGGCAATGAACGGGAGAAATTCCATGAAACATCCAGTCTGTTAGGGGGCATGAGATTTGAGATTTTCTTCCAAAATTCATCAACAACAGACATAGATTCTAGTGGAGGGAATTCCAAGCGACTTCAGGTGCGCTAGATGCAAGCTTGGTGAGCTTCACCCAGAATGAGGGACGCTTTATTGATGATCTTACCAGCGATCTCATTTTTTGCCTTGAACGCCTCCACCGTATGACCGTGGGTGGGTGATCCAAATTCCGACGGCACAAAGAGTTTCACGGCCGCGAGCTTCGCCGCGTCCGCCAGCGACTTCTGCATTCCGACTCCCTCGTGGCCCAAGGTGGAGAGCACAACGTCCACCTTGTGCTCCTCGAACACGCTGGAAACTGCGTTGACGTCGGTATAGTCGACAGGGACGACGAGAACACCAGGTGGTGCGGTTTTGGAAGACCCAGGACGCGAAAGGAGGATGACCGAAATCTTCTCTGTGGCAGCGAGAGCAATAAGGATACGCGTACCCAGTCGGCCGGCTCCGACGACAGCGACAGACTTGTAAGAGGACATTTTAATCTGATAGATGGATGAGTTATTGGTTGAGCAAGATGTCTCGGTGACCCTTTATGAGGAGTCTATCCCGATTCTCTTCGGAATATCAACACGCCTTAGGGGCGGAACTTCCGCCGTAATGATTCAGCATCAATCTTCTTTAGATGTTGTGTGTCATCCGTTTCGCACTTCTGCTTTACCGTCTGGGTCTTTCAAGTTTCTTCATAGTAATGAACTGGAAATCCAGCGAGCAAATAGAACCAGACCCCCAAGCCATTTCACGTAATATCGCTGCGGCAACCTGTCGACGGGGGTATGGCGTCGTTGATGTTATCTGAGCAAATACCGATGCCATCGGTATTTCGTCCAAATCGCCGGGTTCGCGGATAAACGGCCATGCAGTGTTTCACTGCGTTCCGACCCCCTGTAGACCCAGGGTGTGTCTACAGGTGTAGCCAAACCCGTAGACACAGATTTGTGTCTACATGTGGCTATGTTTGTAGCCGCAGTGTGTCTATCTCCGTCAACCTCTGGCTCTGGGTCTACCTGGGTCCGGGCCGTAGACCAAGGTGGGTTTGGGTTTGTCACTTGCTATTCGGCCATAAATGGATTCCGACATTCTTGTTTTATGATCACAATTGATGGAAGATCAACTGAACATCACACCAGCTTCAACTGGGTCGTATTTACAGTTATTTATTCGCGATTCAGAGGTTCCGTGGTTCCGAGATCGGACAACAGTCGTGAGGGCCTACCAGCATACTAGAGGCTGCAAAAAGTCATATACACATCGTTAAGCCCTTAAATAGCCGAACCAGGTTGGTCAGTGATAGGTAGGCCCAGGTAGCCCAAGGTAAACTGATGTAGACACAGCATGGCTACATGATGTAGACTCAGCTAGGTCATCGTAGCCAAAGGTGTGTGGATGGCTCTGCCACAACCCTTGTCTACCCCCATCAACGAACATAGCCAGGGGTAACCCAAGCTAGGTCATCGTAGCCACACCTGGGTCTACAGGGGGCCGGAACACACTGTTTATTATCTGAGCAAATGCCGATGTCATCGGTGTTTCGTCCGAATCGCCGGGTTCACGGATAAACAGCCATGCAGTGTTTATTATCTGAGCAAATACCGATGCCATCGGTCCATTGCCGCCATGCTCGACACGACTCGCGCGGTGTCGACTTCCATGCGCCACACCCCCTCAAGTCCGGCGACCGCCAGATGTCCAGCGCACCATACGCTAGGACCTCACTTGGACACAGGTATGGATCTCTAAAAATGTCTGTATTCATCAAGTTGTCACAGGATAGACTCCGATTTAGTGGAGGATTTTTCTAATGAATGAATCAAGAATGAATTCTAGATGTATAATTCTTAAATACAGGCAGAGCGCAGCGCACCGATGCACGGCCATAAATAACCTGAATGTGTGCGGGCGGGTGAGTTGAGCAACTGGCGTCATTTCTCCCGCTTCTCGACGCGCCGGACAGCACCCTGGAGGAGCGCGCGTGCTGGGTACTTTTTAAACAGGCAGAATATGTAATAAAAGAGGACTCAGCGTTGACTCAGCGAGTCTCAGAAGAGTTTTGCCTAGTGCATAAGAGACTTGAAGAAGCATGAAGGCTTGTGGATATGGGCAATTTGAGGCAATTTGATGGTGGTTATCAGTTTGAAAAAATTGTGGAGCTATATTACCCATCGAACCCGCCTTTTTTCGGCTAGTGTCAAAATCATTCAGCCAAAATGGGCCTCCTCAATCGAGCCAAGGCATCTGGAATCAACAAGGAAGCTGGGGGGAGCACGGCGCAAATCAGCGATGGGTTTGACCCCGTGAAATCGATGTTTTCCGCGCGTTTTAGGGCCCGGTTTATAAACATGTTTATACACAGCCCTGTTTACGAACCAGGTTTATAAACCGGTTTTCAATTCCTCGGGAATTATAAACAGCACCTTAGTCTCCGGATGCCCCCAGACTGCTTTTTTGTCAACATCAGTACCATTTTGCTCCCAAACTTCTCATCTGTTTGATTCCAGGTCTGGTGTCCTGTAGGCGCATCGGCGGGAGAGAGGCTACCCATTCTGGTTGACATTTTCGTGCGCATCTATTTTTCGGCATCTACTGCGATTCCAAGTTCTCATTATCCTTCAGGGTGGCGGGTACTTCTCGGGTTCCGACTCAGAGTGGGATGGTACCAGCTTGGTGCGCCGCAGCATTGCGACGAAAAACCCGTTCATCTTCATAAATTTCAACTACCGCACTGGAGTTTTCGGATTTGTGAGCGCGGCTTTTCTCCACGCTTAGATTATGCAAGATTTATATTTAATTGCACAGATTGGTAGCGCTCAAGCACCGCCTTCAGCCCTGAATGTCGGACTCCAGGATCACCGTGACGCCCTTCGATGGATTCAAGATAATGCCGCGGCGTTCGCGCGGTGATGGTGCATCACCATCGCAGGTGAATCTGCGGGTACGTTTCTCGCATGTCCCCGTCCTTTTGATGAAAATGAACCTTGGCTTGTAGGGGCAGGCAGTGTCCACCTGCATTATCTCTACCCCGACTCCGGGCGGGCATTTCGCGCTGGGATATCGAGCTCTGGGACTGCGCTGGTAACCTCCACCCTGCGTGCGAGTGGCACGATCGCCCCAGCGGTGCCTACAATATCCTGGGCAACATTACCGGCTGTGGTATCGGCGCAGGATCGTTTGAATGCTTGCAGAACATTCCGTTTGATGTAAGCCGAACAGCAGCTATATATCGGGATGGTCGAGCTAACTCGACCGTCGTAGACGTTTTTGCCACTGGGCTTAAGCACCTACCAGGTTCCCGGTGGTGGTTTGCCGCCCTGGGCAGTTTTCAAAGGTTCGCAAGGCTCTTTGAGTGACGAATACCCCGTCAAGAAGGTCATCGACGGCAACTGATCATTTACTGGGACGAACAGGAATGAAGGGAATTTGTGGGTCCTTCCTCCTCCATGCTATCTTCTTTTCGTTTCCTCAACTTTCTGAGCATACTTGGCACATCATTCCTCGACCTCACGCCCCCACCACCCCTCCACGTCGAAAACTCGCTGTTGAGTGCATTCATCGCGAAACATGCGACCAATTTTAAAAACGCGTCGCAAGATACAATCAACAGTCGTCGACCTCCAATCGACCTCTACGCGCAGCCGACGGACAGCCTGTCGAATAGCAGCTTGTACAACCGCGCGGCGCAGCTCGAGACCGATTACCCGTGGCTTGCGCCGCAGCGGCTGTTCCTGAAGGCTGCAGCGGGGAAACAAGATGTATGGGCGTACTCGTAGCAGCAACCTGTTCCTGGTGCACGGATTTCTTCGGGGGTGAGCATTCTGCGGCTCTTTTCCATCTGTTTGTGCTGACGCGCTCAACGGCAAGCATTCCACACCAGTGACCTGTACTACCTCGACATGAAGTTCTCTCCCGTCCCCACTCTCCCACTCGTCTGGCAGCTGCAGGATATCTACATATCCTTTACGAATGATCTCAATCCCGGAACGTTCCGGCCGAAGTACACAGAGGAGTCGAAGATCGCGCGGCGGCTGCTCGATGGCGCGGTCGGGCCCATTGTGGACTCGGTGAGAAGGACGCAGACGGATTTCCTCAACCAGGTTGGAGTCATGGAGGAGTTTGGGAGGTTACGTTGAGATGCTGTTCGTACCCCTCTCGTTTTTCCAATAATCATATTCGGTTGTTTGTCCAAATCACTATCATCGGAAAAAGGTCTGCGGCAGTAGGTCGGGAAGTACTCTTGGAAGGACTCGCGGCAGCATGTAGGACTAGTAGGCTATGAAGGAACGATAGATACACGAATGAACGGAGACGAAGAGGTGCAGACCAGATGCGGATGTGGAGACGGGTGGGATGAGACCGCTGGGAAGTGAGGAAAGGCAAGGGGATACGATAAATAGGAGGTCAAGCCCCGCGCACGCTGAGGGAACGCGTATCCGCCGACCGGCAGCGCGCCCCGAAGCGCTTGTGCGGCGCCGTGCAATCAAAACTGCGACTAAAAAAAACGCCGGCGCAGGCAGCAAGAAAGAAGCAAGAAGGGAGAGGAAGGAAAGAAGCCTTTCCAAGGAAGGGAGGGCACATACGCGGACAGGCCCACAGCGTGGTCATCGCCTCGCGCGGGACGAGGAAGGTCGAGCACCACGCCGCGCCGAGCGACGTCCCGTTCCATAGCTACATACGAAATGCGCGTCGTCAGTGCAGGATACACGCTGGATGAAGTGAAAGACGGTCATCGTGAGCTAGTGGTGGAATCACATAACCGCAAACGCAGCGCCCCCCGTGGATCGGAGAGGGTACTGGATGAACCGGATGACAAGTCCATTCTGGTACTAAACTAGACGCACTCGTTAGTCGATTGAAGTTGAAGAGATAAAATAAATAATTCAGAAATGCACTCCACTCTTCCGTCGGTCTGTAGTTAAAGAAGCGCCCGGGAGGGTCCCCGGCGAGAGCCCTTGCAGATTACAGCGGCGTGAATTAAACGAATGCAGACAAGAGGGCAGTGCACCTCTGCAGCATCTTGATGATGTTCATCTGCGCGCTGCAGGCTCGCACACACGCGCGCGCGACGCCGGGACTGGGGCACACGGACACGACGGGCTCGGTGCCGCGCGTAGCGGCACACGTGCGGTGCGCGCGTCCGCAGGCGGGGAGCCCTAGCGCGCCGAGCACCTCGTCGAACGCGAGCGCGCGCGCGAGCCGGTCGAGGTGATACTCTGGGTGCGCGGAGGACTCGTACAGCACGATGATCTGCGGGGACGGACGATTTCGTGAGCGGGTTGCGATGAGGATTACTATAATGAAAACGCACCGGCGCCGCATCTGCGAGCGCGTCCTTCGCAGGGTGCTGCAGAAACACAGCGGGTGAGACCCGCCTCGGCACGCTCTGCCTCGCTCGAGCGGATCAACGTTGCGAGCGCCATCGCCGCACGTGGAGCGGGTGGGCTGCACGCAGCGCGGGTCGACCGCGGACGGGATGGGCGGCGAGGACGGTGACGGGGCGGAGAGAGGCTCGTCGTCGGAGGCGTCGGACGCAGCGTCCGCCTCCTCGGGTGCGCTGGGCAGTGGCGTGTCCTTGGCCGTGTTGAAATAGGCCAGTCACGCGTCCACCCCATTTCCACTCTCCACCCCTGTTTCCTTTCCATCACAACGACCCTCGATCTACCTTATATATCTCTTATCTTCCTGTCGCACTCTAGCTTATTCCCCTGTCGCATCTGTACCCCCCCGTACCGTCTCTGCACTATATATCTTGCTCTGTGCTCTTCCTCGCGTGACGCCCGACCTTCTTATAGGCCGAAGACTTGGGCTAGCGCTTGGGCATCGAGTGTGGTGATGATGGGGGATAAGTGCTTGCTTCGCCGTCGAGAATAAACAAGCGCAACCTGCGGACAAATAACCGGATTGGGACTCGGTTCGATGTCAGTTGTGTAGCGCACTCTCCTTTCTGTCGGCCCGTCTCAATTGTATTGGGTGCCTTTGTATTTGCCTGGCATTTGTCTGAGGCCAATAAATATCTAGATATGATCATGCCGAGTTCTGGTACGTCGGCGTGTGTTCATTCAACACGCCGCGGACGGTTGGCGGACGGGCAGACGTTCAATGCTGGCATACAATGAATCGACGAAGAATGTGCAGCCATATATTTGTCCTCCATCGGCTGATTTACCCTGAATATAACTTGAACTTCCCGCGGTTTTCTATATCATCGACATTCCATCAGTGGTTCCGCCCCCGCAATTAAACGTCTGCGGCATTCGCCTGCGACTCTCGCACACAGCTCCCACGAGCGGGAGCTCATCAGAACTTCATCAGTGCGGTACCTGCCGACGTTGCTACCCATTAAGCGCCTCCCGCGATGTCAACAACCTTCTCCTGCAAGCTCAACTCTTCCAGTCCCCCGGGCCCGCGAGGCATTTATCTGGCAGAAAGCTGAGAGATGTTACAACTCAAATCAGGGCCGAGGATTTAATGCATTGGGCCGACAATATATTCGGGAAGCTTAGTCCTGGATGCGTGAAAAGGATTTAGCTATTGGAAATATAAGGACACCGGGTTGACTCCGCGCCTGTGCGCCGTCGAGCATCGAACCAGCGAAGAGTCTGATTTCTATTGACATCAGCGGCGATTCAGCAATTGAGGGATAGATGCGGGCACGAGCAGGCTTGAATCAGCTACTATCAGCTAATATTAATTATTCTCCAGCAGAATATCAACGCCGCTCGTAGATTGGGGGAGCACCCGTAAATTTGACTCGGAATTACAGCCCTCGGGCCTCAGGCTGTTCAGTATACTTCTTGTATATCTCTCTTTCAGTTCCAGATCTCGGGACGGTTGGGAAGACTGTCCACCGTGCGAACTTGAACACGGAGCCGTTCGTATTCGAACTTCGAAACCTTCCGTACAGATCTCACAGCAACATAGCAACATATAGTGCTTGTCACGGCCGCGACGGCCTCAATCCGAACTTGCATTATGTACAATGGATATCGAAGGGTGCTTGAATGCCTCTCATACAGTATGCAAGCTGGAGTGAGGTTTGGCTGAATTCCAAACGCGCGAACTATAATCAGTCATTCGGCAGTGTCGGCTGAAACATCGAAAGGCTGCGCAGATCTTTGGAACCGCCATAGGTATTCAGAAAATACAATACAAGGCTTTGTTGCCGGCCGGTTCCCGACGGCGAACAACGGCTTGGCGGCGCGACTGAGCGTGCCGGTGATGGGAGGTCCTAATCTCCGACGGAACGGGCCCGGCAGTCAACGGCACCGCGCGGCAGCCCGATATTGCCCGACTTGTATGTACATGTCTGCCGTCGACGGTCGCACTCCTTTTCCGTCATAGTCTCCGTGCATCCAAACCAGGCTCGGCGTCGGCGTCAAATCGGGAAGGTGAAGGCTTTTAGGCACGATCATGGCGTTGTCCGCACCGCGCTCCATCGTTTCGGAATACATACTGTCGACGACTCGGATCTCTGGACACGCTACAATATTAATTTGTGCACGGCAAAGTTCGAAAAAGGGAGGTCTGCAACTTTCCAGCTGTGTATCCCTTCCTATCTCCTACACAGATACAGAGGAAGCCCCGCGCAAGCCTCCGCTCCATCGTCCCAGGCCCGAACAAGTGTAGGGAGATCGAAATCTACATTTACATCAGCTCCAAATAATAAATATCTTGGTGACGCCACTCCCCCAGCTTCCGCCTGTGTCACTGTCGCAGCACCGAGGGGCGGGGTGTGCAGAGTTTGGCTTCAAATTTGAGATGCCCGGCGGTTTCCCTGGTGCCATCCAAAGGCAGGCCGAATAATAAATAAATAAATATAGCCAGGCACCCTTTCCTTCTGCGGCTGTTTTCGACATTCGTACACCTTTAACCAAATGTGATGGGGCTGCGGCTTATGCTAGAGTTGGGCACGGGATGCGGGCATCTCGTACAACGCCCCCGTGGCTCCGAGTTCATATTTCATACATATATATCATAGGCTACGGGAATTTGTGCCTACAGTTGATTTCGTATGGCTCGTCCGTGCGCATTCATGTAAGTATCTCCAGTGTCCCGCCTCTTCGACATCTCGCTCCATCATTTTCGTCTACGATGCTTCTGTCCTCGCAAGACGGCACCTCTGCGCTCATGCACCAGCCCTAGGCACTCGCCCACAAATACATCACAACCCACCGGGTGCCTTACCAGTCGCAAAACGTCGATGCGTATCCAGGAATTCTCATCATTCCGGTGTTGTTGAATTAGTCATTGTTGTTGGAACCGGGATGAGCAGCAGGATAGAACAGGAGTAAAGTATTCATCAACGAAATGGAGGGCTGCATTCAATCGGTTGGTTTATTCCTGCTGGTCGGTTGTAACTTATGACATGAACTAAAAATGTACATAAAGATGTAAGTAGAAGTCCATGCATATATTGTAAATTGTGAAGATCCACTGGGTTCAGTGATCTTCACTCTGCACTATGGGCCATAGTTTGCTGTGTGTCTGCCAGGCATTTTGCAGTGTTCAAAGTATCTGAATGATCATCACCTAGGATATTTGTCTGCTTTGCCAAGAGCTCAACATAAAGCTGCTCTGCCTGTGTAAACTGATTCTGGTAGTAGTAGGTTGCTGCAAGATTTCCCATTGCACAGAGGGTAACTGGATCGTCGTCCCTGAGGATCTTCTTCATCTTCTTGAGCACCACAACCTGCAGCTCCTCTGCCTTCTTCAACTGGCCTAGCTTGTGATATGTCACTGCCAGATTGGACATGGCACGCAGGGTATCCGGATGGTCCTCCCTGAGGAACTTCTGCCACTTCTCAAGCACCACAATGTACAGCTTCTCTGCCTTCTTCAGTTGGCCTAGGTTGCCATATGTCACTGCCAGATTGGACATGGCAAGCAGGGTATCTGGATGATCCTCCCCAAGGATCTTCTGCCACTTCTCAAGCACCACAATGTACAGCTTCTCTGCCTTCTTCAGTTGGCCTAGGTTGCCATATGTCACTGCCAGATTGGACATGGCAAGCAGGGTATCTGGATGATCCTCCCCAAGGATCTTCTGCCACTTCTCTAGCACTACAATGTAAAGCTCCTCTGCCTCTTTAAACTGGCCCGACTTGAAATATGTCACTGCAAGATTGTGCATTGCATGCAGGGTATCTGGATGGTCATCCCCGAAGATCTTCCTCCTCTTCTCGCTACAATGGAAAGCTCCTCTGCCTCCTTTAATTCACCAAGCTCCTGAAGTGTGATGGCCAGCCTGAACATTTCAGCTAGAGTGTGTGGATGGTCCTCACCCAGAAGATTCCTTCAATCAGCCAGGACTGCAAGGTGAAGCTGTTGTGTCATAAGTATATCCACCCATATGTACTCCGAAATCAGGTGTTAAATTTGTGCCCCCCTCAATCAAGGAATCCAGATGAGGGAGGACCTTAAACTGGCCAACTGCACATTTTCTTCTGGGATCATCCCTAATATAGCCACTGCCCAGTAATGATAAGATTGTCGGTCAGTGAGGGTGCTCTGACTCCAGCTATGTACTAGGGGATGAATTGAAAATATGTTTTTCTCCAAATCAAGGCTGATCAAGGAATATGCTCTGAGCTCATTTGTGACCTTCATGAAGTGCAGAGAGTCCCAGGTACCCACAGGTCCCAGGAATTGTGATAGGAATTCAAGTGGATCCTTGAGCTCTTCTTTGGATGGGCAAGTGGCTGGAAAATGATATTGCAGAAGCTCTTGAAAAGTTTTCTTCGGAGATTCCCTCATGATGCAGAAATGAACAAAGCTGCAAGAATGTTACTGCCAGTGTACTCCGCTGGTGAAAGCTATTTTGCCAGGTTGTATAGACTGTCCAGGCGTAGTTATCATGAGACTGCACAGGTTTTTCACTCAGCAATCGGGCGAATTGTCCATATAGAGCTCCAAATATCTGTCAAGTGCTCCCGACTGCGAGATGAATGCCCCAGCATGGATGATGGCAAGGGGGAGATAGCACAGCTCCTTGAGAAGAAAATGTTTAATTAATCCGTGGCTCAAAACATTTCCAACTAACCTTAACAATCTCAGTTGCAATGTCCTTGTTGGCAGGTGTGGTGGCCATGGCAGCACTCTTGAGCAATAGTTCAACAGCATCAGTTTCTTCTATGTCCGGTACAAGTGCATAGGATCCAGCATAAACTTGAAGTCCAGGATTCCGAGAGGTGATTAGAATGTTCCCATGGGTACACTGAGGAAAGAACTTGTGGATATTGATCTTTGGGTCATCTGCATTATCAAATAGCAGCAGCCACTTATCAGACTGTGCACTGAGCCATTCCAGGGCATCCTGTGCTGTGCTTCCAGCATTTTTTGTTGCAGCAATATTCTTCAGACCTGTATTGATGGTTTCAAGAGTGCTATTGTCGATAAGGAAAATGTCAGAGAAACTACATCGAAATTTAGTTGAATCAAATCAGATTTCAGAATTGAACTTACTGAGATGATGATTCCTGAATGAATTTCAGAGCAATCTGTGTCTTTCCTGCTCCACCTAAGCCATGAAGCAGAAAGATGTGCTGTTGGCCCAAATCCTGTTCGAAGAACTCATGTATCTTATCCAGTATAGTTTGTCTGCCATGAAATATACGGGAGGGAGAAGGACACTTTGTGATGGTTTGCATCATCAGGGGGGGTGCGGGTGGATCTGAAATAGGAAAAAAAATCACTCAAACTGTGGAGTCATTTACATAGACCAAGACCATACTAGGCTGAGCAGCTGTTGAAAGAGTCTTGTCAAATTTCATATTCATATCAATTGTTGCTCCAAGCTGACGTGTCACAGTCAAGACTTCGCGTCCAACTCTGGAAGAGTGGATTGGGTAGTGCGAGGGAGGTGTCTCAAAAAGATGATCGAATAAAAGACTAAGGAATACATGTCGAATAACTACTCTACTTATAGTGTTCTGAGAGGCGTGAGAGATATGTATGTAAATATATAACACAATGAGGTATCCGACCGAATCGTGATCGGAGACGTCAAACGTCAATGTCAAATGTCAAATGTCAAAGGTAATTAAAGGGAGACTTATTGTATCCCGTAACCATGTGTTCTTACAAGGAATCATTAAATACATCATTAGTCGCTGGGGCACATCATGTGCGGTGTTGTCACGAGATTTGGCTTAAATCGTGACATGACGAGTCAGTCAAAAAAATAATCTTGAGTATGACAGAATCAATTACTCACCATGAAATTCATTCGCAACTCTTGGATTCTCATCCGATATCTTGAAATTTCATCTGCAGTACTGCCAAGCTTCATAACCTCCTTGAACCAACTATTCAGGCCTCGGTCTTTTGTTTGTAATTGCTTCACAGTGTTCAAAACATCTTGCAGAACACTAGCAAATCCATGTAAGAGCATTTAATTAAAATGGAGAAAGGCATTCACCCCTCAAGGTCCTCACACAAACCCTTGAACTGTACACCAGTGGTATCCTTGTGGGTGTTCAGTTGGACCTGGACAACCCTGATGATTTCTGTGATATTTTCACATAGCTCTTTGAGGTCATCCCGATTTTTCTTCACTTTCTGGGCGCACCTATTAGCCAATGAGCTTCCACCACAGAGTAAATGCCGAACCTCAACTGTCTCTAGGATGGTTACAGCTGTCCCAAAGACACCTTTGATGTATAGGGAAACGGGATACACTCGGCGGCTGCAGTAACTGCCTTGGCAGTCATGAGTACGAAATAAACGACACCTCCAGGTCATAGAGCAATCAGGTTGGCCCTCGGCCTAATTTTCCCGACTTATCTCGGGAACACCTCCTGCCCACTCAAGCTACCGGACAAGACAGTAAATCTCGCTGAGTGGCCATCAGTCCCGGCTAGTTGTCGGCCGATTACCAGTGAACAACCTGCGAGCTTACCTTTAGACTAACCACCGAGTGAGGTTCAGTACTGTCTTGGTATGTACCAAGTTTAATTGAGATCTGCCTGTTCACCATCATTCAACTGGATGCCTGCCTTCGAGGCAAGTAGAAGGTCAAAATATAACCAGATGTGCGGGGAGATACACCTCAGGATTGAATACTCGAGATCCCCGAGATCCCCAAACTGAATGCAACCAAAGTAAAAATTTCGGCCTGACCCAATGGCAATATTAGTACCGCATTCACCCAACTCGGATCTCCTCCAGCAAGAACAAGAAAAAAAACAATTACACGATCTGTACGTAATCTATCCATCCATCCATCCACCGTCCACCAGCCACAAAAGATGCAAAAAAAGAAAGCACAATATACACTAGTAGGGGGCAATACAAGCAGGATAGTATACTACACACTACACTACATACGCAGGGAAGGTACACGAAAAGCATGTGGTATGGGATAGGGTACGGGTATGTAGATCTAAGCTGGTACGAACGATTAGAAGTGAAGGAGTGTGATGACAGAGACGGAGACGGAGATGGCGACGAAGAGGGATGCGGAGACGGCTAGGATGAGCTGGGTGGGATGAGATGGAAGGGAACGAAGGGAAGGGAATAAACAGAAGAAGGTCAAGACCCGCGGGTGCCGACGGGGAGCGCGTACCCGCTGTTCGCGAGCGGCGGCTCGACGCCCGCGGACCGGCAGTGCGCCGCGAGGCGCTTGTGCAGCGCCGTGCACTGCAGCTGGATCACTGCACAACACAAGCAGCGTCAGTGACTAGCGGGCAGAGGTGGAAAGAGAGTACGCACGGGGGCAGGGCCACAACGCGTTCATCACCTCGAGCGGGACGAGGAACGCTTTGGCGAGGTCGAGCACCGCGCCGAGCGACGTGTCGTTCTCCCACAGGAGCAGACAGCTGGGGTGCGCGCGTCAGCGCGAAATGTAAGTAAGACAGATGAAGGAGTGAAAGGCGTACATCGCGAGTTGGTGGTAGAACCACGTAACCGCAAACGGGCGCTGCGTGAGCTGCGTCCCCCGCGGATCGGACAGGTACTGGATGGACAGCGTGACGCGCCGGATTACTTCGTTCTGGTACTGAACTAGATGCCACTTGTGAGTCGATGTAGATGTTGAAGAAATGAAATGAAATAAATCCAACACGTACTCCACTCTTCCGCCTGTCTGCGATTGAACAGCGGGCCCGGGAGGTTTCCCGGCGAGAGCCCTTGCAGACTGCAGCCACATAAATAGAATTAAAATGACAGACAAAAGGGCAGCGTACCTCCTTAACATCTTGGTGATGATCATCTGCGCACTGCACGCCGTCCGTCCGTCAACCAAAACGTCCTGCGCGCTGGATTTTAAAAAAGCACGCACTTGGACACGTTCTCGCGGCACAAATACGCGACCGCCGTGTGCAGATTGCATCCGTGCGCGTCGAGCGCGTCCTGGATTGCCTGCGTCTCGTGCCACGCCTCCTGCAGCATCTCCGCGCGGCTTTCCTGCGCACCAGGCGTGTCGGCCGGCCGCCCGGCGACATTCCCGCAGAAGTTCGCGAGGAGCATGCTCCGGCAGAAGAGCGCCCAGATCGCGTTCTTCGCGTGCGCTCCCGCGTCCCCGCCCGACCGCCCGCCGCGCTCCCGATCGTACACCTCGTTCGGGAACAGCAGGAGGTACTGCGACGAACAGCACATTAAACAATGGAAGAAAAAGATAGAGAAAGAAAATGCACATTCGCCGGCTCGCACATCGCCATCCCCACGCCCCCGTCCGGGCGCCCGAGCGCCATGCATTCCGTGCGCCAGCTCGTCGCGACGCTCAGCGCGCCCCAGCACAGCCTTCTCACCTCCTCTGCGCGCACCGCGCGCGCGTCCCACGCGGGGTCCCACGGCAGCGCGCTCGAGCCCACCGTATCTAGGTCCCTCGGCGGGCTCCCCGGCGGGAGGCACGCGCATTCGACGCTGGGGCGCACGTCGACGACGGGCGCGGCGCCACGCGCGTAGCGGCACACGTCCGGCGCGCTCGCGTCCGCGGCGGTGAGCCCCAGCGCGCCGAGAATCTCGTCAAGGAACACGAGCGCGCGCGCGAGGCGGTCGGGGTGGTACTCCGGGTGCGCGGAGGATTCGTACAGTGCGATGATCTGCGTAGGCGGACGATTTCGTGAGGGCAGAGAGAGAGCAGAGTGCAGAACACGTACCAGAGCCGCCTCGGCGAGCGTTGCATCGCGCCATACGCCTTCGCGCCATGCGCGCTCGAGCGCGTCCTGCGCAGCGTGCCTCAAGAATGCCGCGCGTGAGCGCCCCGCCTCGCCACGCTCTGCCTCGCTCGAGCGAATGAGTGTCGCGAGCGCCATCGCCGCGAGAATAAACGCGGGCTGCAATGTCAGGT
The DNA here is from genome assembly GCA_029289555.1 of Mycena latifolia. NCBI lineage: Eukaryota > Fungi > Basidiomycota > Agaricomycetes > Agaricales > Mycenaceae > Mycena > Mycena latifolia. The sequence goes on from JARJLE010000072.1 coordinate 273,636, forward strand.
ATGCTGTCGGGCTCCAGAGCGTCTCCAGCAGGACCCCGACGTTTACGAACGAGAGTGCGATCGCAGTCTCGGAAAACCTGGGTTTATGAGAACTTTTTTGTGACAAAAGGAAAGGAGGAAGAGGGACGCACAGGAAACTGAGTTCCGTCGCGATCTCGCGGAGGCTGGAGGGCGAATGCGCGTCAATGGTGAGCCAGATGCGAGCGACCGAGCACTTACGTGTACGAGCGCAGGAACGCGTCCCACCAGCCCTGCTGCGCGGCCTGGACCGCCGCCGATGGCAGCCCCGGGAACTTGGGGTGCTCCGTCGCCGGTGCATCGTACCCCGCCGCCGGCGCAAACGGCGCGACATCGTAGGTGTAGGCCGACGCCGACGCGTAGCGCGCGCTGGAGAGCGCGGAGGACGGGGGCTGCGTGGCCGCAGAGAGCTGGGTCGCGGAGAGCTGAGTCGCGGACGGCTGAGGGTCGTCAGCAGACGTGCCGCGCACGATGGAGGGAAAGGGGACACGCACGCCGAGGAGGACCGCCTCGTCCGTCGAGATGCGCAGCGGGCGGATGGGGCGCGCATAGTCCGCCGGGCGCGGGCGCTTCGCCGGCGGGGGCTCCTGCGAGGGCACGGGCGCGGGGGACGGCAGCGCGATAAGCGACCCGGACGCGGAGGTGGACGACTCGAGGGCGTCCTCCCCCGCGCGCTCGTCCGTGTCCGCGCGCTTCTTGGGGCGCCGCTGCCGTGTCCCGGGCTTCTTGTCTGGCCCGCGGCGCTTGGGCGCGGGGTCATACTCGCAGGTGTCCGCGCGGCGCGAGCAGTTGGCGCAGTGCGGGCGCGTCGAGTCGCAGCGGATCTTGCGTGCACGGCTGGAGCGCACACGGGTCAGCGTACGGGAAATACAGCGAAGGAAGGGGAGACGCACCATTGGCGACAGGCAATCACGGCCGTCGTCGTCGTACGCCGCGGCGCGCGCACGGGGCTGAGGCTGCGGCGCTCAGTCGTCTTTACTCGCGCTGTCGGCACTCGCCACCTGCATGCTGCTGTCCCCGGGGCGGGGGCTCGTACAGCTGGTGATACCGGAAGGCCTCAGAGGCGTCGGGCGCGGACAAGGGCCCACGGAACGGCGGCGGGTGGAATTTCGGCGCCGGCGCGCTGCGGTGCGGCCGCAGAGTGGAAGGTCGTCGGGGGAGAGGGCGAGCCGGGGCGGTGGGTGCTGGGGATTTGAAGCCGCGGGAGGGTGAGCTGGCGAATCGCCGTGCTGCCCTCGAGGCCCTGGCACACATTTAGCGCGCCCGGGGCTTCGTGGTAGCTGTAGTGCAGCGGCGGATCCACGGAGGTCCCGTGGGCATGATATCGGTCTGGATGTGCGAGACGGCGAAGGTCAGCAAAAGCGTCCGCGACAGCTAAAGGCTGCGAAGGCGGTCCCCTCTCGTCATGCTCACATGGAATATTGCTTCCGACGCTTGCCCCATATACTGCCGGCGAGTGATACGGCGCGGGTCTGTCAGTCGGATGCGTCGCGATGGGGTGGGCGGGGGCGTACAGCGCGCTGTGTTGGCGGACAGCCATCGCGCGCTGGCGGAGAGCAAGGAGGAAACGTGGGGGACGTCCAGTCCAACGCCACGCGATATTAGTTATGCGAATCGACGAGAGAGATCACCCGCATCCGTTCATTCCACATCAGACGATCACAGAATTTGACTGAGGACCCTGGGAGGCCCTGTTTGCGTGGACCTACAAATCAGTGCGCATCGTGGGACCCACAAATGCCAGGAAAATTCAGCGAAATGCACGAAGTTTAGTGGGGTGCCGTCGAATGTGTTTGGGCTGCATACGCGGAGCAAGGCGCGCGTTCAGGCACGTCCCAGCGCAGAACCAGAAATGCGGAACTTGTTGGTTGACAACCCGTGGCGCCCACGTGGCCGGTCCGATACGCCAATCATATAGCCTCCGCAACCGGCTTTCAGAAAGCTCGGCTCCGAGGAGGGTGCGGAGACAACGACGAAAGCTGAACGAAAACTTGAGTTGAGGGCAATGAGAATAAAATAGTGAACCTCACAGGCTCAACATCCAGCCCACCTACACATATACTTCCAGAAATACGGGTGGGCGGCGTGCCTGAAAAGCCTGTCATCGTCGATACCAATATTATTTCATGTTGGTGACGCGCTACGATCCTCCTTCGATCAGCATATCCGGGATCCCCGGTAGCGACAACGGACCCAAGCCGGGTCCCGGGTCCGGAAGTACCCGATTTTGCGACTGGTTCCCGTGCCAACAGTGCAAAATTAGCTTGAAATTAGCAATACAAAAATGCAGCGGGTGAATCGAATACACACATAACTGCGTGGCGACGATAGGGGCCCGGGAAAAGCTGAACGAAAGGGTGAGAAAGGGTGAGAAATTGGTATTGGACGCGATAGGCTAGCAAATTGAAGCTGCGCAGATCATGCTCGCGTGGGGGCTAATCACCTTCGCGTGGGCGAAGCCGATAATGCCATACAATCCTCGGTAGCGGCTACGCGACTTTGCGCCGAGAAACGCCGGGGATATTCCACAGGACGAGACAGGGGTCGAGGCATCCCTGCGTACAACACGACCGAGCGCGTCCTCGTGCGGAGACCTCCGGCCTACATAACGTCGGGCGGGAGTTTGATTGGAGAGCGCAGGAGAGGAAGCTTAAGGTGCGATGCGAGTGATGAATGAAGAAGCTGAAGCCGAGATAAGTCTGGGAAAATATCCCCGAGAACGAATTTAAGCAATCTGATTGTTATTTGCGCCACGCGGTGTCGTTCATTTCGTGGTCGATAACCTGAGATAGCGCACCGGATCTGAGGGGTGCACGGATTCATCTTGCGGGTGCACGCCCCCATCTGAAGGATGCACCGCAAAGAAGATATGTAGGATCGCCAACCCGGTTCCCCGCTTGATAGGTGTTGGGCGCGTCTTGCGGTTAGTGAGAGAGTTTGGGCGACACGAGTCTAAAAGAAGGTCAGAGAGAGAAAGGTGGTCGCGCTCAAAAACTGGGGAGTAATATAAGGCGTAGAAACTGCGACAGATGGCTCACCTCCAAGATCAAGCGCATCGCACCATGGATTTTGATATCGATGGTGCGGCACCTGCGTTAATTTCGAGCGGCAGTTGTCTTGCAAAAACTGAGTCTGCAGGAAGCGCGAAGAGTTAGAAGAAAAATGTGAAGTTGGATGGACGACCAGCCGGTGGTCGCCAGGACGGAAATTGATTGCGAGTATGCGGGCACGAGGGCCAAGTACTAAGTGCAGGATGATGGGACGTGTTTTTGCTTGCTCCGCAGACCGCAGCGCGGCTTCGATGTTTCAGTGGAGCTCTTCAGCCCATACAGATTCAGGATGGTGATGACGAGGATGGGGTTGGACATTGGACGGGGCTGAAGTCGAGGGCCAGTGCCCGTAATAGTCCGCTGCCCAGAGCAGAGAAACTGTGGAGCAGTAGTTAAATTGACTGGAAGCCGAGACAGATGAGTTACCCACAAAAATCAGATTGCAAGACGCTGGTAGTGGGGGACATTCAGTCCAAGCGCAAAATAAAAGACAACTGCGTAAGCAGGAGCGCGAAGAGGTGAGAATATAAGTCAGAAGCTGGATGTTGGACACGCAGTCAGATGGGGAGCGAGATTGACATTATGGGTGGGGAATGAATGCACGAGGTCCGCCGCAACTTCAGGCACGGGAGGAAGGCGTGTTCCTTCTGCAGCTGCTGCCACGGTTCTTGGATTCCTCGGCCCGTTCAGATTCTGAATGGGAGTGACGAAGATGGGGTTGGGCATTGAGAGAGGCGAATTGACGGCGCAGTTTCCGCCATCGTCCGCTGCCCAAGCGCAGCGACTCGCCCATCTGGCCATGGGCGCAAGGGCAGAGGTCACAGTCACGGTCACTGACGCGTACACATAGCCAAGCTTTGTCCACGTGGTTTCCCTTCCTTTCTCCCATCCACTCGCTCGCCACTCAGCGTCGAGCTCCCTTGTGCCGCCGCAGCGAATCGCTGTGACTAGATCATCTCGTTCCGATCAGCGCAAGTCACAAGTGCCCCTATAGACCCAGCAGCATCGGGAATTTTGCGTGTTCTAACTTCTGTATTTTAGTAAGTTCCTCTAGGAGCCCACGGTTGCACCTGGTTTTCTAGCACTCTTCGCATCTCTGTTCGCATACCAGAAGCCTCAGGATTGTCACGGACGGCGGCTTTGTCCCCTCCTCGGCTAGCCTGATATCTGTGCTCTTAATGCTCGACTCACTCACGTCCTTTGCCCTTGAGGCGCGCAATCAGTTTGCTTGATGGGTCGACATGTCGAAGGAGCTGTGCACGGCGATCTGTGGACTCTGCCAGCGCTCGAGTCTCGTCAAACTCAGGTTTTCCAGCTTGGGCCTGTTTCCAGAGCTGCGCAAGTTCACGTCGCTTGTCGCGTCATCCACTTTATCAGACATTTCCTTCCGGAATATTGCCCTTCCGCCCGCAGAAGCAGAAAAGCCAGCCCACACCCAGCTCAGACTAGGCTCGAACTCAGTGGTCCGACGCTCAGCACGTTGATGTGCTGGCTCGTCCAAGGCGATTTCTCCCATCTGCAGACCCTTTTGTCGGGTGGAATGACGACATTACACCCCATCTCCAACACATTATCAACGCTTCCGCGCCGAGTCCGGTTAGATTCGCGTTGATGGCGGAGTTTCCTCGCATGATTTGCATCTCAATACTCTTGCTCTGGATTTACTGATTTTTTCTCAACCCGGTTGGACGTGCCATATTTCATCCTCCCAACCTCGACGACACTCCGTGATCTAAGACTCACATTCATGGTCAATGTCTGGGAAACCGACCCAGTCGTCCCGTGGATCACAGCAGTCTTTCAGGCGTCCCCGCATCCCAGCTCTTTAACCGAACTTACACCCATACTCCGTCCCATATACCTGTACTCCCTCTGTGTTGGACGCCACTCGTGAGTGCCATTAACGCCGTGCAGGTCCCCGTCCTCCATGCTTTCGAGCTCGACATCGCCGCCATGTCTCCCGGCTTCAGCGGCCAGATTCAGCAGTTTATTGTGACACGGAAAGTCAGTTGCGCGACACGGATCTACGAGGAGTCTTGAAGTGTACGAACACTTCGTAGAGGCTTTTACAAGCCAGTATCCGCGCGGCTGGTCTCTTTGATGCTTTGTACTCCGTAATCTTGGTTCTATGGCTTCATCGATCTGAATTCCTTGTAGTTGGAATCTATCTATCCTGGGCTTTAGGACGTCGAACCGCGATGGTGTTGTCTTCATTCATTCATTTCTCAGGCTGGTCCGCTGCAGCCGTAGTCGGCGCATTCAGCTCCGCAAGAAGGTTCAAGCTCTCAATGGATGCTCCTCGCAAATCCTTGGTGATCGTGGCAAGCCTGGACAACTCGCGATGAGCACTCAAACAAAGTTCGGGTCATTCAAGCTCTTGAATGAACGACTGCGTGCAACATGGTAAGAACTATAGTGAAAGTTCAAGTGGTTTTGTTCGAAGTTTGCACGATACGAGCTCTAAACATCAAATGTGAAGCGTTCTCCAATAATCTCCTCCGTCAGGGTCCACAATCTCTCAGCATTGGGCTACAAAGCATGCACAGAACCTCCATCAGGACAGCCTTGGAACACCTCAACTAAAAAAAATGCCTCACCGGATCAGCGCAATGCGGCGCAACCTTCTCTTCAGCGACAATGCAGTCGCTGAGGTAGGTTCCAGGTACATCGTTGAGCCTGGGATCGAAGGCTGCCACCACCGTCCTAACATAATGAAGATAAATAAATATCTGAAAGACCGGGAGGTGGGGAAGTGAGGCACGTACGTCGCCGCCCCTTGAGGAATCGTCTTGAAGGGTACTTTCTCGGTGTTAGGCTTGCCCTCGGCGTTGAGGACTCCTAGTAAGGTGTAAGATGTAATTTAAACTTAAATCAGGTTAACGGCGGGCAGGACGCCGACGCACCTAATTTCTTCAGGATGGCCTCAGCGTCGGTGGTCTGCATTATATTCGTATAGACAGCTGGAATGGAACGTGTTTAATAACGCACAAGGTGTCTTTGACACTGTAGAGAGTAAGTTACCTCCGGGGTCGAGACTGTACGCCTTGATCCGCCCGCTGGACCGCCGCGACAGCTCGCGGGCGCTGAGGACGTTCGCCGCCTTCGCCTGGCAGTATGCTCCCATGGGCTCGTACAGCGCCGGGTCCGGGCGCCCCAGGGTATTGAAGTTCACGCCAGTGCCAGAAGAATGGCCACCGCTTGAGACAAACACGACGCGGGGCGTGTAGTCCACCGTGGTGGCTGCGAGAATTTTCGCGGCCAGCAACTTCGTGAGGAGGAACGGCCCAATGTGGTTCGTCGCGACCTGGCTCTCGAGATTGTCTGCGGTCAACTTGAATGGTCCGACCACGGCGGCAGCGTTGTGGATTACGACCTGCCGATGGGTTCCGCTGGCTTCAAAAATTATGTAGCAGTCGATCAAACGTGGGCGACGTACATGCAGCGGTTCGGGGTACGCGTTGACCTCCGCGGCAGCTGTGCGTACGGCGGCGAGGGAGGAGAGGTCGAGAATTAGCGGACGGATATTGGCAGACGGTAGCTCGGCTGTGATCGCGTCCCCCGCGCGCTTCAATCTAATATAAATCCGCGTCGGTAGCATTCAGTGATACGGGCAAGACACGGGAATGCCAAAAGGGCTGGCACGCACCTCTCCTGGTTGTGTCCCGTTATTATGACGAGGTTCGCATGCTTCGCGAGGGCACGAGCTGTTTCGAACCCGATTCCGTTCATAGATGTGCCAGTGACGAGGACTAACCAAACCTCAGGGACACGAACACGGATGGAACGCTTTGCGTGGCGTACCATTCTTCCCTTTTACCTCGTCCGCTAAGGCAGCTGCTGCTTCTTCTGCTGTCGTTGCGAATGAGAAAGTGGGCAGCGCCATGAGATCGAGCGTTCACGAGAGACAGAAGCACGGCTCGGCTGAACTCAGCGTCGGCTTATATAGAGATAGTTACCACGCTAAGTCAGGACTAGTCAGGATATTTTTCCGGGAACTGTCAATGTCATCCCTTGTCATCCCGAAATGTAAGGGTTGGAGTCAGTTTCGGCGCGTCATGAGGAGTCTTTCAAAAGGGTGCCAGGCAAGATAATGCTCGTTGAAGGGATATTTGACCATAACATCTTGGTAGAGGGGTGAATTTATTATTTAGTGGCACGGCGGACTTCTACTCCTTGCACCAAAATGTCAAAGAGAAGCCACGCAATTCCGCGGCAACCCGTTGACGCGTCAGTGAACGGCATGAAAGAGGCCAGGCGATGACGTGATCGACCTTACGCTGGACTGGGACGACGAGCCGGAGCTCTCGTCCGACGGCCAACCGCCATGTCCGATGCCTGCACGCTTATTACGATACGCAAAACGAAATCAAACCAATCGAACACTTACTAATCAATTGACCTGCACCCCTCAAGGTTTCGATACACAGGAGGCAGCGTACACTTGCGAAAATCAAAAATCTGGAGGAGCGAACCGCAGAGAACAGCATACATTCGGTCAAAACGAGTACAGACACTCCAGCAGAAAAGACCAGCCGCAGATACCTGCCTTCGATGAGATACATGAATGATGAGAGCCGCCAGACACAGATAGGCACAGGGTCACGCCAGTCCCTTCACAGCGGGTGTATTCTTGCTCCCATTCTTGCCCCTCCCTGCGTTCGGATTCGCGCACGCATTCTCTTTCCCGTTGCGCCCGTTCGCTGGTACGCTCTTCGCCCCCAGCGTGGTATTCCCGTTCTTCTTCGCGAGGGCCGAGAGGTATGCCTTGCTCACGTTATGCTCCAGCCCGTGGTTGTCCTTCAGGAAAAGCGCGGCGTTCATGCGCGGCCGCGGCGCCTGGGCAAGCGGCTTCCCATGTGCATTCGAGCTAGAGGTAGCGTTTGTGCGGGGTGTCGGAAGAGTCTTGGACCGAGGACGCGCGCGCACAATCCCGAACGCCGCGCGCCCGTTTGCAGGGATCCATGGAAACGTCTTTTGCGGCGAGATGGCAACAGGAACACGAGCGGCCAGTGGCACAGCGGTAGGGTGCGCGCCGACGAGCGCATCGGCGGTGCTGTGCAGGCGTGCAGTTGTCGCCCAGGCGGCGGGGGTGGAGCGCCAGTGCGGGGGCGGGGGTTTGAGGGCGTGTGAGGGTGCTGGCGCGAGTTTACGCGGCGGCAGGGGAGCCGAGGCGGCAGCGGGGCGGCGATGTGCTGGCGGGGGTCGGCGGGCCATGGGGTGAGTCCCAGTGCGGGCCGCAAACGGGGGCGCGGGCGCTGTTGCTACTGCTCTCTGTGATCTGTCAGCCACCATAGCGCTTCCACTCTTCCGCACAGGACGTACCGTGGTAGCAGGGGGTATCGCCCTACGTGCAGCGAGTCGCGGGAGGGTGACGAGGGCGAGGTACGAGAACACGGCAAAGGCGAGGAGGACTCCACCGGCGCGGAGGGCGTGGCGCACCTGCGCGGGAGTGTAGGTGTGTCCAGCGATAGAGACCGTGGTCGACTGACTAGCTGCGTCGAGGGCGGGCATAGCGTTAACGAGAGTGGGTAGGGAGCGTGCGTACGGGAGGAGTGTGTGGTAGGGAGCGCCCAGATGGTGGTGATGGATGGAAGAAAGAGAGAGTCAGATGTGGCTGGCAGTCATTTCATTTTCTTGAGCTTTGGCGGCTGACAAAGTCCAAATCTATTTCCTGTTTAGAGACCCGTGGGTTTCAAGGACTAAATAGATGCCAAGTATTTTCTGAGGTAGTTATTCATGCCCAAAAAGACGCAGTAATACCGCAAGACGAAATAAGAAGCTCGACGAGTCAAAAGAAGTAGTTAGCTAGTTTTTTGACGCACAGCCGGTCCATCAAGAGGGGCGACCGTATTGTAGCCACATGGCTGCGATCTTCATACCGCGGTTTCCAAAGCATGCTGCGGTCTCTCGTCGATTCTGAAGGTGACAAATGAGGAGAGGAGAAACGAGGAAGGTGACAGTCACGGTCACGAACGCGTCAGCAACGCCAAATCCTGAGCCACGTGGTCTGTCACTGCGTTTGCTCTTCCCACCAACTTGGTTCTCCTTCAAGCGACTCCCGAGTCTTTTTTCTCCGCCGGTTGCAAGACCTTCACGCCTTCCAGCGGGCGGACGCGCACCGGATCCTTGAATCCAGCATCCCAGGCTCGTATTTCCCCGTAAGTAGCAAATGAAGTCCGAGTCTGTCCGACAACCAACCGACAACGTTGCAAGGATGAACCTACCCGCCTATCCAGTACCCTCGTCCATGGGCCTTCTCCGTCGGTTCCGCTTTAAAACCCCAAATAGGTCATCATATCGCCCTCTTCGGCAGCATACACGCCGTATCCACACGCAAGGGGGGTATTTCTCACGGCTACACCTGCACTGCATCTCTGCTGAGGAGTCTCCAAGCCGTTGAACGCTTATAGGCATCCTTGACTGCCGGATTTCCAGCCTTATTCCTCTGCTCTCACTGTTCAATCACCGACGTCTCGCACACTGGCACTTGACGTCTTGGATTGCACACATCCTTCTTTCCTCCGCCATCAGGAGGCCCGCTAGAAGGGAAGTTTGACATCGCCTGGGTCGTTCTGGGTTTTGGCGCTCCAATTCAGCCGCTTATGATCTTACTTCCCGGGAGTGGCTCTTTCTCGAGTTTTGGTTTTCTTGTACGGTGTGCTTGGGCCTCGCCCTATTATGCGACTATCTTCGTACTCCCGCCTGGGCTTTTACAACTTCACCTCTGACTATCAAGACTTCCTACGGTGGACGGCTAAGTACAATGAGCACCATGGCTCGACTCTCACCGTGTTAACTAATTGTTTCTCTCTCTGGAATTCGGGTCGAATTCTGGGTTGAATTCTTATGATATTACGTATTGAGACTGGGGCTCAAGCTTTGAGCGCAGTTCTTCTTCAGCCAGTCTTCGGCTCATGATGACGAGACGTGCGGTGATTAGACGGATCAGATGGCGAACAGCAGGTACACACCAACAACACTGCTGCATTAACCTCCTCCATCCACCACCCATGCTAACGTCCTCCCTCCCCCAAGAATTGTGGGACGATATCATGGAACGGCTCGAGGGACTCGTGAAGGATTTGAAGTCGTGCAGCCTGGTCTGCCGGTCTTTTGTCCCCCGCGCGCAATCTCACATTTTCCGAAGAATCCTCGTCCGTGGGCCAGAGGAGGGGAAGGCAATTGGTCGACTGGCGGCTATTCTGTCCTCATCGTCTTGCCTTGTCTCCTACGTCCAGGATCTGGACATCGAGACCTGCGCTGAGGAATCCTTGAGCCCAAATCCCGTGGTCACGTGTGCACAAGGTGAGATTGAAGCACTCCGGAGAGACTGTCCAGCTCGTCGCCTTGGAACAGATACACATCTTCATGGAGCTTCACTCCCTTCCCCGTCTCGAAATCCTGGGAAACGCTGGGAGACAGAGCAGCTGTTTAGCGTATTCTCCCACTGCAACGTACAACTCGACCATCTTCTATCCGTGCTGGAATTCATTCGCGCCGTCCCGGGGGCGCCCCGGTGGCTCTGGCGCTGCCCAAAGCCGCCGCCTTTCTTTGGAGCTGGTTCCAAATAGGCTCTCGGACATGCACCTTCACCCTGCATGTCCTCTGGATTTCTCCGCTCTCACCGATGTCCTCTGTGCCTCCCTCAGCCCATCACCCGAGGCCTCGCTGCTCCTGCCGCGCTCGACTATCGATGCCCTATCATTTTGAGGACAATGTATGTACCCATGGCCGCCTCTCGCATACGCGACTGACGTACGTAGCTAGACGACTCAATAGACTCCCTCGATCTTAGTCTCTTCCCCGCCGTCACATGCATATGGTACTACGACAGAGTGCTCCCCACGGTCTCCCGCAAGCTTCTGCGCCTCCCCTCTACTAACCGTGGCGGCATCATTTCCTTCTGGATCTACCTGGCCGAGATTACCCTTCTGAATCTGCGTGAATTGGCGGAAGCGATCCTCGCCGGGAGGACGCCCGTACTGCGGCGGGTGAAGGTTGACGTGCATACTTCCCCTCTTGCGGCAGCACATGTCAGCCAGGAAGACCGTAAAAAAACGAGGGAGATTCTCCAAGGCGCCCTGCCTCTCCTCCATGCGAGAGGGCTTCTTTTTGTCAATTTCTACTGATGTAGATAGACTCGTGCGTCGAGGAACAAACTCGTGTTTAACGTCTTACTTGTTTCGAACATGGCGATACAAAAAATTAGGATCACTAAACAATTTTGAACTTATTACCGGTCTGCCCTTGAGCACAGAAACCAACAAAGCAGGCTTTCACGATGTCTCGCTCTTTATAAATTAAGCATGTCTTAAGCCTTTTAAGCTTCGATCTGGTGCTGTCGGACCAGACAAGCCAACAGCCGACACGAACAACTTATAAGCTGAAAAAGGAGATACATTTATTGAGAACTTCGGTAATCCCTAGTAATTCCCTACCAATCCCGCGAAGCCGGCGCTCTCGTGCATTCTTATGAAATTAATGATAGATTATACTCCAAGGAAATGCAGGAGAGTCGGTCAGCTTTCACCCTTGTAAAGCCTTCCGCACGTTTGTTCCAAACTTCAAGACCCCCCTCACATCGAGGTCGTGCAGGCTCCTTTTCGCATCTTCGGCCAGCGACTTCAGCTCGCTGTCAGAGCCAGAGCCCATTGACAGAACCCTGATGTCGATCAAGAAACTTCGGAGGGCGGGAAACTGCGCTGCGTTCAGAACGTTCCCAAGCGGCGCCCAGTCTATTTGTATTGGCAGGATGGGGTGGTTCAACGGGTTGAATAGGATGAGGTTCGGGGTCCTACGAAGGGCTAATTTGACCACGATCGTGGTTAAAGTGCTGGGGCCCTGAGCTGAACCAAGGAGTCGCGCGATCCACGATGCCATCGTGTCCGTTTCCGAGACATCGATCGTGAATCTCAGGTCCAGATACGAGAGTTTTGTCGAGCGGGGGAGGATAAGGGTGTGGGACGCATAGGACGCCGCTAGAAGAAATTATTAATTTATCCCAGACATGAGGAGGCAAGACGTACGACCCTGGTCGGGAATTAACCAGAGCTTTTCAAGATTCGCCGCGGATAAATTGATGATTCGCTGAAGATGGGATGTTTCACCTGGAGCCCAAGTTACCTCCAGGGACTGCAAATGTGAGAGATCGCCGTTGGAAAGCCAGCGTAACATGAAGTTGAGAGTCGGATTGCGCAAAAGTAAACTGCACCAGGTCGGTCTTAGCTGCCGTTGGGACGCCATCTCCGGCTCGGTCACCAGCGGTAAGTCGACATGCCGCAAGGATATGTATGATAGAGTGGGCGACGCGACGAGTGAAGTGAATTCGTCTAGCTCTGAAAACTGTTTCGCATTGTCAAGTCGAAGCTGGGTGAGACTCGATCGCTCGCAAAGTCGAGAGATCGCATTACGCAGCTCCTTCGGGATATTGGTCCACCAGAACCCGGCCTTCCGCGCCTCAAAGGCGAAGGACGTCAGTGCCTTGAACATCGACAGCAATGCAATCAACATGGACATCCAGGGTCCCGGGGTCGCGGAGCTGACGCAGCCGCTTTCCACTATTTTCAAACTCCTGACATGGGCACAGAGATGGGAAGACTCCTGGAGGATTTGCTGTAAACGCTGACGGGCCCTTGATCCTGTGGGCCCTGGATGTATGGAATGGAGCGTGATATGCGAGAAGATGCGTGCCTGGGAAGTCGGGAGGAAAGCGTGACAGACTAGTGCGCAGGAGCGAAGGGTCGGTTTGTCCCTCCCGATTTCCTTTATGACAATATCTATGAGCTCCTGCGGGAATCGGGGTACGATGGATGTCGTATTGATATTCATATCTGCGTAAAGTCGGACGGCTGACTGCTCCGAGTCAGTGGCGTCTTGAATAAGATGGCGGCGGAACCTTACCACTCGGACAGAAACGTGCGACGCCAACGCAGCGACTCCAAGGCGCTGAATCTGAGGGTTTGACGTGGCAGTAAGGGAGAGCAAGGTAGGGCAGTGCCGGCGTCCCGCGCTCGGCCCAAGTAACCAGGGAGGCAGTTACTATGAGAACACATCTCTTCCAAGTTCCCACGTAGCTCAAACTTGGTCTACCAATCTTCGGCTTCCCCAGAAGATAAATACCATCTTCGGAGGAACGTCAAGCCTTTCCATTACTCTGTCAACGTCTAAATAATTTAGACGCACCTAAGATCACTAAAACTCGGCGAGTTTGTCACATTTGAGCAAGCGCTTACGGTTTCGGCTCTGGCTTCAAATGAACTGTTCACACCTTGGACTTTTTGACCAAAACTTCTGCGATTGTTCTCAGTTTCTTTTTTGCAAATCAGGCCACCAGATGTTTTTCATCCAGAATTGCGATGAATTACTGGATCGCGCTTCTCGCCACCGCCGGAACGACTTTTTCCGGCCGATAGTGCTCTAGGATAGCGATGCCAGGGGAAAGAGCGACGGCCAAGAGTGTTTTGTCGACCTACATTGAAGCAGACTAATGTAGGAATCGACCCAGGAGTCTGATTCGAGTGGTATGATGCGGAAAATTTTGCCAAAGATTTAAAAGGGGATTGTTAGGTTTTTGCGAGAGCTCGTAAGTCAAATTGACAGCCGTCCCATATACACTATGCCAGTACAGTAAGCAGCCCTATCATTGAGTTTGGCAAGAAATCTGGAGTTATCATTCAGAACTGATGTCGAAATTTCTCAGCAGCCACTTACCACAGTTTTGTATGCTCAGTTCTTGATTGACTTCTAAAAAGAAACGATTCGAATGGAAGCTACAGGCCTTGGTGGGGCCCCGGAGGACAATTTATCATCGATCACTCAGCCTTCCTCGCTTCAGTCCCACTAGCCCCAAATTGCGTCTCCAAAACCAAGAGCGCGCCGATGGTATCTACGATGACCTTCTCGAACGGCATGAACTCCATCCCGAGGTCCGTCTTCGTCTTGGCTGTCTCGAGCCCCACCACCGGCGGCGCGGCCTCAGGCGACGCGGGAAGATTGACGCTCAGCGCTGGGAAGTTGCGATTGACGATGTCCATGAGCTCGGCCATGTCCTGGGGGGGCGATGAGCTGTTTGTCGCGCGCGCGGGAAAGGAAAAGGGAATAAAGGGAAGAGGAAGTTAGGAACCAACCCAGGAGCCTCCGACGAGGAGGTGCCGCTGGTTCCGCGCCTCGTCGCGCTCCGCCGCGCGCAGGTGCGCCTGCGCGACGTCGCGCGCGGAGATGAAGTAGGCGTGCGCAGGGTGGAGGTCGAGCCCCGCTTTGTACTTCCCGCCCACGATGTCCCGGATGAACGCGACGGAGCGGTTCAGCGTGGCCAGAGAGCTCAGCGGCTGGATCGGGGGGTCGAACACGGCGCTGGGAGTGCGTCAGCCGGGCTACTACAAGAAGCAAAAGGCGAAGCGCACCAAGGCAAGATTGTCGCGCCCGCCCAGGTGGGCTTCTCGTCCTTGATGTAGTCCCAGAACGCGCGCTCCGCGAGCGCCTTGGACGTTCCGTAGACGACGCGCGGATCGGGGGACGCCTTGGCCTCGGCGTACGTGGAGGGGTTCCAGTCCTGCGCCGTGTATACCTTCCCGGGATCGAAGCGAGTAGTGTCAACCACGGCCACGGGTGTCGACGTGAACACTACGCGCCGGATGCGGGGCTCCTTCTTCGTCGCGTGAAGCAGGTTGCGCATGCCGCGGATTGCGGGGATCAAGACATCCACTTCGTTGTCGGACTGTACGCTGCAGCGTCACCAGGAATGCACCTGCGTATGAACGAATGAACGCACGATCTCCCGTGTGTTGGGCGATGCGACGTGCACGATGATGTCGCAGCCCATGACCGCGTCGTCAAAGGCACCGGGGGCCGCGAGGTCGGCCACGACGGCGGGCTGATACACCGCCTTGTGCGCGGGAAAATGAGCAATCCATCCCTGGGCCTTTTCGAGGGTGCGCGCGGTTCCCCTCACGGTGTACCCCGCCTCAAGGAAGGCGAGGGCGGTGTATGTGCCGAGAAAGCTGCACAATGTCACATGAGGATTGTATAGGCTGTGAATGTAATATGCTCACCCATTGATGCCGGTGACGAGGACAATTCCGCGGGACATTATGAGTTATCGGTGTTCCTCGCCTGGTTGGGCCGGCCTTATAGCCCTACGAACCTGTCGACGGGTCGAATCGGCGGGGGCGGGGGACAGGATTCGATTGGCTTCTGCGGGTAGCGATCCGCCATCTGCGTCAACCGTTTTGTCATCCGCAGGGCATGTTCAGTTCTTTCGTATTGGACGGGCAAGATCGGAGGCTGGCCGCGGGTGAGGTTCCGAAGAGCCACGTGGAGCTGACATACTCAGGGTTAGTCAGCATGTTGAGCCAGAATATAGGGAAGGAAGCGGATGGAAGAGACTGAATGTAGAGCGAGAGAAGCCATCGATTCGCGCCCAATGTCAAAAAAGCCGGGATTAATTTCGTGGCAAGTCTGGGCTGTCGGCGGTCGCATCTGGGTTTTACATTGACCAAATGTGAGCAGTCCAACCCGCAGGCTCCAATCCATCTACGCCAGCGATGCGACCAGTTTGAGACAGTCACTGAGGATACCGTAACATTCAGTATTAAATTACACTCCACCACTGAATTCGGAAACCACGGCTCCATGCTCGAGGGCCAGGAACCACGAGGAGCCGTCCCGATGTTTATTCTGTGCCGAATTCAGTGCTGCTGCGCGATGAGAAACGCGGGAGATATTACCGTTTGCGGGGTGAGGTAGACATCCAAGTGCATGATGTTCGGGAACGCTATCGCTAGGCACGTCAACGCGTGCGGGGACAATGAGCAGCTCTAAGTAAAGCCATTGTACTCGCTGACGGCGCGCACGTTCAGGCGTTTCACAGTCGGGCCGATGTTAAGCGGAAAGAGGCTGGGGATGCTTCGCGATGAGTTCGTGAGGGTGCGCCGTTCTAGTGCGCGGGGTAAGACGAGGGAATACGGCGTGTAGGACGAGTCTATAAAGATAGAATTAGTGAGAATTTAGCCACTACGGGCGAAGCTGATGTGAGGAAGGACGCACGCCCGTGTGACATCAGCGCCCTCCAAAATTCTGAGGCTTTTGACGTTGGCAGAGAGATGCGGTGAGGCCAAAAAAACGTTATGTCGTCGCTGGGAAGGTTGCTGTGTCGCAGCTGTGGTCCAGGCCCGGCGGAGTTTAAATTTGTGAGAAGAGTCGGGCTTGAGAGGCGTGGAGGAAGGCTCGGCAGAGGATTGCGCAGGCGCGGAGGGTGGTGGATCCCCTCTGTTCTCCTCTGCGACCTTGTCTATCAGTCCCTGCGGGAAACGTGATAATATGGAGGTATATCACTTGGTTAGATCAGTTGCATATCACTACGACGCTGTCATTAGAGCGGTCTTACGAGGGGTACAAAAAACGACAAAAGATCGCGAGTGTGGCAACGATTTCACACACGCTTTGGGGGCAAAAGTGTGTGTAAGCATTGAGCGCAATTGTGTAAGGACGGTTACACACACCTATGAACACCGCCTGAGGTTGGGCAAGCAAAAGGACGACCAAGAGCGTCAAGGCGTGAGAGTGAGGGCTGAGGTTTGGCGCCTCAGACTCCCAGACGAGTCGATTGTTTTAATTGGTATATCAAGGAAGGTTCTCGTCGCCTACACAGCTGTTTAAGAATAAGTGTGTCTTGTTAGGGCTTAAGGTAGATCAACTTCTCATTCTTCTCGAAGAATTCTCAATGAGTCAATCTGCATCTTCAGCGACTCTCCCCGAACACTCCAACACGCCCCTCTCCTCAAGCCCCCGCAGACCCCTCTTCGCTTCATCGACAACCATCTCCAGTTCCTCGGGTGTCTGGAAAGGCGCCACGATCTCCAGGGCAAGGCGGCGTAGTCCGGGGAACCGCACCGAGGCGAGCGGCGCCCAGTCGATCTGCGGGAACGGGGCCACCGCATTTATAGGGCTGAAGAAATCCATCACGAGCACGATCTCTACGACTGCGCTTGCGTCGCGCAATAACTCCGCCAGCCAGGGGGCTAGCATGGCGGTCTCCTCGACGGGAAACACAAGCATCATCTTAACAATGCGTAGTGCTCGGGCGTGGTCAAGAACAAGGGTGTTCGGTGCATAGGTCGAAGCTGCAGAACAAAATATAATTACTCAGCGACTACGAGTGAAAGTGAAGCGCAGCGGGACGTACGCCCGTCAGGAATTATCAATGATAGTTGAGCAAGACTGGATGCAGAGACGTCTATGATTCGCTGAATATGGGATGTGGTTTCAGGGACCCAGACGAGATTGAGCGACCGTAGATAGGCGAAGGCCTCGTCCGCGCCCAGCCAGCTCATCACTACGTCAAATGTCGGCTTGTCAACATTTAGACTGCACCTAGTCAGCTTTATCCCGCGGTACGCTACCATGCTTCCGTCGTCCAGGGGCGGAAGCACGATATCTGCGAGGACCAGATCCGTCAACGCGGGCGACGCGACGAGGGAGGCGAACTCCTCCATCTGCGTGACCTTGCCCAGTTCGAAGAGGCGAAACCTGGCGAGCGGCGAGCGCGCGCAGAGCTCGCATATCGCCTTCCGCAGGTCCTCCGGCAACGTGTCCCATTGGAAATACGGATATTGCGCGTCAATTTCGAAAGACGTTAGGTAATCGAGCATCCCCAGGAGTGATATCACACTGGGATCCACAGCGTCGCATCTGCCCATGAGTCGGAGGGCACGGACATAGGTGCAGAGATGCCGTGAGTCGATGAAGATTGGGTATAGTTCCAGGGAGCGCTGCTGGGATCCGGACGGCTCGGGGGACGGATCGAGTTCGATGGCTGAGAAGATGCGGGCTTGGGAAGCGTGCAAAAACGATCGACATACGAGAGCACAGGCCCGAAGAGTGGGTGTGTCAGTCTCGTTCTCCTCTATAACCTTGTCGATTAGTTCTTGCGGGAAACGAGATACGAGGGACGTCGAGTTCATGCCATACAGATACTGATATGCTAAAAGTCAGTACACAGTAAGCTCGAATTAGATGAAGGACGAACGAAGTTACAGGCCGAGGATGTGGGAGGAGGGAAAGATACGTGGATGGGATTTGGCGATGTTTACGCGCCAGTGACCGTGACCGTGACGTCCCCTTTCATCTTAAGTAACCACCTGAGACTCGAGAGCAGCTATCGTCAGGCCTCAGGCATTACTTTCCCAGATGGCTTGTTTTATCGAACCCGGCTTGGATTTTCGACTCTACGCGTTCTGTCCAACAGGGACTCGGAGATCATCAAGAGATCTCTCCAGACCTTGCTCAAGACAGGAAATTTGGGCAAGCCGGCAAAATCTGATGTTGACATTGACCACGAAAACAGAGAAATCTAAATCTATGGCTCAGCGGAGAGTATGGATAAATCTGAAGTAGTTAATTGGCATATTCAAGAAGTCAAGCAGCCGCCCACGAAGGTCCTCAGCCCAGTCAAGCTGCTCCCGAATCCTCCATCGAACTGGTAATGGTAGGCAGCCTGATTGCTACCAGTAATGCCTCACTCGACTGTCTTCGGCCTCGGGTTCAATCACCTAGATCTTCTGCAGTGCTCACACGGCGGATGGTGCTCTCCATCCTGAATAGCGGAATGGGAATTTGCGCACGGCTACACAGTCCTTCAGATGATGAATCATCTCAGAGTTCTTTCCTAAGGGTAGTTTTACAAACTCTCCAGAAGAACCTTCTCTCCTACGGAATTTGCATGCAGTGGACCGATGTATGTATATCATTCGCTCACGCGCTAGAATTCGGATCTACTTATCTTCAGATTAGTGAGTACACTCCGTCTAAGTAATTTTGAAGCCGCTTGGTTCTCCGACTCTGTCAAGTAATTGCTGAAAGATTTTAGGGCGATTGCACCATCTGCTAGTGCTTCAAGTTCAGGTAAGTGGAGCCATACTATTTCATCGTTTCTCAGTTTGTTTCTCGGGATAGTCCTTGCGGCTTCGAAGTTTATCCAAGATCGCTTGCAACAACGACCAGCATAGAGCATCGAAAATACCCGAGCTTATATCGGGTCCGACGAATAACTTGACCTCTTCGCTCCATCGGAGGAATCCCATCAAATGATGGCCACGGGTTGACTCCGAACTTCCATCATGTTCCTCGATTTTCGTCATATTCTCACACTGCCGCTCTTGACCTTGATATCCTGGCTATCCAATGACGCACGGAGCTGTAAAACCATCCCTGGGGATGCGACCTGGCCGTCACCCGCCGTCTGGAACAGCTTCAATGATTCTCTCGGCGGTCGCTTGATCAGGACGGTCCCAATAGCTCAGTCATGCCATGCTCCGACCTACGATGCATCCCAGTGTGCAGAGGTGAAATCACAGTGGCATTTATCAACATTTCAGTGCGTTCATTCGATACGAGAGCTCGCGAAGTGTCTCGCTGACCACTACCTAGTGCAAAAAGCTCGTCGTCCATGATGACACCGTTCTTCGCGAACCTCAGCTGCGATCCGTTTACGCCCTCGGACGATCCGTGCGATCTTGGGACGTATGTTCAGTATTCCGTGAATGTCTCGACTGCGGATCATATTTACAAAACCCTGGACTTCGTCAAGACGCACAACATTCGGTTCGTTTTGCGGAATACAGGGCATGAGTGAGTACGAGATCCTATAGACAAGGAATATTCCGTCTCATAGGCGCAGCTACCTGGGAAAATCCACAGGTGCCAATGCACTTGCCATCTGGACCCATTTCCTTCGGGAGACGCACTGGATCGAAGACTTCCACTCGCCTTCCTATCGAGGCGTTGCAGTCAAGGCGCAAGCGGGAGTCACTGCAGAGATTCTCTACGCGCAAGCGGATGCGCGAGGTTATGCGGTTGTGGGCGGGGAATGTCCAGTGAGTACAAAACATCACTTGCAGTTTCCACACCGAGTCACATCCAAGACAGACTATTGGAATGGCCGGAGGATATACCCAAGGCGGGGGACATTCCATGCTCGCCTCTCTGTACGGCCTGGCGGCGGACCAGACTCTTGAATTTGAGGTGATAACAACCGAGGGCGAATTTCTGACAGCTTCCCCAACCCAGAATCACGACTTGTACTGGGCTCTCAGCGGAGGGGTGAGTATAGTGTCCTGTGTCATTTCTTCACCTGAATGGTCTCATGGAAGGGCGGTGGGACGTATGGGATCGTATGGTCCGTGACCATTAAGGCGCACAAGGATGTTCCAGCTACGATCGCCACCATCGAGTTCACCTCCGAAAATCTATCCCCCGATACGTTCTGGGCAGGTATCAACGCCTTCCACGCCAGCACACCATCCTACACTGCCGTAGGCGCGTTCGCCGTCGCTTCGTACACCACGGAATACTTCCAGATGAATCCCTTGGCGTTCCCCAACTTAACATCCACAGCCGTCGCGCCGCTCATCCAGCCCCTGCTCTCGCGCCTTGATTCCCTCGGTGTCACCTACACCCACTCGCTAACGACGCACCCCGGGTTCTTGAATGCCTCCCACAGCGTCGCGCAGCTGGCGGACTACGGCGTCGGGTTGTGGCACTTCGGCGGACGCCTGCTGCCCGGCTCTCTGTGGAAAGATCCCCAATCGTTCGCCGGATGACGCGCGTCATTCGCGAGATTATCGAGGACGGCGGGATAGCATTCGACGTCGCCTTACGCCCCTCTCTGCAGGTTGCCGGCAATCCAGACAACGCGGTGCTCCCCGCTTGGCGCGACGCAGAACGCCTATTCATTCCCATGCTGTGCGTCTCGGAATTGACTGTCTTCCCTTCGACTAATTCACTTGTCATGACAGCCCATGGGACGACTATGCGAGCTGGGACCAAGTCCTGCAAGAGCGAGACAAGGTAACGTGGACATTCGGGGAGCCTCTCCGCCGGCTGGCGCCAGACAGTGGTGCATACCTTAACGAAGTGCCTTCCACTCATACGTAGGAAGATAAACATTGACGACTATCACAGGCGGATACGTCTGAGCCGGACTGGAAAACCGCGTTCTACGGCAAGAACTATGCCCGCCTTTTAGCGATCAAGGACCGCTACGATCCCGCACAACTTTTATATGGCTCGACGGCCGTCGGAGGCGATCGCTGGATAGAGACGAAGGACGGTCGACTCTGCCCTGCTTAAGCAAATCAGTTCCTCGCAAAGCAATATTTCGTAGCGACAATAGATGTATGTACGACAGACAAACGATACATGGATAACTAGGCACTGCAAGAAATTTGGTAAGCAAGGAGGGGAAGCTCGAATCATGCGCTAGGGACGGCAAATGGCCACCGTCCGCCGTAATTTCATTTGGAAAGGTAGGCAACGTCGAGCAAAAGCGGCATACTGCCACTGCTCGGGTGCCCCAAGGTGCCCCTCCTTGAAGATGCGCGCGCGCCCGCTCGCCGAGCGAGTGTCTACGTAGTGGGTGCGGCAGCGGGCGTCGTGCTGGCGTATGTAGATGTCCTGCCGCGAGGTGGTCAAAGCGCGCTGCTCGCGGACACCGATGCGGAAGGGAGTAGCCACTGGGTGCGGAATACCGCGTCCGGAACGACGCAGAGCCTCCGGGGGCGAGGTGGCGTAGGTAGCTTCATGCTCTCGTAGCTGGGCCTCGCCTGCATGCACCCCATGAGGCAACGGCGCCGGCCGTACCTCCACGTCTATCCCGCGCCGCCCCTCCTCCATCGCCATCCCGCGCGCGTCCACGTACGTGTCGTGCGGTGCGTGCGCTGCGCTGGCCCTACCGCCCCCAAGCTGTCTCCCCGCGGACGCTCTACGAGTCGAGGTTAACGCCTCCCATTCCGACGCTGACGCTCCCGCCGCACGACCCTCCCTCCGCTCCCATTCCAACACCGCCCCACCGTGGGGGGAAACGGCACCACGCCCTGCACCCGCGCGAACGCGGGGGTGAGCCAACACCGGCGGCGTCGTTTTGCGTCTTCGGCGTGCCGTGCGCGTGCTGCATGCCCTGCGCTCGAGTATCACGCGCAAGCTCTGCCTCGCACTCCAGTCCTACCCCGCCCGTGCTAGCCGCCTCAATGCCCACTCCCCCCTTGTTCCCTTCCTCTCCTCGTTTCGCACCAGCGCCGCCCGCGAGGATCACGCCGACTCCCGCCCCGCGCGCCCACCCGCTTCCCTCGCTCGCGGCCCGGCCTGGGGCTGGGGCTGAGGGACACGATGCGAACGTGGGGCTTAGGCTCGTCGACGCGCTTGTCACGGACGACGAGGAGTGCGTCGGCCGTGGGAGCTCGAAGTGCATTGCTGGTGAAGCGGATGCAGGCTCCTCGACGCGGACGGCGGCGTGGGGCGCTTGAGCTCGAAGGGCATCGATGGCGACGAATGCGGCTGCGGCTGAGGGGAACCACGTGAAGGTGGGCGAAGCGTCCGCAGGCTCTTCGATGCGGACGCGGGGCGCGGGGGAGTCGAAGTGTGTCTGCGCCTCCAAGTGCACGCGCGTCGAAGTGCATCGACGGCGAGGGGTGCATCTCCGTCTGCATCTGCGTCTGCAGCGGGATCTGTGCCTGTCAAAAGCTCGTCGACGCGGATGGGGGCGTGGTGCGCTCGAGCTCGACAAGGACGACGAGGAGCGTGTCGGGCGTCGGGCGCGTGACAGCATGGAACGTCGGAGTGCATCGGTGGCGAGGGTGCGGCGGCGCGCGCCCGACCTCGACCTCGACCTCCGCGCGCACGACACGCGCGGCGGTAGCGCATCGATCTATCTCTACGGGATCTGCGGGATGTGCGTCTGCCTGCGTCTGCACCTCCGGTGTCCATCTCCATCTCCGTACGAGGAGCGCGGAGGGCGTGCGACGTCGAGTACAAGTCCGTCTGCACTTCGCGGCGTCTCCGCCTTCGCCTCCGCCTGCATCTGCTGCGGGATCTGCATCTGCACCTCCCTGCATCTCCGTCTCCG
Source organism: Mycena latifolia (assembly GCA_029289555.1). Classification (NCBI taxonomy): domain Eukaryota; kingdom Fungi; phylum Basidiomycota; class Agaricomycetes; order Agaricales; family Mycenaceae; genus Mycena; species Mycena latifolia. The sequence continues at coordinate 296,601 of JARJLE010000072.1, forward strand.
CCTGCGTCTTCTGCTGCGTCTCCGTCCGCTGCGGGATCTGCTGCGGCGCAGGCAGCGACATAGGCACACGCGGTAGTAGCGCGCCGACGATGAGCGGGCATTGAGTGTACAGACGCGGAGGCGGGGACGGGGACGGGGACGGGGACGGGGACGGGGACGGGGACGGGGACGGGCTGCATGCCAAGGAGGACACGGACAGGTAGTTGGGATGGCGCTGGACGCAGTGGAGGTGGAGGTGGCGGGGGAGGCGGTAAAAGGGGAGGTCGAGGTCGAGATCAAGGAAGAGGTAGTGCTGGAGGAGCGCCGGTGGGTGGTCGTGGTCGTGGGCGCCTGCTGCGGCGGGTCCGTGACGACGGGTGGGGCGCGTTGGCGCTCGACATGGCGCTGGGTGTTGCCTATGACGCCCGTCCTCGGAAGCGAGCGTGCCTGTCCACTCTCCGACGACTTCTTCGTCTCCTCCTAGAGCCCCTCTCTTGCCTTCGTCCTTCCCCCTTCTCGTCGATCCACGCCCCGCCCCGCTCGGCTCCTTTGCCTTTGTCCTCTCCCGCCCCGGCGGCGCAATCTGCCTGTGCCTCCCTCACGCCGTCACTGCTGTCGTGCTTCCTCCTCCACCCTCCACCCTCCACCTTCGCCACCGCTCCTTTCTCAATCACCCGCCACCCCAACGCCGTGTCCTCCCCGCTGCCCCACCCCCTCGGGTACGCTCCCTCGCTAGCACCGCTCTCCTCTCGCCCTCCAGTCTGCAAGCGAGCACCCCTCGTGCACACTGCCTCCGCATGCCAGATCCGCAGCCTGAAGAGGCTCAAGACCGCTTGCGCCGCGGACACCTGCGCAACGCGGCGTGCAGTGGGCACTGCGTATCGCTCCTCTCGCCCGCGCCGCCTGAGCAGCTGGAAGTCGCCGCCGCGGGCGTGGCGTCTGCTGGGTGAAGTGTGCGCGTCGCCTTCGTGTGCGTCGCGTTTTGCCTATGCGTCTTCTTGGCGACCGACTATGCGTCTTCTTCGACCCTCGCAAGCCCCCGAGCGTGCGGCTTAGTCGTCCGCGCGAAAGCCCCCCGCGCTGCCCACGGACCTGAGTCAGTCAGCGAATACGATGGAAGAATTAGGACGACGCACCCCTCCGCAGTTGTGCTATCAGGGATAGCACTGAGCGCTGTAGCGAGAGACTTGAGACGATGGTCCACTATCGGCATTTCGGATTCGACGTTAAGTGTCTTCCCCGCCACGCGCCGTTGCCCCTCGACCGCACGCAGCTGAGCCTGAGCCAGGAGTGGATGGACGCCGATCCGAGCGGGCGGCGCAGCGCGCCAGACTGCGTATACTCGACAGCGATGCGCACGTCGAGCTGCGCAGTGGACGTGGGGGTCTGCAGCTGCGCAAAGCGCCAGGCGACGGAGGGCTTCTTGGAACTTGCAAATTTGCGGGTTACGGCTTCGACTACACAAGAATCTCAATCAGTCACCGAATACGATGGAATACGATGGGAGAGTTGGGGCGACGTACTCGTGGCGGTAGTAATGCCATTGGGAAGGCGCCGCGCGGGCCAGAGCGAGACTGGGAATGTGCTGACGTGTTCTCGGATTTCGCTATCGTGACGTCGTGGTTTCGGATTCCAAGGCGCGGTCTCGGATTGGAGCGCAAAAGCGGGAGGTAGTGGGCGCCCAGACCAGGGTCTACACAACGAAAATCAGCGTCGGGCGCAGGGGACGCACAGGGCTCTTACATCGTACGTGCGCGATGGAAAAGTCGGTGATGATGTATCAGATGTGCCTCGTCTGCTCGCCCGCGCCGAAGAACACTGTCAGGAGAGGTATGAGCATGCGAAGTCTCTTGATTCCTAAATCGTACAATTACTCACTTGACGTTCCAACCGTCCCGAACGAATCGTGGGGGGACAGCAATGACGGGTACAAGTAAGGACCGACGGGCCAGAAGGCTCTAATTGCGCAGATCCAGAGAGTCCACATGAGACGGCCGTCGGAAACCCGTCGCGAGTGGAGTTGGCAGCCAGAACAGGTAGGGATTCATGCGGGGGATAGCCGCGGTGCTGTTCGGCTGGTCACAGTAGGCAGGTTTCCGACTTTGATTCGACTGCTGGGCCAACATACGATATGCACTCTCAAGTCGTCCGAGTCAGTTCACTGAAAAAGCGAGGGTAGGTGAGCGAAGGGACGACGCCAGACAGAACTGCCACAGACCTTGCGCACATTGCTACAGCGCCAAATACGGCGCATAAATCACCAGTACGGTCCTCGCTCCGAATCTGCTTAGACTCGAGGTAGTCGCTTTTCAGTGGGCGCGATTGTCAGTGCAGTGAGGGGAGCGGGAGCAAAAGATGCAGTTAGCTGACATAAACTGCGTGATGCACGTGCCGAGGCACGCTCACGTGCGTTCTGCGTCTCAATATTGAATTGGCAATGGAACGCGCCCTGCATCGACACCTGGCTTGCACTCACGACATCGCGTTAGGTGTAGAGTAGTTAGATTAATTGTCATTGATTGTAGACTCGTAGCCCAGTCTGTCTACATGTGGTAAAAATGTGCTAGTTCTGAAGTACACCGATATTCGGATGGCAACAGTGCGGCTGCGCGGAGACGCACAGCTGAGATAGACCGTGGTATAATGTTGGGAATAGGATGGAGATTACTCACACTCATGAGATTATCATAGAGTTGAACATCAACAACAGTTGAGCTACTTCTTGATTAACATATGCATGCAATGTATCAAGCCTGACACTGCTTCGCCATGCTCACTATATGAGACCGTCATCTTGAGGCTTTACTCCACCGTTCCCAAGATGTCCCGCCAACCCACTGTTATAGATATTCGCTTGAATAACACCATCACCTGTTTGACTCTGGCTATTGCACTCCTCAACGAGCTCAATGATGCATTTCGTACTCCTTTTGTGCCAGCCATTTCAAACACCACTCTCTCGTTGGTGACTACAGTCCAGGTAAGTTATACAATTTCCAGCTCTGCTCTTGTGTGCTGACATGGTATAGAATGTCAAGAAAAATAAAAAAGACTGTATTCAACTCCTGGAAAATGTGTATCAACTGCTCTGTGTTATCATCAATCTGCATATCATGTCTGAGACCAAGGGGAATCTTTCTCCTCCCACTTTGGATCCTCTCGGCAAGTTCATAGCTCTCTTATGTTGACTTTCATGCTGCCCATCACCGGGTCGGCCCTCCTGCCGTTGTGGCTCGCGGGGTTCTTGCACGGTGCCAATAGGCGCGTTGACACCACAATACATATGTACCTCCTCAGCCGCCTCGACACCCCGCTCCCCACTGCGTCGATTGACCGGCTGCCGCTTGCTACCACGCTCACGCCCGAGCTCTTCCCAAGTCTGAGCCGTCTGGAGCTAGAAATTATGTCGTTCTCCACGATGCTCGAGGGCTCACTACGGGTGATTGTGAACGAAGCGAGAATGGTGCTGAAGTGGCTTCAGGAACGGGGAATATTGAAGTGTGTGGGGAAAGTCGATGGACGCGATTTGCGCCTTTGAGCGCGCATCGAGAGGGAACGATATATCTCTGCATTGGAACTCAGCGGTCCTGCTCCACGAAATCCCTTGAACATTGCTTTTTGGGCCCCAATATTTTTGAGCCCCAATATGAATCGGCGGCTCTCAACCGGCCAGTGTTAGACAAGACGCCTAAACAGAGGCAATACCATTTTCGAACTCCGACTACGGATCCGTGAACGGACTTTCGGGCCATGAACTTGGAACGGGACTCGGAGCCCGACGCCTGGAAGATATAAACATGGAGGTCGAGGCAAAACATTGAATTGGATTTTACCGACCGTTATGTTTTACCACCTTCTCCGTTTGAACGTCAAGATATGTTCCGAGACTGCGTTCTTAGTGTTTATTCTTTTCACTTCACCTGTTAAAAAGCTTAAAGGCGCTCCTAACGCTATGACACGGTTTGAGAACGTGATCCGTGTGGCCCGATTTCTTCATGGCGGCTTGATGGGTATATATGCCGGAATTTATATGCTCGAGTGTAGAGAGTAGCTGGGAGAGAATTCAGTATCCCTGGGAATAACGGTTAAAATTTTGATTATCTCTGGAGCCACGTTGAAAAGTCGTAGATAATACACAGAGCAAAGACAAGAACACCCTAATTAGCACATACCCGGGAAGGGAACTGGTCCCAGGCACACGATCTCCCTCATCAAATCCACAATTCCGGCCCACTGATCTCTCTACAATCCAGCACGCCGCGCTCCGCGAGCCCGGAAAGATCCCTCCTCGCCTCGTCCACAACCTCCTGTAGGTGCTGCGGGAAGCCGCCTGGGGCCAGCGACGCGAACTCGAGAGCGAAGCGCGTCAGGCCGGGAAGGTGTGCGGCATCCAGCGCGCTGGCAAGCGGCGCCCAGTCGATCGATGGGATAGGGGCTAAGGGGTTCGAGGTGAATACGTATATCCGAATCAAGATGTCTGTGAGCGCGCTGGCGCCGCACAACAGCACCGCAAGCCACGGCACGACGGCGGGAGACTCGGGGACGCGCAGGACGAACTTCAGCCGGAGGACGCGCAGCGCGCGCGCGGCGGGAAGGACCACGGGGTTCGGTGCTTGGGCCGACGCTGAGCGACCTGGGATGAGTTAGCGTCTGCCTGCGACGGTGACCTGAGGCGCACCCTCGGCTTTCAGTGTAAGCGCGAGCTCGTCCAGGTTCCACGCAGCGTCGATAATGCGCTGAACGCGGGATGTAGCTTCGAGTGGGAAAGCGAGTTGGAGGCACCGCAGATGGGCAAAGGCGTCGCCTCCCGCCAGCCAGCGCATCACTGCGTCGAGGGTCGAGGCTGTGACATCTAGACAGCATCTAGTCAGCTTTATTTGGCCATGCCCCGCGTCGTCTCCGTCGTCCATAGGCGGAAATCCGACATTCATGAGCAGTAGATCTCTCAGCGCGGGCGACGCGACAAGGGCGGTGAATTCGCTCATCTGGACATCGAGGCCGCGGAGTCGCACCGTTTGAAGCTGGGAGCGAGCGCAGAGATCGCATATCGCCGACTGTACCTCCACCGGAATCGCCCCCCGCTGAAAAGGGCCATCGCGCTTCTCGAAGTCGAAGGATGTCAGTGCGTGAAGCATCCCGAGGATAGCAACCAGGGTGGGATCCAGGGTAACCAACCGGGAAGCAATTCCTGCCCCAATGACAATTTTGAGGCTGCTGACATACTGACAGAGATGTGGGGAGTGCTGTAGAGCTAGGTATAATGGGCGACTCGGAGAGGGCTTGGATTGTGTCACGAGTTCAACGTGCGAGAAGATGCAGACTTGTGAGGCCCGGAGGAAGGATCGGCAGACGAGGGCACAGGAGCGGAGGGTGGGTGTATCTCTGTTTTCCTCTATGACCCTGTCGATTAGTTCCTGCGGGAAGTGCGATACGAGGGACGTTAAATTCATGCCAGGGACCAATACTGAGATGATTCAAGTCAATAGTACACAGTAAGCTTGAGTTAGGCAACAGACGAACGAGAGAGCAAGTTGGCGAAGAGAGACCAAGGATCCGAAAGACACGTGGATAAGGTGATGTTTCACGCGCCGGTGACCGTGACCGTGACGTCTCTATTCCACCTGCAAACCTTGTGCAAACCGCCTACGGAGTAGTTATCGTCAGGACTTCTGCATTTTTTCCAGATGTCTTTTTGTCTAACATCTCGGCTTGAGCTCAGCTTGAATTCTGAACTCTGCGTTCTGTCCAGCAGGGGCTCGGAGTCTCAGTGAACCCTGCAAGTTGATGGTCGTTGGACCGTCTGAACCCTGGCACAACCGTCTGACTGACAGTTTCCGGGGCGTCGCAACGGCCCGTAAGTCCATCGAGATGACGGAGGGGTCAACGCCCCATTTGCGGAATTTCAAGTGGCACCGAGTCATCCACATGTAACTCCGAACTCCCTCCTGCGAATCCTCTTTCTCGCCCTCAAGTCGAGCTGTCAGCCGGGTTCAAACGCGTAGTATGTCCTTCCGGTGGAATTGCTCCTTATACTCACGATTGACACCTAAGCGCTGCTGCTGAAGTTGGCACTAATACATTTGACGCCTTCTTGTTAAGCGTCATATTTCTGTGCTGGTCGTAAGCGTTACAACCATCTCTTTCAATGCGCTTACTGATCTGGTCGTGTTCTACGGCACTAAAGACATGGATCCCATATCCCTCTTGTCCCGGTTCCCGCAGGAACTGATCGACCAGGTCATTCAGGAAACCGGACAAAGTCAAACCACGCTTCGCTCCTGCGCACTCGTCTGTCGAGCTTTTCTGCCGGCAGCCCAGACTCGCATCTTTTCGCATATCAACCTTATCTCGACGGAACCAACGGAATCAAGGTCTTGTCGGCGGCTGCAACAAATTTTCCAAGATTCTCCGCATCTCTGTGGATATGTTCGCAGCCTCAGAATTTATGAGAATGGCTGCGTTGATCCCGCCATACCCGGTCCCTGGATGTTCACGTTGATTGCAGTACTGTCGAAGCTAACTGCGCTGACGTCCTTCGTCTTCGAGGCGCGCAACCATGATTCCCGGTGGATGAATATTCCGAAGGAGCTGCGCATGGCCATCTGCACGCTCTGCGAGCGCTCAAGTCTGGTCAACCTCGGCCTCCTCAATTTGAGAACGTTCGCAGAGCTGGACGAGTTCGCGGCGCTGGTCGCCGCCCCGACCTTGTCCGACATTTCATTCCGATCCATCGAGCTTCCGACGGTGGCCGAGACGGAAAGTGCGGCCCACACTCAGCTTAGGCCGACCCGATGCAGTTTACGTCTGGCCCATCCGACGCTCAGTATCATGATGCGTTGGCTTGCGGACGGCGATGTCTCGCAGCTGCAGCATCTTGAGGTCAATTGGGCTCCGGGAATGACCGACCACCTCCAACGACTTATGGATGACTCTGCACAGAGCCTTGAAAAACTCTGGTTAATAGCGGATCACTCTCGTACGTCTCGCCTCACCATGTCTGGGATAAAATGAATAATTTTCCTAGCCTCGTCTTATGCGCCGCACAACCTCATCTTCCCCGCGAAACTCTGTCATCTGCATCTGACATTCAGTCTTCACGTCTCGGAGACTGACACGATGACGCCGTGGATCGCAAACGTCCTTGAGCCATCGCATGGCCCCAGCCATTTGATCACAATCGTGGTTCAAATATCCCTCCGCAGGCCCTTGCACCCCTTGGCCCCCATCCCGCCAATCGACTGGGCACCCCTTGCAAGCATCCTCACCGCGGCACAGTTCCCCGTCCTCCGCAGTCTCCTGCTCGAAATAAAGGCTCTAGGCTCAGACGCCCAGCTGAAGGTGGTTGCGGAGGAAGCGCGAAAGGCGTTGCGCGACCTCGATGTGAGGGGGATTTTGACGTGCCAAGCAACCTCATGGAGGGTTTTACGCAGGTGAGAGACCACGGGAGACGATACGGCTGCCCTGTCTCTGCCTGTACTCTTGTAGATCTCTCGCTTCTGTTGGACTTATTGCCGAATATGATCTAACGGCGCCGCTATACCGAGTAATATAGGACTGGCATAGCTGACACAGAGATCAAGTGGGGCACAGTTCCTGGGCCATGAGTGCTGATTTAAGGCTCGGGCATTGATCCCATGTGAGTCCACGGACTGATGGACTTCGAACGAATCGTGAACGAATGTCCAACAAGAAATCAAAATCCGCGACTGGTAATTGAATGACGAGTACGGGGAAAGTACGAGAGTAAAACAAAACAAAAACAGAGACCAGTTGTTACTCACAGCTGAAAGCCTTCTTGGGTTGTACATGTCCTGCACGTCAAGACCCCTCTCACATTGAGGGCATGCAGCCCTCGTTTTGCGTCCTCCACGAGCAACCCTAATCGATCGTCCAGATTAGAGCCCGGATCTGGCCGAATGATGTCGAGAGTATACTCTCAAGGTTCGAAGCATAGGGAACTGCGCGACACTAAGAACGCTCAACAGCGGAGCCCAATCGAGGGGCGTCATGGAGTGAAGCAAGGGGTTAATAGTCCCGATGCCGCCTATTTTGACCGCGATGTTGATCAAAAAGCTGGGTCGCTGTGGGGGCTGAAAGATCTCCGAGATCCAAGTTGGTATGGTGACGGCGTCCGAGGCGCTGAGGTTGAGATAAAGTTTTACACATCGGAACGTGGTTGAGTGGGGGAGGACGAGATTCTGTGACACGTAGAGCGAGGCTAATACAGAATTTATTTATCCGTCGACGTGGTGGGTTGAGAGAGGAGACATACGAGTGCGGATCATTATTAATTTGAGTCTTGCGAGACTCGCCGCGGAACCGTTCACGACTCGTTGAAGATGGGCTGTGTTTTGGGGGCTCCAAACGATGGACAAGTGCTGAAGATTGGATAGGTCGCCCTCAGCAAGCCAGCGCATTAAGGTGTCGGCCGTCGGACCGACCAGAGCCAAACAGCAACTGACAGGCTTCAGCATGGTGCGTGCTACTTGTGTTGCCTCTGCGGCGCGGGGAAGCTGCATGTTCCATACCACTATGTCTGCCAAATTGGGCGATGCGATGAGTGAAGCGAACTCGTCCAACTCCGTGAACCTGCCCAAGCAAAGGAGCCTCAGCTTTACGAGACTTGGGCGCTCGCAGAGTCTACAGATCGCCGAACGCAACTCCTGAGGCATCTTCATCCACCCAACGTCGCGGTTGCGTGCTTCAAAGGTAAAGGACGTCAGGGCATTGAGCATCGACAGCACTGAAATCAAGCTCGATATCCAGGCACCGGGGAAGCTTGTGGGAATGCTGCTGTCCTCGACGATGCAGAGGCGGCGGACATATGGACAGAGATGGGGAGAATTTCGAAATATTCTGTGTAAGCGTTGGCAAGATCCTGATACCGTGGATTGCGTCGAGGAGATGTCGATTTTGCAGAAGATTCGCGCTTTCGAGGCCTGCAAGAAAGGGCGACAAACGAGGGCGCAGGAGTGGAGGGTGACATCATCCATTCCTATGTCGTCTATAATCATATCGATAAGCTCCTGCGGGAAACGCGATGACCACATCTTGGCAGTGTGATACATCACCACGCTGTAGTTAGAGTCGTGCGGTGATACATCATGCGCTCTCCCGCAGAGATATGCATGATATATCACCTTAGAGGTTTCCCTTTTGAGTGTACCAGTGCCCAGAGCCCCGCTTGAGAAACAGGGCAGTTGATCATCAAGATGGCGGACTGCCACAGCCGCCTTGGTTTGATGGCATGATGAGCTCGAGCTCTCGGCGTCGCCATCAACGATGAGCACGATGAATTTTCAAATCAGCGCCAACCTTGCGCCAACCGCCGCGAGATTCGGGGGCCAAGAAGATCTATTATGTTGTTCTTCATTTCAATGCTCTACTGGGACATCGGGGCTTCCATCGATCGCAGTTTTCACCTTTTCAGTGGCGAGCACATTCTCCGCCCCCGCTCCGCTGCGCTGCCCCCAGCGGTTGAATAGCGCCCCGGCGGTGTGCACGTCGTACGTCCAGCCTATTACTCCTTTCCCCATGTCCTGGAACATCTAGCAGTGCGCACAATAAGCGAAATGGTGGCTCTTTCCGCGCTGGGCGCGCTCGTTCCCCGTGCGTAGCGACCTACTAGTTCTGCTTGGCTGGCCTCCGTGCGCGGCAGCTCTCCGACGGCGGTTGTCGCGTGGGGCGCCGCCTCCCGCGCAGTCCAGTGTAAATTCCCCGCACACATCCACTTCCGTCCTTGTTCCCCGCCCCAGCGGGCGCGCGCGCTAAGTCTAATTCTGCACTGAGGAGCCTGGATTTGCTGCGTGCATGGCACATACAACGATTGGTGACCCAGTGCAGCGTGCAGCTGGGGATGCAGGATCTTCATCGGGCATGCTTACCGGAGACTGAGGGGCGCACCGAATGTATGACGTACCCTACAGGCCGAACGCCTGTGCGGAATCGCATTTGTGGTATCATTTAAGCTTCAGTGCACACTTGCACAGACCTGCACTACACCGTTCGATGGTTCCGCCCCTCAGACCCCTCCTCGTAGCGGATCGCGGGCACCGGCGGCATGTGCATCCTCGTGTACATGCGCATGGAGCGTTCGACGGCCCGATGAGGTTCCCCGCAGCGTCGTACGGCGCGTATGACTGCGGATCGGGCTGGGGCTGGGGCTCGGGATGCTCGACGTCGTAGCGGGCTCCGCACTGGAGGCGGGAGAGATGCTGGACGAAGAGCAGGGCTCACCTCTTCTGGGACACTTTGGAGAGCTTCTCGAGAGTCATATATCAATCAATTGCACATTGTGCCCAACTGAATACATGGGGAGAATAGTACTTGCATCCTCTCTTCAGAACCTAGCAGGGAACTTATGAATACACCGGTGACCGAATGCCAGTCAAGCGACTGTGACGCACCTCAGTAGCTCCCACAATCCACCCAGGCCCAATCCAGACTGACAATACTGGCTCCAGCATCTGAACAAGATCAAATACAGCGAATGCGCTCCCAGGAAAGCCGGATGTAGAGGAATGAAAGGGTATGTCGGCCCGCTAGAGCGCAGAGGAAGAGAGCCAATTCTGCGGTGGGAAAACCGAGGAATGAAAGCGGGGAAGGTGTCCTAATGTTTCTAGAAGATTTGATGATCAGGAATGCGAGATATAGCGAAAGTCAAGAGAAGAAGGTCGGAGAACGGAGCAAAGTCATGGTTTTGATCGGATAACAACACACGACAACATCCGTTTTGGGCGGTTCAACTCATTTGACGCGTCAAAGTTTCCTTTCGCATAGCACGAGTATTGCAAATTGAGGAATTCTGATTACTCCCCAATTTTTTAGAACATCTATCTCAATCTTCTGATGTAGTCAGAACATTTTTCTAGGGGGGTCAAAATTTAGGCTCGCGGGTAAATTAGTTGTAGGGCACGTTAGAAAGGTCATTTCCAGACGGCTTTCGTTGTTAAAAATTATAAGTTGAATAACCGGGCTTGCATATATCCAAAGGTAGCTCCCATGCGCCACAGCGGTCGGGGGAATGTTCAAATTATCCTAGTGGGCCAATGTTTGCTTTCGTATAGAAGGATGATGGCATATTGAGACTATCTGATTACTACCCATGTATCAGAAGCAATAATAGAACTTTACTACGTATTCAGGGTATTTTTCTAGGGGGGTCGAAATTTAGTCCCGCGGCCAAATCGGGTGTATGGGACCCTAGAGAGGCCGTTTTGGGAGGTCTATCGCCCGGAAACACGATAACTGAACTAACCGACCTCGAATATATCAAAAGTCGGCCACCATAGGCACACAATGGTTGGGATGTTCCACTGATACTGGTGCACTAAAGTTTGTTTTCGTATGGCACCGCTGAGGCATATTGAGGATATCTGACTACTGCCCACGTATTAGGAGGATTAATCGAAGTTTACTACGCCTTGAGATAAATTTTCTAGGGGGGTCAAAATTTAGTCTCGCGGCCAAATCGGCCGGATGGGAGCCTAGGGAGGTTGTTTCTGGATGTCGTTTATCATAGAACTTCATAACTTTGCTAACCAAACTTGATTATATTGAAAGTTCCGAGTTCGAAGAACTTTTTTTTTTTTTCAAGTCCAAATTTCGGCCAGTTCATAACCACGAACTAGAGCGCATGGGTGTATATCGGTCCATTCGTCAACATACCCCGGGGCTTCTTGGGGGAAATTTTGTTTTTGAAGTTCCTATATGGTCTCTAACGCTGTCTGGATGTACCGGGAATCAATATATGAGGTCTAAAGTTGAAAGAAATCCCGGGGAATGTGGATGCACGCACGTACTAGGTGCAGAAGTTCGCTGGACTGCAGGCACTCGCAGTCGGTAGTTCAGACCTGAAGAGTATTTTTCTGAGATTCACCGGATCATCATCTCCACACTTATCACCAATTCTTCGCAATGAATAGCTCCAGGCATCGAGGGGGCGGAAAAATGGTGAAGGGTTGATTCAGGGTGCTGCCGTGCAAGAAACAGTAATCAGCTGCACTAGAAATTATCAGGAGCTGTACATATAGGTGTGAAGGAGCACGGTATACACCGATTGAGGCTCCACCGTCAATCCCGGACCAAGCGCGCCGGCAGCCCAGACAGAACAATTAAGCGCCCACGGGCGCTTAACAAGCGACGGCGAAAAGTGTAGTGAATTGGTGGCTAGTGGTCAATTGAATCAGGCGATGTCGTAGAAGGATTAAATTTTATCTCACTTGAGGTATAAGCGGCCGGGAGGATGTGGAGAAACCTTGGAACAAAAAAAGCAAGAAATGCAATAGAACCCGGAGATAGAGGGGTGAACGAAGGCGAGGGGGAACGGATAGAGTGCGGAAAATATAAACTCAAAGGTGGATAGAGTCTATTGGATAGTGGAGGTGATCCGGTAGCCGAAGAGTGTGCCAATGTGAAACTGGGCAGTGCACGAGTTTCGCCGGGGTAGGGTGAAGGGAGTGCAGTAAGAGATGAACATAATCGATGATACGCAAGGTACGTACACCATTCATGATGCACCCGGCAACGGAACGCGTCAGGACGGCACAAACGGAAAGGAGGGTGGGATGCGAAAATACGCCGTAATGCGCGAGTAGGAGGTACCTGGAGTCGGATGGAAGTAGATTGGAGATGGATGGAAGTCCTTGACACTCCTATGATGCTGCGCCGGCAGATGGGGGCGCCAAGGCGGTCCAAACGGTGGGAAGGGCGCCAAGGCATAATTACGCACACAGTACGAGGATGTGACAGAGTTGGATGGAATGCTGCTCAGGAGGAGGGCAGGAAACATTCGGATTGACGAAGCCGTGCTACCGGGTGAGGAACACACAAGGGCAGCGCAACGGCGGGAGGGCGGGAACAATGACGCTCGCGGCGCGAGGCAAGTACAAGATGTAGGCGGCAGAAATCTGGATCAAACGAGAGAGGGGAGGAAGACGGAGTTATTTGGGACCCCGCGGCTGCTTTAGAGGCACAAGAGTGGCGTAAACTGCCGATGCACCGGGGGCACTAAAATGACCGCCACGGGGCTAGAAGCGAGCGTACAGCAGGGAGAGCGCTGACCACATGGAGGTATCAATCCCACCGAGTCACTATACCATCCCGCCCGTTTGTGACCGTGCTGAAAGGGCGGAATTGGCTGCGGCAGGGCAGGCACTAGACATGGCGGGGCGGGGTACAGGCCACCTTTACAAGGGGAATGCAGCATGAAAAGCCACCATGCAATAATCCAGACAGAAGGGACCCATCCCGCCGGCACTGAGGCGTGCAGTGGTGTGCAAATGGCGGCAGCGGCGGCGGGAAACAAAGCCAGAGCCAAGGGCGAGGGGGCGGAGAAGCGAGGAAGGGGCTGCGTTCACGAGAGGAAGTAGTCAGTGGGTCAGAGGAGGTGGGTGGGATATGTGCGGGGCGAGGGGCAGCGGGAACGAGGGTGCAGTGGGAATGGGAAGAAGAAGGCTCGGATCATAACATATGTAAACATGCCGCCATCACGCTTCGAGCACTGCCACCCGCCAGGTACGCCAGGACGCGCTCCATCAGTTGCCGCGCGGATGAGTCAATGATGAGCACCCAAATTCGGACGGAAATTCGGATCTACCACCGGATATAGGTGAGCCTCTAGGGTGATATATCGTGCGCGTCTGTGGATCACAGGCAATGATGTATCATCTATGTATAGGGCAGGTAGCTTTTGCCCTCATAGGGTACCATGTCCTACATAGTAAACTGGCAGTTCCAATTGTGGGACCACGTCAGTATAATATATCCTCCTCCTCCTCCACACATCTCTTACCACAGTGGGGTGATATATCATATATACAATATCCGCTGACGCGATACAAGGCCAAATGCGGGCCAAAGAACCGGAGCCCCCGCTTCGGGCATACGGTATACTGGCGACAGCTCGGACAGTCCCCGCAGCACCAAGGCGGCGCGCCACAGCGACACATCTTGGGACACATGGTCAGTCAGCGAATCCAGCTGATCTGGAGTTAGGATGCCAGGAATATCAAGATTTCCAAAGATCCATTCGCTACGTTGGAAACATATCTCTAGCAATGCAGTTTAGTGATCTAGGAGTACTGTAGGAGCAGGAGAAAATGGAACAAGCCCACCCTATACGAGATTGGGAGCTCAGCGAGATTTCCCAATCGCAAAGCCTGAGCCTTGTACGTGGTATCATATCCAGCAAGAGCACCGAGACCATCATCGCAAAGGTTTTTCCCGATCAAGTGCTGTCGAGGCCTTGGCGTACATTCCTAGCATATAACGATAGATTTTCCCAATATTACAAGTTTGAAAGCTCTCGGCCCTTGTGGTTGCACGGATCTTAGCCCATTCGCCGCGCCGTTCCCTAAATACTTCGACAGATTGCTAGTAACCAGACACACACATTGACAGCTTTCCGCCGCATGTTTACCCATCAGCATCCCACCCTCGGAGGATCTCGACCCAATGTCCCAACCTTCATTCGACGACTGCGATAAGATCGAAACGCTCCGAAATCCACATTTCTGGTTGTGAGCGCAGCGAACGAGCACCTGCCCTCGAACGGATGGGAACGAGACTACACTTGCGGATGAGATGTGGACAAGAATAGAGTAATCCCCGACGTCCGCCCCTTCATTAACGCTGTCGTATGTCGTCCCTTTGCATATGGCATATGCGTTGCCATTGATGAGATTCGGTCTGTCAGAAACCAATTTATCGGACTCTAGAGTGAGTCTTTGCAGCCTTCTTCCTCCACTGCCTTTGTATGATATAACCCCGCAGAGAAAGCCTTGGTTCGGAAAGAGGTCTCGGGAGTTTGTCTAATCCAATCAAAAAAAAAACCCCGACCAAAGAATTATATCGAGGCCTTGGCATGAATTCTTGGCATATAACGTAAGATAGATTTTTCCGACATTACAAGTTCGTAAGCATTCCCTACATACTTCGACTGATTACTAGTAACCAGACACCGACATTGACAGCTCTCCGCCGTATATTTTACCTATCAGCATCCCACCCTCGGAGGATCTCGACCCAATGTCCCAAAAACCTTCATTCGGCGACTGCGATAAGATCGAAACGGACACCCAGCTATTCATCGACAATTCAGCTGGCCTCATCAACTCGACCTTCAAGTTCGAATGCGTTAATGTGCTCGTCGATCCGTCCGTTCAGAAGGGTCCCGCATTCTCTTCGTGCGGTGGGAATAGCTACCCCAACCTGTGCATAGGGGGGAACAAAGGGCAGCACGCGTGCGGCGCACCAAAGTGCCAGTTCATCGACTGGACCAAAGACAGTGCGCACGGATGTCCGTCTGCGATCCTGGAGTATGCGCAGGTGCAGCCAGTGGGAGTCGTCGCCCCGTGCTGCAACTCGGACGGTTGCTCCACTCCGAGCGACCCACAGAACGCGCCGTATACATGCGACACCTCGCGGACGTTGTATCTCTGTGTAAACGATGGTGCAGCGGCGGAGTGCGTGGACCCGAAGGCGAACACCATCTGTTCAGGAAATTTCTCTGTAGCGGCAGGCCTGTCCGGGTCGAGCTCCGGGTCTATTGCCAGTCGAACCTCTGGGTCGGGAGCGTCGGAGACTGCTTCCAGTGGAAATTCCCAAGAGAACGGGAGCCGCCATTCGATCTCTACCCCAGCCATAATCGCGATTTGCGCCACTGCGGCTGGGGTGCTTGTAATTGTGGGAGTAATTCTAGTCCTGTGGTTACCGCGCATCAGAAGCGGTGACCAGCCTTATTATGTAAGCACCGTTTTGGGAGGAGCACGTGCCACATCAAACGCGCCGCGTCCGCCAATTAGCAACCGTGTTTAGGCTAATAAAATGAGATTGGACGCGTCGATCGCGTTACTGTATACCGAGGGGGCCTCCTATAGCTTTGATTTCGCGAAATCCCCGGTTCCCGCCCCAATTTCAGCTGGTCGCATGTCTCCTGGCTCCAAATCCGGCATGCGATCATCGTCCTCGACCTCAATGAGAGACACTTGCGTTATGGACGCAGATTGTGGGACTCCGTGTTATGTTGTCCCATATCACCTCAAATTTAGGCATGCCGTATGTAGTACTTGGATAATTTGAGTGCATATTCGGCCAAAAACAAGACTGGGACTCACCGCAAGTGCTTGGAGTCTTGGGGTCCAACGGGAATGAAAAGATGAGGGGAGAAAATTGATGGCTGTTGTCGCGCTACTTATTGGAGTATGCCGCGGCGGGATGAAAAAGCACCTCCAAGAAATAACCCAGAGAATTAAAGTCTTTCGTGATTGTGGCCATGGTTTCATCAACTTTCTCCCAGACTGTTCGCGTCTTTTTACGTAGCCCGGGTGAGTAGACGGAGCGCCATTTTGGGGGATCTGTTGCGCAGTGGTTTTTTTTCGGCGCTCGTCGCACAGGGGTCTTTTTCGGGGGGCTGTCCTTGTCTTTGGTGGGTCTTGGAGTAGCGTAGAAGGCCTCAGGGACGACCAGGTCCATCCCTGAGGTGCCCTCGGCCATTGTGCTGCGTCGAGAGGGCGTTATACGCGTCGAATGGTGCGAGACGCGTGAAAATAAATGAGTTGTGTAGCTTTGTTTGTCCCATCATTACATAATAACTGCGGACGCCGCTTATCAGACCGTGGTAACTAACAGACTTGATTGGAACGAGGAACGAGTTAGAAACCAATCAAGCGTCTGTCTAGAGAGACTAGAGTAATTCGGCAATGGATGAAAAGTAAGTTCGGCTTTACCCCTTCGGCTTTGCATGCCTCTTATTTCTTGCCCAGAAAAACCACCAGTGCTAGTGCAGCCTGTGCAGCCTGTGCAGGAAGTGACCACTCTCCAGATAACAGAGTATCATATACGGGAGCGCTCCGGATACTACGCATAGCATTGTCCGGTCAAACAGGGGTAGACTGCTTATCTGAAAACAACACGACGCTGTTCTTGCTGAAATGTAGCGTCACAAGCTACCTGTAATACCATCGGCACTGAGTCTCATGTACATAACGTTCATCGAACATTGTTTGAATTTACAAATCGTAGCGGCGGCAATGTGTGCAGAGGCGGACCCTCCGCTACCAAGCCTTCCATGGAATTGTACAACCCTTAGGGTTGGTGAAGCGAAGCCAGGAGTAAATGAAAAGAAACTGGAACGTATAAGACCTTTCACGTATATCCGAGGTTCTATGGTGGTCTAATCGGCCGCAAAACCTTTCGGTGATTTCGGCCTCCCCGCAATAAAAATAGCTCTTTTGACGCTTCCCGCGCTAAAAAGAGGCGGCAATTTCTTTTGCGCGCGAATCAGTGATTCCCGCAAAACTCTTTCACGGTCCCGCAAAACTTTTTGCAACTCTGCGCAATAAATTTAAGTAAGTTCAGGAACTTGGTCAGAAATGGAGAGTAACTAATAGACTGAGTGTAATAAGGCATGGAAGAGTGTGCAATGAGCGGATAGAATCGAGTAAGGGAGTTCGGGGAGAATCAAAGGGTAAATAAAGGTGTAGCTGGAAAGTGCTTGAAAAGTGACCACTGAGAATTGGCCTTGAATTTAAACACCAGTCAGTGGCTCTGAAGTGGCGAGCAATGCCGTCCTTCGCAACACCATAAGGGAGCCAGGCAGAGGCCGTGGGGACTGGCAACGTGAAGGGTTTTGATGGCACTTTACGATCGGTCCCTCCTGCAGCCTCGACCGTCAACATTCTGAGTACACTTTGAGTGGGAGATGGCTTCATTTTTACATTTCGTAAGGAATATCCCGAGCCGAATTTTAATTTTGTCCTTTGTTCGTCCCCTGCCAATTTCTTTCTGAGTTTCACAGCCAATTCATATGGCGGTCGTTCTGCACTTTTATTAGTCCCTGGTTATATTTGTGCCTTTCCGGGTTATTTCGACAGATTTGTCTTGTTGAACAAACATTTTTGGGGAGGGAAAAACTTTTTCTTGAGACACGTATTTTTAATTTGCTCAACTGGAATCTTTCACTGACCTTCCCGGGAAATATTTTATGTGTCTCACCTTTGATGCAGACCACGTGATACATCCACTTTTGGTGGTCCAGGTCGCCTCAATCATACACAGGAGCCCATACGGTCCCCAGGTAAAGTTTTGGCCTTTTATGTGAGAGCCTATTTCAATGACCTTGACTTATCTGCTGAGAAGAGCTATGAGGTCTTTCGCTGGTTATTGGAGATTTCAAGCTTTGTGAGTGTCCCATAGCTGTCCCATAGTACCCATGGCTCAGGAATAGTTACATATATGGTGTATGATCTATCTAGTATGGCTCCCAGAATGCCAGTTAACAACGGAAACTGAGTGGTGTTTGATGTTGTATCTTGATCTCAAGGGACGTGATGGGTCACGTGGTCTAACTGACGAAATAATTGTTTTTGTCCGGGTGAGCACAGTCTTTTTATATAGGAAGAAGCTGGAGCACTTCTCTGTCATAGAAAGCAGTTTTTCTGTTATTCCCAAAAAAAACCCCAGGGAGCTCAAAATGACCACGAAAAACCCGGAAAAGCACAAATTTATCAGGAGATAATAGAGAGTTTGCGCTGCAGCCCATCAGATGGCATTTTTGAAGTGCGCAAACTGATGGCTTTTCCCCCGAATGGCTGCAATACCTGAGGTTAGTGTTGACAGAACTATATCCCTTGTGCACATACACATACCATGATAATGTATAGAGCTCTCTACTTGGTTCTCCGTGTCCTTGAACTCAATTTAAGCCCACGATTTTTGACTCCCGGCATGTAGATGCCCGAAATATGTTGCCACATTGGTCATTGGGGTGGACATCGCAATTTGCTAACATGAGTTTCTCATTGAGTTAGAGAATGAATTTCTCGGGTTTGAAAAATGAGCCATTAGCTATCAGTTTGCGCACTGCAAAAATGCCATCTAATGGCACCAATGGCTGCAGCGCAAACTCGCTAATAAAAGTGCAGAACGACCGCCATAATCCACAGCCATTATCACAATTTATAGACTTTTTTTCTCGGCAAATTTTAAATTCTGCTCAGGACATTCCCTCGATATTCATCTCATATGCCATGTAAATTTTGGTTTGAGGTCATAGAGTCATTGTAGAAGGCTGGAGCCAGGACCGACGTGGAACAAACAAACTTGAAGAACAAACAGACATTTGTTTGGCGGGAATTGCCAGTCCCGTAGCAGTTTGCCGGGGCTTGTGCCAGGGGATTTGCAAGGGGGTGCCGATCTGTGAATGACGGAACCGGTGTCGGTTTTTGAAAATCTAGTCTCATACACATCCCCTCATGACATCCCATTCTGGGAACCCTGTCATGAGGGTCTGGGCCGTAACCAGCGACTTAATTAGGCATGTGCGTCTTGATTCTCGACGTTTTTGAGGTCTTGTTTAGGCACTTCCGGATCCTTTCGTGGCAAACTTGGGAGAGAGAGTTTTAACTTCTTATAATTCAACCACCTGAGAATATTCTCAGATTTATTGGGGCCCAGATTCCCTTGCAATGAAGTCGCAAAGTGCTGGGGTCCTCGTTGGTGGCTGTGACAACCGGCAATTTTGGTGATGAAAAGGCCGGGGTCCTGATGCGAGACGCACATGTCCGGTTAACTCGCTGGTTACGGCCCAGACCCTCATGACAGGGTTCCCAGAATGGGATGTCATGAGGGGATGTGTATGAGACTATGAAAATCTGTCCTGCTCGGCGGACCAACCAATCACGGAATATCCCCATAAGGGAATTCATCACGTGTGTTGCCTTCCAGCTCGCGCCCAACAGCGCTCCTGTCACAAAATCCAGCCATAAATACAGTTTTTTTTAAATGTCTCAAGATGTCCTTCCAGACTAACTCTGGAGTTACTGTATATTTCTTGTCCAGTCTCAAACTTTCACCGAGTGTCATCAAGAGAGTGTCGCCCGATGCGGCGATGCCAGTGAAACACTGCTTCTCATGTTTGGTACGATTCCTGGCGGCTGCGACATTCATTTGATTCTTGACATGCGAGTCAACACCAATTTTTTCATGATTTCACACATCAACCAACCAAACCCAAACGCCGAATTGGGCAATTTGGTCTTCGGGAGGCAAGATAGCCTTCCATGAAGCTCAGACAGCCTTTTATGAGTATCTGGAGGCTCAGAGAACTTGGTGTTTTTTTTTTCAGAACCGTTTAAACTGTTTGTTTATTATCCGTTTACCATTTGTCAGGGAGTGTAAAATAAATGGAAACGGAAACAGTTTAAAAACGGAAATGGTTGGAGCCTTACAGAGAAGTCGGATAGACCACTTTCCAGCCCCCCAAACCGTGGTTCCCAGAAAAAAAATCTGGCCTGACGGCCGAACCAACCGACCGACACCTGGTCCGCCATTCACGGATCGGCACCCGGTTGGGGATTTGGCAATGTTTACGACGTTATGCGCCTGTGACCGTCTGTGACGTCGCCTCTTTCTCAGAACCTTCATTCGCGGAATCGACGTACATCATGGACAACAGAGGTAGCGACCCTCTGCCGAAATTGGTAGCATCCCTTCAAGCTAGGCGCATCCGTGTAATCGCAATTTCGCTCCCCATCCTCCTCGTCACTGGCTGTGCGTCCAGCACTGTCATTCCAGTATTTCGGCCCATGGACTCACGCCTAGGCTAGACACCATTTTTGAGAGGCTTCGAAATCAGCAGATTGTGATTCCTCCTCCCTCGAACAACTCAAACCAGGTGGAGAGCGTTTATTAAGGGTAATTGAGCGGCAGCATACTCACCACTTTGTTGCAGAGTTCCAAGCCTGGAGGCGCGTCCAACGGCTCATAGTAGTGTTACAAAGCCTGGTGGCACGTCCCTAGCACTCCGCACTGTTTTCCGGACTTTCACTCCTTCCACATGTCGCCATTGGTAGACTGTACTAAAGCTCGGAGCTCACCGCGAAATTCCGTTTTCCAAACGCATATGAGGCTAGGGACGTATTAATCTGCATTCGTGCAGTTGTCGCTCGTAATCCCTAAATCCACTCGATGGATCCACTCACGACTGTTGACAAATTCGGCGTGCATCCCTGTTATTTCTGCGCTCTTTTCTTACTATTCACCGTCAGCTTCGACGTATCAAACATAATCCAGTGCCGTAATCAGATTCGTGATCTAGCTCTGCAGTCATCGGGGACTCCGATGGACCAGAACATTGGCCCCGAATTGCCGTTCTGACTGGTGACCAATTTTATTGTGCGCAGAGATCTTGTCATCTTTGTCTTTCGGTGAGTCTGAGTAATCACACAGCATCTTCCTGTGCTGCTGTTTTCAATACTCACTCTCAGTGAGGCTAGTGTCGTCTGCATCGCATCGACAGGTGCAAGGCAAACTATCAACGGTGACAACTTCAAGGCGATGCACCTCTCCTTCATCCCGCAACGTTTCGCTACAATACCTCTCTATATGCGATAGAAGAGCCCCGATGACTGAACGATCTACTTGCAAGAGATTTAAGAAAAAAAAGCTAACACGCTTAGCTGCAGGCTTAGACTCCTGTGCACGTGTGCGACTGGAATTATCCGTCGATCTCATTGTGAGTCACAGCTTGGCCCCTAAATAGGCGAGTCAGCTCTTTGCCTTCTCCCCCATCCCACATTCGTACAGCGGTCATGCCACATCGACGGTGAGCAGATATCATCTCATGCGCACGGAACTTAGAATCCTCACTATTTTTCAGGGCGGGACGCAAGCCCCGACCAAAGCGAGCACGCAGGTATTTGGATTTCTTTGTAGCTGCGTCAAATCGCATCCCTAAGGCCCTTCCAGGGCCCTCCCCGACCAACGCATCATCCGAGAGGCCCTCGAAGTGCCACCCGAGATTTGGGCGCTGGTGGTCGCGTTCGGTGGTCGTCAGGCGACCGGGCGCCTGTGCGCCGTCTCGCGTCGGTTCTACTTCATATTTACGCCACTTCTCTACGGAGCGACGGTTGCTTGGCCGTTGACTGATTCGCAGTCCGCCGCCCTCCTGATCAGAACGCTCAGCGAGGCACACAAGTCTGCGTTGACGCCGAACCCAGCGTCGTTGATCCAGGCACTCTCCGTACCGCGGGACTATCGCCCCATTGACGCGCGCCAGGAGCTCGTCGCGGTCAGAAATCTAGTCAAACTTTCGCGCGGCGATGAGCGCATGCGGGGATCGGCGCTGCGCGCGCTGGAGTGGAACTATCCAGCACGGGCTGGGGAGCTCGCGATATTTCTCCGTGCGTCAGGGAACTTTCCGCATCTCAAGGAAATATCGGTCAAGTATGAAGGAGAGCCCGCCTGCTTGGATGTACGTACATGATTCCTCCCATTCTCGGATTCTGGCTTACATGGGCTTACACAGCTGATCCAAATACCGAATCTCGAGAAGATCGGATGTCATTTGCAGCTTTCCCCGGCAATTCGAGAGCGCGCGGCGAGTACGAGCAAGTGATTCTTTCCCCTTGCTGTGCTTTTTATTGACTCGTCGACGCAACAGATTTCGGAATGACACAGAACGAACCCGGAGGAAAATACGACGCGTGGCCCCGGTCATGGAACGCACTCGGCGACGCGCTCAAGCGCCTGCCTACCTCGTCGCCCCGCCTGCAAGCATTAAATTTGAAGCTCGACATGTCCCAATGGGACACGAGTCCGTCCTGGGAAGGCTTCGGCGATCTGGTGAAAACGATGAACCAGATCCGCTTTCCAGCTCTCACCTCCGTCAAACTCGCCGTGGATGTGCGGAATTGCGACCACGGCAAGCCTGCGGCAGACTTCGCCCCCCTTTTGTTTGCACACACGTCCCTGGCGAGCGTCACGCTGGATGTGGAGCGGACACGTATTCCCACAGATGTGCACCGAGCACAGCTACCGCGACTCCGATCTTTCACCGGGTCCGTCCAGCAATGCGCCGCCATATCCGCCTGCGCCCCAGAGCTGGAAGAGCTATGCTTTGTATTCCCCTTCGATTCATATCGCGATCCGGACGACATCACGAATTCACCGCGATTCATCCCTAGCCTCTTTCCGCCCAACATCGGCCCGACTGTGAAACACCTGAACGTGCGCGCTGTCAGCGAGTGGAATGGCCTCACTTATGGTTGCGAATTGTCCCCGCATGCGCTGACGTGCCTGGCGATGGCTTTCCCGAATATCACGCACTTGGACGTGTACCTCAACCCGCAAACAGTGCGTCTCCCGCGTCTCTCACCACGCAACAGGACTGATTTGGGCACAGAATAAACCTCGGGACGGCTTCTCGGGTTTCCTGGCCCTCGAGTACCTGTGCATTCGCGAGCGCAAAAACATGGCTGTGTCGCACAGACGGAAACCCGCAAAAACCTTCTTCTCGCGCAAGAAATATGCAGCGCAGCTCAGCACCGCGCTCCCGTCCTTGCCGCGCCTCTTGGATGTCGAATTTGTCCTGCTGGTAGACCGGTTCGTCGACCCTGATTCCTTGGGGTGTCCGTGTTGCGACAAGGACTGGAATGAACCGTGGTTGCCGAATTCGGTGGTGGAGTATCGATTCGGTGTAGATCGCACGGGTGGGGAGGCAGAACTAGTTCTTGTCGGGCAGTCGGTGTCGTAATTTCAAGGCAGTGCAAATTTAATACCGAATATTATGATATCCTCAGTCATTGTCTCAAACTGGACGCATCTCTGGCGTAGATGGATTTGAACCTGTGGGTTACACTTGTAAGTTGAAGATCCAAATGCGACCGCCCAGAATTGCCACGAAACTACTTCTGACTTTTTGACATTGGCCGCGTATCTGGAAACTCTCGCTATATGTCATTTAATCGCTTCCATCCACTTCCTTCCTTCGCTGCCCCTCCGATATTTGGTTGATTATATAGGATGCTGACTAACCCCGAGTATGTCAGCTACACGTGGCTCTGCGGAACCTCGCCGACATTGCCCAGCCTCCGATCTTGCCCGCCCAATACGAAAGACGGCAAAAACTGACCAAGTCCTCCGGATGACAATACGGTTGACGCAGATGGCGGATCCCCACCCGCAGAAGCCAATCGAACCCTGTCCTTGCCCTGTCCCGCCAGCCTCCGATTTTACCCGTCGACAGGTTCGTAAGGCTATAAGACCGGCCCAACCAGGCGAGGGACGCCAATAACCTGCTCTTCATAATGTCTCGCGGGACTGTCCTCGTTACCGGCATCAATGGGTGCGCATATCACATTTGCGCCGTACACAATCCTCATGGTACATTATGCAGCTATCTCGGCACATACACCGCCCTCGCCTTCCTTGATGCGGGGTACACCGTGAGGGGAACCGCGCGCACAGCCGACAAGGCCCAGGGCTGGATTTCCCATTTTCCCGCGCACAAGGCGGCGTATCAGTCGGCCGTCGTGGCCGACCTCGGGGCTCCCGGGGCCTTTGACGACGCGGTCATAGGTTGCGACATCATCGTGCACGTCGCATCGCCTAACACACCGAACATCGTGCGTCCATTCAGTCATGCACTGGCGCATTCCTGGTGACGCTGCGCTCTGCACAGTCCGACAACGAAGCGGATGTCCTAATCCCCGCAATCCGCGGCACGCGTAACTTGCTCGACTCCACGAAGAAGGAGCCCCGCATCCGCCGCGTGGTGTTCACGGGTACCCTTGCGGCGGTGGCCAAAACGACCGACCTCGAGCCAGGGAAAGTGTACACGGCGCAGGACTGGAACCCCTGCACGTACGCCGAGGCCAAGGCGTCCCCCAATCCGCGCGTCGTCTACGGCGCTTCCAAGGCGCTTGCGGAGCGCGCGTTCTGGGACTACATCAAGGACGAGAAACCCACCTGGGCGGGCGCGACAATCTTGCCTTGGTGCGCTTCGCCTTTTGCTTCTTGTAGTAGCCCGGCTGACGCACCCCCAGTGCCGTGTTCGACCCCCCGATCCAGCCGCTCAGCTCGCTAGCTGCGCTGAACCGCTCCGTCGGGTTCATTTGGGACATCGCGAGCGGAAAGTACAAAGCGGGGCTCGACCTCCGCCCGGCGCACGCCTACTTCATCTCCGCGCGCGACGTCGCGCAGGCGCATCTGCGCGCGGCGGAGCGCGACGAGGCGCGGAACCAGCGGTACCTCCTCGTCGGGGGCTCTTGGGTGGGTTCTCAACTTCCCCTTCCCTTTATTCCCTTTTCCTTCCCGCGCGCGCGACAAATAGCTCATCGCCGCCCAGGACATGGCCGAGCTTATGGACATCGTCAAGCGCAACTTCCCCGCGCTGAGCGACAATCTGCCCGTCTCGCCCGGGGACACGCCGCCAGCGGTGGGGTTCGAGACAGCCAAGACGAAGACGGACCTCGGGATGGATTTCATGTCGTTCGAGAAGGTCATCGTGGATAGTATCGGCGCGCTCTTGGTTTTGGAGAAGCAGCTTGGGGCTGCTGAGTCGACAAAGGTTTAATTAAGTCGAAGATGGTTTAGTGATCGATGGTAGATTGTTCTCCTCTAGCCCTCCAAGTTCGTTCGAATCGTTTCTTTTTCAGACGTCCATCGCCCGCACTGTGACCCACAGGAAATGAGCGTCAGAGACTGCGGTGGCTGACCGCTGAGAACTTTCGTCGTCGGTTCTGCTGAGGTTGCAAGATTGCCACTCTACTTGAAGTTCGCTTGAAAAAATTGTTTCGATGCAAATTCTGCTAGGTTTGAGGTAACCGACTGGGCTTTCAAATGCTAAATTTCGTACGAGGAAAAATGGGAAAAATGGACAGAAGAACCAGAGAGATATCTGGCAGTCGAAATGCACGCTTGTCCCAGACTCCCAGGTCGCGGGAGGACGAGATTTCTGGGTCCGTGCAGGAGAATTCATCGCGAAGAACGAAGTGGCGAAATTCCGACAGTACATATCCCAATACTACTCCGGAGTCCGACACCGAAACAAAGACTGAGGGTTTTGTTCCAAGTTTTCGGTTTACACAGTTTACCTATCCGATGTCAATCCATCGATGATTGGAGATGAAATCGGGGATGATAAAACGATTGAATATCTCTTGCCGAGCTCTGGCTTGTCTGATCAATTTTTACTCCGTTTTTTCACCTTTGTTGGTTCGTGGTCCGTGCGCGGTGGCTGTGCATCCTCGGCCCCGAACGCGCGCCTCCATCTTGCCTTCGACATTGATCTTCTTACCTCGTTGTTGGCGCTTCGTATAGTTGACACAGTCGCCAGCCAAACTTTTGTCGACATTCAATGTGTGCTGCTAGTGTGTACTATTTTCGCTAATTAATTATTACCTAGGCCACCCTTGAAAAGTGACGTCGAGCAAGGCGTCAGCAATGCCTTCAGAATGGCTGCAATCGACGATGAACTCCAATCACTTTACGCTCGGATAGCATCACTGAAGGCGGAGCGGAATTCCATCATACCGATTTCACGCATTCCAAATGAACTCCTGTGCCATATATTCACCATCTACGCCGAGGACTCGATATCAATGACTGGCGTGCACTGGGTGCAAAAACTTCTTCTGGTTTGTAGGGGTTGGTATGAGCTTGCGCTTGCTTCCCAGACGCTGTGGAGCAATGTCTACTTCCTCCTGGCCCCATCGCTGAAGTGTTTTCGGACTCAAATCGATCGCTCGGGAGCAGCGCACTTGAAGATCAGGATTGGTTCCTTAGATTCCGACGCTTATTCCCCAACGATATTGACAAACGCAGAGCGGCTCGAATCACTTGATCTAGGCGGGCACCCACAGTACCTACTGGATCTCCTCCACATGATGTGCCGTCATCAGTTTCCCGTTCTGCAGCGCTTGTCCCTTGGACTCAGCGAAGATGCAGTCATTGTTGATGACTCCACGCGTCCAAGTCTGCCTCCGGAACTTCTGGACGGACGCATGCCCCGCCTCCGGCAAATTTATTGTCTTACATCGACTGCCCCCTGGGAATCCCTGTCATCGCTTCGATATCTATGCCTCACAAGCAGTCCAGATTCCGCTTTCGCCACACAGATATCATTGCCCACCCTCCTTGCGGTGCTCGCATCTTCCCCGGGGTTGCATACACTCAAACTGCATATGATGGTCCTTCCAAGCCTCCCGGAGCAGCAGTGCCTTCCAGTGGCCCTTCCGCAGCTCGAAGTCCTTCTACTCCGCGATTTTTTATACTGCTGCGAAGAGTTACTCACCAATCTCATCTTCCCCGCCACGACTTGTGTCAAGCTGTATCCCGGCGGTATCACCAGTGGCGCAGAAGTCCGCGACATCCTTGTCGGACTTCGAAGGCACCTGCGCGCCCCTGGTGCCCCCATTCCAACCCTGCTCAAACTGAGGGCCCCGCCGGGCGACGACGAAACCCATTTCCAGATGGCAATCTCCACGACCAGAAGCTTCCCCGCACAGGAGGCTGACGTCGTCTTCAGCCTTAATACGCATCCTGCGAGCGCTCCAGCGCTCCGCCAGATCATGACGAAGGTGCTGAAGACCCTCCCCGTGCACGGGATTACGCACCTAGACGCGAGCTCCGCATCCCTCACTGTTGCGACGTGGAAGACGGCGTTCAAGTCCCTCCCTACTCTCGAGGCGGTGAGCATGCACGTTGACGACGCCGGGATTCGTTTCTGCCAGGCTCTCCTGCAGGCACGACCCGCCGTTGCGCTAACAAGCATCAGCGTCTTTGCCATTATTCTGGGTTCCGGGGAGGAACCGGTCCATCCCTTTTTCGACACATTTCTGCTCTTTTTGCGCGCATGTCATGATCGCGGGGAACCGCTCGCATATCTCTACGTGAGGGATTATCTACAAGGCTTGAACCTGAGCGAGGCGAAGTGGGCAGAGCTTCGCAGCCTTGTCGGAGATCTTGTTATGAATTAACGGGATAAAGGCGAGCTCCTTGCGACTTTGCGCTCTCTCCCCAGGCTTTAACTTCTTTTCTCTCAAATTTTGCGGCCACAGAATTTTTTTTCATGCTACATGTTACTACACTATTCGCCGACATTTCCCAACTCCGTTCGATTAATTTTCCTCTCAAATACTCGTGCTGAGAAAGGACTGACCACTACATAAGCATCGAGGCATGCCGGTGAGGTGGAACCAACTAACCGAGATTCAGGCCTTCTCGAGTCTGCCGTCCCTGTTCGAGATGAAGGAGTTGAGGTCGATGTGCGCATCGTGGTGGTTCCCGTCCGCGCTCCGAAGGCGGGCAACGAGCGTGGTGCCGTTCAGCCCGTACATGGAGGCGCTGCCGCTGAAGTTCGAGCCATTGGTATCGAAACGGCCCTCGTTGTTTCCGAGGACGTGGTCGAGGTTTAAGGTCGAGTCGTGTGCATGGCCGTGGGCGTCCTTGCACTGAGCGTGGAGGTGGGTCCCCTCAAGGCGGTAGTAGTGGCTGGACGCGGCGAAAGACATGGCTGGATCTGTGCTTATGTTAGCTCGATTGACATAGTTGGTTGGGTTGAGCATACTTGGATGTTGTTGAGGATGTAGTGAAGCGGTGGATGAGTGGGTGCTTGTAAGTTGGCCGATTATCTTGGTGCTTATATACCCACAAAATTACCCGTCGCGAGGCAGTGGTGCATGACCGTGAACTGGCTGGCATGAAACTCGGATTATTCGGGTTATAAGTCCCACACTGGGGTACGCCGCCGATTCCGTTGCTGATCGACGCATCTTGGCGGTGTTTTGATGGACATTTACGGACTAGACATGATGCACGATCGCTCAGTTGGACATCTTGGCTCTTACTCAATACAAAGTTCGTATCCTGAGGTGGAATTGGTCGACCACCGTACGTTTTTCAAAGGTTCCCTCGAGTAAGGGGAGGATGTGTACGGCATGCCGCATTGCCTCGCATGGTTGCACTTGCTGTCATGGGCGCTGTTGTGGAAGCGCCTTTTGCTGCTCCATCAGCGGAACACCGCGAGCGCAATTGTAGCTACCTGGATCCGTCATGTACAGTGAGAGCTGATCGAACATGACGAAATGTTTGAACCAGGTCTACAGATGGGAGCAAAGATGTCTTGAGCACATATTAGATTATTTGTTGAAGTTCCGATTTTCTTCCTAGGGATTTTTTTCAGTTAGCAGCTTTCGTCTACTTGGTGGTTCCCATATTCAGACATATCATCTGGAAACCCATGGGGACAGTTTGATGCCCGAAATTCGAACGCAGAAGCAACACGGCGATGATACGAATATCTATATTATCATGACGGTAGGTAGGTTTGGCAAGGTGCGCCGGTGCTGTTCCGCTGATACTAGAGCAAAGGCCGGCTTCCATCACAGCGCCCATGACGGCAGGTGCGCAGGATGTGAATGCCACACCATTCTATTACTCTACCGCCAGAGGATGGTCATACCACCCGTCCTTGAGGTTCATATTTCACAATAATGCATCAATGCCGTCAGCCATGGCGTCCATTCACCGGATCAGCATGCCGTTAGTTGCCCATACATGTACCACTTTCCTCCGTTTTCCAACAATTTCCACAAAAGTGCAAGGTTGATACCAAGGACAATTCTTCCACGAGGAAAATATTGCATTGCACTTGAACCAGAGCTGTCGCGCCATCGCGGGATGTGCCCCTTGTCGGCCCGACCCGCTGTTGTCAACACGCACGGTGACAACGACATTCGCTAATCAGCAACAGAGCAAACGCCGCATCTGAGGCGCCAGACCGTGAACGGCAACAGGCCAGGCACTGCCTCGTGACGGCGAACCTTGAAGGTATATAAACCCCCACAAATTCCTCCAACTTCCAACAACCCAGTCCTCCACCGGTTTTCATTACCCACTTACCCATCCAAGTATGTTCAACCCAACCGACTGTGCGCATCGAGCTAACATAGGCACAGATCCAGCCATGTCTTTCGCCGCGTCCAGCCACTACTACCGCCTTGAGGGGACCCACCTCCACGCTCAGTGCAAGGACGCCCACGGCCATGCGCACGACCTTAAACCTCGACCACGTCCTCGGAAACAACGAGGGCCGTTTCGATACCAATGGCTCGAACTTCAGCGGCAGCGCCTCCATGTACGGGCTGAACGGCACCACGCTCGTTGCCCGCCTTCGGAGCGCGGACGGGAACCACCACGATGCGCACATCGACCTCAACTCCTTCATCTCGAACAGGGACGGCAGACTCGAGAAGGCCTGATATATTTATTAGGTGGGAGCTTTTGGAATGCCTAATGCTTATGTGTTCATTTCTCACAGCAAAAATAGTCGAGAGGAATATAGTTCGGCATCTGGCTGAAGTTGTCAGATATGGAAGAATCCATCAATTGTGTAGTAGCAGCATGTATCATGAGAGGAAAACTTACCTGTGATCGATATATTTTCTCCTCTTGCCTTGGAGCCGCTTGGTCTGCGCTGTCCGTGGATCAAGGCTCATTTTTTCCACCAATTAGTCGGGAGAAACCTCTGCTCGGCCATCTCGGAGATGTTGATTCAACGGCTCTTCAACCTGATTCATCGCCTTCATCATCTAACCAACTCTGTATTCCACACAGGATGCCTTCGCGCCATTCCATCGGAAGCTCTTCGTGCCGCGCCCCCATCAGTTCGCCAAATATTCTACAGATACAGGGTGGACTTCGGTAAACACTTTTTGGTGGTCTCTACTTGACTACTCGTTCCGACGCAAGGGCTATCTTTCCTTCGTGTGACCGACCATTGACTCCAGAGTTTTCCTTTTATTACTGCCAGCCACGAGATTAATAAATCGACTCTCTATGTGCCCTATGACCAGGATCCCTGAGTAGTTTGAAATCCCTTTGACCCCTCCTCTCTGAACTTCACCCAGGTGGGCCGTTGGATCAGGTCCTTGACTCATCTGCGCAGTCGGCTAGCATTGATTGTACGATTTGAGAAAAAAAAAAATAGGCTAACCTCACGACGTTTGGACTCTTAGTCGTCATGATATCGATCCCTGCAGCGCCGTCAAGGATGATCGCATGATAGAAGTGGAAAAGGTCTGTCAGCGTGAATTGCTGGCCGCGGGCGACAATATCAGCTGCAGGTATAGTAGATACGTTATGCGACTTGCATTTCCGCCCAGGTATTTCTGTTTTTCCCACGGATTACTTCGTACAGCGCGGAGAGGCCCTGTGCGACGGCGGCCTCGCCGACAACAATAAGCATTTCTCTCGCGAGATGTGGAATCTGACAGCTCACCAATCGCGTCGCAGAATCTGTACTCGAGCGGGACAATTCCAGAACCACGCTGGAAAGAATAGGAACCGCCAGAGTTCCTCAGTCGAATTACCTATCATAGTCCTCAAATTCTACCCCGTTTCGTATGCTTCCCGGGGGGTGCGGCCTCGTCGCGCTGGTCCTCGCGGAGAAGCAGATCATGGTCGAACTGGTTCTCGTCGAGATCGCGCGAGCACAGGATGCCCGAGTACCTCGCGAGCCACCCGTTCGGGCCCGGATCTGTTTCTCGGCGAGGGCCGGCGCGACGAGGCCGCACCGTAAGCGCACGAAACGGGCCGATCCCTATGACCGTCATTCGGCCCAGCTCAGATTGCCGTGCGCGCTCGAGCCTCGCATCGCAGGATGGCGACGACTTTATCCTGTACAGTGTAATTTGCCTATAAGATGTTGAGAGCCATGAATAACGGAACCAACGACGTACGGCAGGCTGTTAAAAATATTTAGGGCGTCTTCCCCAAATGTGATCCGAGCAATAGGGGCGACAGTGATCAGGCATCTATTTTCAAAACCCTTCCTAAGACGGATCTGAGGAGTCGCCGAGATACCAGTTACTCACCAGAGAGTGCATCCGGTTGGAGAGGTCCCTTCGACTGGGTATCGATGCAAAACGACCCGAGCTGGTGTTGGTTTGGGTCGTAAAGTTCACCAATCTGAGGGAATTTAGGGAGAACGAGGGAGATGAATCGCGGAGGCATGATGGGAGGAATTCAGGGCTTTTGTAGACTCCAAATCGTCATGAGTCGCAATTTTCGTCAATTTTCACCTCGATGGCGACATTAAATCTTGATGCGACCGCAATGCAACCGGTTGCGATGCATCCAGCGGGTTTCCAACGCAGATCCATGGAGGCCTGACGATCCTCGGGCTGGAACTTTCACAGATATTTCCAACTCGCCTCTGGGTCGCGCCTATTCGAGCAAGATTCACTCAACGGACGAAGGCTCAGGGGGTGTGGTCGTCTGATGCCAACTTTGATCGGGTGGTTCCGAACGTGCTTTGCCCAGTTTTGACGTGCTCGTGTGCCATATCTGCCTGTTCGCCGTCGAAATGCTATCAGTCAGTTCGACGTCGAGGTGCCTCTCTGTAAAAAAAAAAAAGCCCAAACTGATCCATGGCTCCAGACGATTATTCAATACATGTACTCATGTAGACCTCGGAGTTTTTTACTGTAATTTTATATACCAAGCACTCATAAAGCTGTAAGGCCGACGAGCGGCACGGCCCGCTACCGGAATTTTAGAACACGAATTTATTCAGGTCGGTGTAAATTGGCTAAACAAGTGGGCTGAAAATAGAGCTCGATTATATACGAATGAAATTCGCCGCCGACTAAGTAGTTGTTGTTGAGTTATTGTTGCGCCGGGCCTTTTTTGGAGGCCTGGGCGACTTGTATTGAAGGCGGCATCAGCGGCATCGTCTGTGATCCTCTTCTGACCCGGCGTGAACGGCGATCGGCGCTCAGGCATCGCAGGAACTGGCGGGTTCCAAGGCCTATCGTCCCCGCGGTCGAGCATCCTAAGTCTGTCTACGAGGACGTGATATACCTCAGTGGATCATCGCAAGCACAACTACGTCCAGGGGCTGGAGAATTGTGAGATACAGTCAGGATAGACACACGAACTGAGACTTACCCCGGACCGGTGCCGAGGTTTCCATAACGTCGCGCACAGAGGCTTGATCATCGACGTTCATGGCAGTGCCATTCGAGTCCGAAGAGGCTGCGAGACCTGTAGAAGGGGTTTAACATGCAGCATCCATTCGAGTTGATGGAAATATACTTGACCGCGGCTGCCCCGGCTGACCAACGCCCGAGGAGAGGACAAAAGATGCATGGGGAAGAGTTTGGCGAAAGAAGAATAACCAATCACGACCCAGAACAAGGTCGTACGGCAGACCAGTAGTAACACCGAGCTTGCTGTGCATGGAGCAGACACTGTTGCCAGACGGTAGTGTGAGGATGTCAGAGACTAGAGATCGAGAAGCCGAAATTCCAGAAGATAAGATCCAATCGACCAGAGATTGCTGCGCGAGATGATTGACAGACGTTGAGAGCGGGATGTTGCAGAAGGTTGCTGAGATGGTAGAAGACAAAGCGGGCGGCGCAGTGCCACGTGAATCTTACATGCTATATACCGAGATCGTTTCTCGAAAGCTCTCGGGCGATGCCGAAGTTCTGGCACTTTCTGGGAACCGGTGGGAACATTGCCCGGCCAACCTAATGCCGAAACATTTTCTCGAACGTTCTTGGAGGAAGCCGGGGAATTTTCTGGCATTGAAAATGACGAAACTTGCTGACGAAAATGTGATGGACGGCAAATTTTTGAAAATGGGGCTCTCTAAGAACCCGTACCTTACGGTAGCGGGAATCCATCTTGAGTTACTTCGGGATCCTCCGTTTGTTTTCTTTCCACAGATATCAGCGGAGACCAGTATGGCACAATGAACAGAGATAAAGATCGACGTGATGAGACTTAGATTTGTATTCTTGCTCCCTCAAGCGACCAGTCACCAGTACCCATACCTGACATTCCTTGAAGCCGGAGATCACAAAGTCCTCCGGGCATAGCCTCTATTCGACATGATTCTTAACAGCTGGACTTGAGGTGGACCACCACTGGCATAAATAAGTTTATAGAACTTCGTTGAATTCTCCGGAAACTACTTGGCGAATTTGGCTGGTGAAAATAATGGCGAAGATCGCATTTCTAGATCATTCCGAAGGCAGCAGACAACTACGGGTTCCCAGGCAAGGACCAGGATGAGAGAAGCCCGATGAGCCCGGCTACTATTTGCCGATCAGGATGGAGGTCTGTGACTCAAGCCGTGACATCAGTCACGCCGTTCCTCAGCGTTCACTCTTTCACTTTGCTCTGCTCCTACCTCCACCTTGCGCTTGTTTGGCGATTTTACGAGCCGATGGATACAAAGCTCAAGACCCCGACGTGTTCCCGCTGCAAAATCCGGAAGATTGTGCGTCTATTAGCTGAGCCATGCGGGGTGGACTTTGAGGCTTTAACAGCGCTGCGACGGCCAA
This sequence comes from Mycena latifolia, assembly GCA_029289555.1. Lineage (NCBI taxonomy): Eukaryota > Fungi > Basidiomycota > Agaricomycetes > Agaricales > Mycenaceae > Mycena > Mycena latifolia. The sequence goes on from JARJLE010000072.1 coordinate 330,713, forward strand.
AGCTCGTGCCATACGTGTTCCACAGCGGGGGCGACCTGTGAGTATGACGACGAAGGCATAGAAGGACGGTCTGTACTCCAGTTGCGCAAGGGGGCAGCGTGTTTGGCGTGTCGGTGAGTGCGGTGGACGTGGACAAAATCCACTGTGCTTACGAGAACAACAGACGCAAAAAGAAGGTCGGCGCAATCCTTCGTAGAAGTTTGACTGAAGTCCTCATCGTGATCCAGAAATGCGACGGCCAACTGCCATGTCGCACATGTGCCACCGGCAGGAAGAAGATTCACTGTGAATACCCAGACGGGCTCGTCGTGACGCTGCCACTCGAAAAATCGCAAGACGGTGGGGTGAAGCTGGTCGATCCTCCGATGGATAGCGTCTCGCCGGATGAGTCGAGCATTCCTCGCCACGTCGAGCCCACCGTGCCTTTCTCCGACTCCTCTGACTCCGCCGGTCCCTCCGGATCTTCGGATGGGGACGCATCCGATCTCTCTCTACCCCCGGAGATAGGTAACCATCCAGATATCTTCGTAGATCTGTCCGACATCCAGTCGCCTAGTCCTTTTACTGTCCCCCTCAGCCAGCTCTCGCCGTCAGGTACATTCGTCACTCTTGCAGAGCTCTCCCATGCGTAAGCTCGAATTTTATTCAAACTAGATTCTCCTAATTCCTTGTCCTAGCCGAGATACCTTCATTGAGGATACAGTGAAGCGTGGCTTGAACCCCGACCAGTTAATGGCGCCAGACGACGACATGATGGATACAGAACCTCCGCCGCAGGCGGACGACTCTCCTGATTTTCCCAGTGCCCACGGCACAGCCTTTCAAGTCGATGCCCCAACGGCGGATTCAAAAGATGAGGACGAGTTGTCTCAGATGTACGAGGCAGTCATCCTTCTTTATTCTCTTCCTCGCCTTACATGTAATGTAACACAGTCGACAGCTCTTCCTCAATCACAGAATACAGCTCGGCCTCAGCGTCACGGACAATGTTCTCGAGGCGCTATCCAAAGGTGCGAGCACCAAGGGCCTGCCTGACATCACCTTGCACCCCGTGCTTCTGCACGCGTGCCAGCTGATGGGGTACATGCTCGCGCGGCACCTCCAGCGCAACACGTGGCTCTGTCTGCCGGGGCAGAGCGAGCGAGAGGCGGAGCAGACGCGCCTCACGCTCGCGTCGCTGCAGCACCTCGGCGTCGCGGCGTGCCCGCTCGCGTACCTGCAGACCGCGACGCTCCTCACGCTGTACTTCTTCAACAAGGGCGACATTGTGCGCTCGCGGGGCATCCTCGCCAAGGCGGGCAAGCTGCTGCTCGACCACAACCTCGACTCGACGCTGCTCGAGCCACCGGCCCTCGGCGGCGCGCAGCGCATGAGCTTCAAGCCGACGCTCACGACGAAGACGGCCGAGGCGCAGGCGGTGCTCGCGCAGCTCATGTACCTGGATCTCTCGCAGACGATTATCCTCAAGCTCCCGCGCATCCTCGATCCGAAGATACACGAGAAGTTCAAAACACTGATCGTAAGTCGTATGTTGCGTCTTGAGTACTAATATTGTTAACCCCCGCGGCCAGAGCAGCCCTAACCCCCACGCGGAAATCAACTTTGTGCGCGCCAAGGCCGCGCTTCTCCTCTGCGAGGCGCAGCAGCTCGCGGAAGAGTGGCACCAAGCGGGGCTCGGTACGCTCCTCGACCCATCTTGCATTGCGGATCATGCTAACAACAGCGCAGAGCAGGCCACGGCGGCGGCGTGGCAGGCGCGCTACTGGGAGCTCATGGAGGCCCTCGACGCGCACCGGAGCTTCCTCGCGCTAACGACGACGCGCATCGCGTTCTGCCCGGAACTGCACACGCTCGGGCTGAGCCTCAAGGTGTGCACGGTGCTCGTGCTCACGGGGCTCTCCGTGCTGCTCACCCCCTTCGCCGACGCGCAGCCCGAGCTGCGCCGCAAGAAGTACGCCGCAGTCGGCGAGATTATCAGCATCTCTCTTACGTTCAGCGAGGAGGACTGCGAGTACCTCGAACCGATCTTATCGGTGAGCCGCCCGCAGATGCGACGCTCGGACGTATGTTGACTGGATGTACAGGCGTGCTGGACGGCGGTCATCGGGACGGTGGACTACTGCATCGCGCAGGGGCCGGAGGCCGTCGAGGACAGCATGTACGATCTGCCAGCCATGGCGAACGCCATCCGGCAGCGGAACAAGACGCTGCAGCGCGTCGTGCCGTTTGCTGTCGATGTTTGAGCAGTATTGTGCGTGTTGTTCTTTCGTGGATAAGTGTATTTATACTGGCAGATTCGGGGGATGGAATAATAATAATAATAATCAGGCTCAGCCATACATTATACAGATCTCGATATCTTGCTGGGGCGTTATTGCTCGCTGCTGGGCGGCTTTCTTTCACTGCGGTCGCTGTTCGTGAGCCCTAGGTCGTCGATTTGAAGATGAACCCATTGACTCAGAAACTTGGACGATTCTGATTCTGTCCGACGAAAGCAACACGTGGCTTTATTGTCAAAGCGCCGTCCTCGATGGTTCAATCAGTGGCGCTCCCGCTGTTGAGTATAAACGCTTTTTGTTCCTCTGATCTTGTTCCCATCCCTCCCATAAAAGAAGCCCTCGACTTCTCTCACTTATCCTGCACGGTGCAGCTCAAGCCGCTGCCGTCCGAATCGCCGTCCATCTCGGCCTGACCAGGTACGTACTTCTTGAATCGATTCCCCGAGCCATACTTATTCTCGCCCCAACAAAGCCGCGAACTCTATTACAAGAATTCGTCCCCGATGAAGGGATTCCAGGGAGGTCTGCGATGCTGTCGTTGTGCGGCACATCAAAGTCTTCTTGAAACTCGGAACGCGCGGTCCTGACTCCTCCTAGACGGTAATGAATGATGCATCACAGAGATTCCCAACTACAAGAATATATGTAGAAGGTTATTGAGAGAGGACTTGTCCTCGGGAAAAACCATCAACCTTTGTTCGGTTCGATTCGACTTTGATTTAATTATATTAGACTGAATTCAACCGAAAGACCGGATGCATTTTCAATTATTACAGCAGCGCTCTCTGTTCATCGTCTATTAAGACTAGTCCTCCTGAAATTTCTGCCGCAGCATCGCTGCGCGGAATCACTCTGATTCACATTTGGTCGTTTATATTGATGTTCCCACCCGGTTCGAATAATGAGCTATGGCGAGAACTGCTTCCTTTGAATTACTTGCATTGCGCCCGTGCTTAACTGCGCTTACAATTATTCTATTCAACGTTTTAGTGATACCGTCCCTGGTGACGATCAAGTTGAATTTGGTTCTTGTACTACAGTAACTATTGGCTGGCTCCTGTGAGTTACAGAGGCACACAGTATTTGTAAGTGAGGCTATTCCAACCGTAAAGAGATTGATCATCACTGCAGATTAGATATACAAGTCTTTCCGGCCGCACATTGACCCCACGGCATTCACTCAAGTCGGCCATCACGTAGTCACCGAATATAGTACTAATTCAACAGCTTTCACTCAGCTGAAAGACTAGATGTTCAAGTTTATGCCCATCACCTGTCCTGCCTTTTCTTGAGCACCTTCCGAACAGGAGTGCCCTTCAATTCATCATCCATCAAGCATATATAAAGCTGAAGTTTCCTTTGAAGTTTTCTCCCGCAGCATCGAGCCGACTTGCTCGGAATCTCTAGGAAATGACCGTGGGATGCTTGAACCGTCTCACTCTGATACTCCTATCTCCTCTCTCATTAGATTCACACCCCAGATCCCAGATTTCAAGATAACAACCAGTCATGACTCAATAACGTGTCGTACAGCCTCCGATCCGTCCTTCCATTCTGGATGCTCGTGTGAACGAGGACAGCCTTGGTGAGATGTTAGTGCGAGCTGAATCCAAGGACCGACCCATTTTTCTCTTGCGTTTGAGAGTTGTAGTTGGATCTGGAATTTGCAGGCTGAGAATCGGATCGGCAAATGCCGAGTCCGGATTAGGAAACGGTCGGGCCCGTCTCTGCGCTCGTCTTGCCAGTCATCGCTCATCATGTCCCCTCAACGTCAGGCGTCTATCTCTCGGCAGCGACACTGTATACGTGGAAATAGAAGCTCTGCGCAGCCCCGCTCCTAGTCATCTGCACTACAGCTCTGGTCCAAATGCGGAGCACAATTAGCGCTGAGGAGTTCCCCGGCTCAGCGTTATAAAAGACGCGCCTGATAGCTCATTGCTCTCTCACCCCAACATGCACCGCCGTTTTTCGTCGCTCGTAAAGTCTCCCAAGGCCTCTGGCTCGTCGTCATTTGACTATGACGACGACGCGGAGTCGAAGGTGTCCACCGTCGTGAAGGACAAGGACGAGGCACTCCCCCCTGCGTCATCCAAGATCAAGCGTGTGGATTACTTCTACTCGCGCTGGTCCAAGGGATGGAAGTACAGGGTGAGCTAGTGGCGCGTTGGGTACTGCAGAGAGGTCGCTGACATTGAGGTAGAATATGAGCTCGAAGGTTACGATGGAAACTCTGCCTGTCGTTGGCGGTGGGAATAACGACGAGTGGAAGGATTTCAGCTTTGTGTGCGTGTCTCTCTTTACAATGGATCTCTGGCCCTGGCCTCTGGCGATAGCCATGGCTTTTTTTTTTACTCGGCTCTGGCTTCCTTCAATGATCAGAAGCATGCGCTTCCTTGAGAAATCGCTGCAGAAGCTTTTCTGCCTGACCAGACTGCTCCTGTCTCGTGTCTACTTGAGTCCTTTTGGCTGACTTGCTTCCAGTGTCGTGCGGACGATCCCGCAGCAGGAGAATAGACAGCCGACATTCAAGATCGTAATCAAGAGCCCATACATCCTCAAGGCTTGCCAGGACGTGATCCAGACATGGCCCGGCGTCTCCTGGAACGCCGACCCGCTGGAGGTAAGCCTCCTGTGCTGTTCCATATCACCTTCTCTAACATCGCCCTCAGCTCGAGCCCGAGATCTTCCTCACCTACCGGCACAGCTTCATCGCCTACCGCGACGCGCTCGCCGCGCAGAAGCGCAGGACCGAGAAGGAGGCGAACGTCCTCGCCTCCGTCAACCTCCTCCTGTCCTTCCTCTCCGCGGACTACCACAACACCATCGCGACGATCGAGCGCCTCACCGCGCACGGCGAGATCACCTTCGACCTCCTCTACGCGATCCTCGTCCCGCGCACGCTCGTCGTCGCGCGCTGCGCCGTCACGGGCCTCGAGCGCCTCTTCCAGCTGCAGCACGTCACGCGCACCGCCGTCGAGGGCGTGCCCGTCTACCGGCTCGCGCTCGAGGCCGTCGACCTCGTCGACCGCCCGCTCACGCAGGGCGTCGCGGTGGGGCGCGTCGCGACGAGCGTGCTCCTGCCGTACTTCAAGGGCGCGGCGCGCATCGACTCGCTCGATGCGTTCCCGATCAAGTTCCACCCCGCGGAGGAGCAGCTGCGCGAGCGCCTGACGCAGCGCGGGCGCAAGTGGGTCGAGCTCATCGGCGTGCACCACATGCAGTACAATGGGATCGCGGCAATGAAGACCATGGGCTGCAAGCTCCTGCGCCACAACGTACGTCTGCCCGTCGTCTTCTCTTCGTTGCGCTGACGGCTCTCCGCAGGTGAAGGGCCGCATCATGGTCGACCGCGGTACGTGCCTCCCCTGCCTCCCCCCCCCGTCCGATGCTGATGATGCGCGAGCAGCGACGTTCCACCGCCTCAACTCGAACTACGCGTTCCCGACGCCCGTGCCGCCGAAGAACGAGAACGAGTTCGACGAGGACATGAGCATGCACCAGGGCCGGCGGGTGCCGCCTATGATGCCGAATATTGTCTTTGACGCTTACGGCCAGCCCATGCAGGCGCCGCACCCGGGGCAGGCGTTCGGCAATGGTGCGTCTCCCATACGTGCTCTCCGTACCCCCCGCCGACGCCCCCGCCCAGGCGCGCTCGTGCACTCGCAGACAGAGGCGGCGACGACCACCGCGGATCTCTCGGCGGACGACCTGCTCCTGACGCCGACGGTCGTCTACGGCTTCTCGCTCTCCGACAAGCTCTGGCGTACGTCCTCCTTCTCTCCGCCCCTCCCCCGCTGACCCGCTGCGCAGTCGAATTCGACGTGACGAAGGTCATGCCCGTCGCGTGGAACGACGACGCCTTCGCGAACCTCGTGCTGCCCGCGGACCGCAAGACGCTGCTGCGCTCGCTCGTGGAGGCGCACCACGCGGAGGCGGGCTTCGACGACTTCGTCAAGGGCAAGGGCGCGGGGCTCGTCGTGAACCTCTTCGGCCCGCCCGGCGTGGGCAAGACGTTCTCCGCCGAGGCGACGAGCGAGCACGTCCAGCGCCCGCTGTATGTCATCGGCGGCGGCGACCTCGGCACGCGCGCGGGCGACCTCGACACCGCGCTCGAGCGCGTGTTTGACGTCGCGACCGCGTGGAAGGCGATCGTGCTCATTGATGAGGTGCGCAGGGCCTTGCTGTCCTGGAGCCAGTACTGAGGATGCACCCCCCGCAGGCGGACGTGTTCCTCGAGCGCCGCTCGCTGCACGACCTCGAGCGCAACGCCATGGTCGCCGTCTTGTGCGTCTCCTCCCCCTGCTGCCCGCGCCCTCGCTGACACCCCCACAGCCTGCGCCACGTCGAATACTACCGCGGCATCCTCTTCCTCACGACGAACCGCGTGCAGGCGTTCGACGAGGCGTTCCTCTCGCGCATCCACGTCGCGCTGCACTTTGCCGAGCTTAACGAGGCGTCGCGCGCGCAGGTGTGGCGCGCGTTCCTCGGCCGCGCGGGCGTCAGCATGCCCGCCGAGGAGGTCGCGCAGCTCGCTGGCCGCGCGGTCAACGGGCGGCAGATCAAGAACGCGGTGCGCACGGCGCACTCGCTCGCGCGCGGCCGCGGGCAGGAGGTCGGCCTCGTGCACTTCATGGAGACGCTCGATGCGATGGACGAGTTTACGGAGCAGTTTGAGGGGATGAAGGTCGCGGCGGGCTCTCAAGCTTAGAGCGGCCTGCGTCCGCCGAGGGGTAGATGAAAACCAGTGAACGAATGCTAACGAAGAATCACGATGAATGTACTGTATGTATACTAGCTGCGAATGCATGCCACGATTCCGCCTGCGCACGGACCATCGCTTACAAGCCTCTGCATCACAGAGCCAAACAACCACCCTGAATAATCAAAACACTTCCCTTCTCCCACTGAGCGCAGCGTCGCGCTGCCCTCCATCTCAGCTCAGGTTTGGAAGATCGACTGCTCGCTCGAACAGCGCACATTTAAATTTTTGTTTCTGATAAATTGAATTTTGAATCAAGCAAAATTCAAGCTTGAGGTTGGCTTGAGGCGACTCGCCCGGACTTTAGGGCTCAGTCCGACGTATTAATCCAAGGCATGCCTCTTGAATCTCTCCAGTCCACGTTTTATGGAATCTGGGGTTCCAGCATTGGAAGTCAAGTTTCTGAGGTTTACAGTAAGAATCAATTGCGTTGATCCTCCTGCAATCTCCGCCAGTTTTTAGGGACAGTGTCAGTCCTCTCACAGAAATACTTTCATTGTCGAGATCATCTTCTCCGCCTGGAGTCGACTCCGACGGGAGCCCATTATAGCCATACTCAGAGACTACAATAGCAAGAATTGAGAACTGACTAATGCGACTGTAACCAGAAGGAACCAAAGATAATATTTGTGGAATAGCGCATTTGCCTGAATCTGGTACGTTGAAGAGATCTGAGGGTGAGTTGTGAGTCGTGACGAAAATGTTCAGCGTCATACATTGATAGCCCCCGGCAGGGACTCTGTTCAGCCGCTCGCTCCGCTGTGCCATATCCATTCGTCTATGATGGTCGTCACCACTCTCTCCCGACACGAGGAGTAGGTCCAATCCGTCTCGGCGGAGAGATTCCAGAGAAAGGAGGACGGTAGGCGCCGGAGGAATCGCACCGGAAGCAGTGAGTAAACCGGCAGTAGTGAGCGCGAAGCTCCCCGGATTCCATCGAGCGAGGAGCATGCTGTAGTACAGTCATAGTCCAGGGAAGTGTTATCCTGGCACGCGAAAAATATGCCGGATAATTGGGGGGCGATGCTCGGGATGCCGTCGGTACCCACTGCACACAAATCGGAAATCAACGCGTCGACGTCATTCTCGACCTGGTCTTCGGTGAGGATTATTGCGAGCTCGACAATGGTGGGGTTTTTCTGGAGGACTGCCGTGATTGTGGATGCGCCCGGTGAGCCTATGCCCATAGTACACAACCTGGGAGACTGCAGGACGATCGCAGGAGGAGCAATTCGATGTGTTGCAGGTAGGAGTTCGACTCTTCATGATAAAAGCCTAGTTCCTGCAATGCCGGCTAGCCTGAGGCCGTCCAAAATATCCGCATCTGAAACATAGAGGCGTCGGAGGTGACACAGATCGATGACCCCGTCAGGAACTATGTGGGGCGAGTCAGCAGTATCGTCGACGACGATGCGCGCCTCGATGAGGTTTATCGCGCGCTTCAGGATATCGACGTGTGTCGCCCAGGAGCCATTCAGCTCATACCGCGTAAGCTGATGGGCAGGGAGCGGAACGGAGAGGAGGCGATCCTCCACAATGAGCGTAACATCCTTGAGCGCGGGAGCTACCCGGAAGGACTCAACGTCCTCGTCCGGTAATAGTAGAGGGTCCATGTCTGGATCGGGGTCCCTCCATTCGATCCGCAGTTTGCGTAACTGTGGGACACGATTCTGTAGAGAGGCGATGATGGGATGGATCCCCGGCGTGAGCACGAGGTCGAGCACCTCCCAACGGTGAGAGTGTCCCGCAAGTAGATGAAGCAGCACAAGCTCATGCCCGGATGGAGAGAGGGTTGGCGTTAAATAGATACGCAGAGTATTGGCGCGTTCGAGTTGCGTCTCCAGCATGGCCAATGGGTATGCGGCTGAGGGACTTCCAACGACGGCACCATAGTTAATGGCGACCGAAGACCATAAGGCCCCCAAGGAAAGGGCGACCGCTCTCCACTGACCACATATTTGCCCCAAACTCCAAGGAGTATCCTGTACATCGAAGCCGTCACTCTCGATGGCTTCCTGATGGGAAGGTAGCGCCAGCGGGAATATTTCCGAGAGAATTTCGTTGGGTATACGCCGGATTGGAGAGAGAATGGAAGTATTCCGAGATATCTCGGATTCAAGACCAGCGCATTCTTCTTCTAGCTGCGCGATCCGAGCACGAAGTCGAGAGATTTCGACGTCACGGCGCGAGAGGCGACCGCGAAGTTGGCACACGACTGATTCGATGAATGGACGTTCAGAGTCCAACGGCGATTCATTGCTGTTCTGGAGCTCCTGAAGTCGTGCAGTCACATTGAGTGGTGTTTCATCTGGATCGGCGGCGACTGGGGCCCCGCACGCAAACGGATCCATCTGTAATTTCAGGATAAGAAAACGGAGCCACTAAGAAAAAGCAGAGCCTTACAGATAAACGGTGTCAAAACCACTTCTTAGTCACCTCGTCGGTTTGATCGTGCGAGGACGTGTTGGGCGTAGAAGAGCAAGAGTGGCGGAGTTTGAAAAACTAGTGTGATCCGGGGCTTTGTTGGGATCAGCCCCCTAGTGATGGCTCGATACTGGTGTCGGTGGGGGAAATTACTAAAATAAAGAGAAAAAGATACTAAAATATTACACAATGCTTCGGGGATCTCGGGATCTATTTCGGAAGCTTCCGCGCATCGGAACTCTTTGCCGAACAACACCGCCCCTGATCTCGATACTGAAATAAAGATACTACAGATGGGTCTGGAAACTCTGAAAAAACAGGCTGGATGGCCTTGAATGTGGTAAGACTTCCCCCAAATATTTCCAATTTTTTCTCTGCGCTGCGCGCGGCATATGAGAAACCTTTGATACTGAGCGGAGTTTTAGATAGTGAGCGGACTTTCAATTCCACCCAAATCGGGAAGAGTTCTAAAATTTGGCCGGTTTGAAGCCAATATGTGCGCAAAACGATTGAACTAAAGGACCTACAGCTATCTCCATCAATCAACATCCATCTGAGAAGCTCTCCCATCTTTTAATCGACAGTTATATGCTTGTTTCACATTGATCTACGACAATCTACCTCAAAATTTGGACGGGATCAGTGCTCTGCACTTCGGCCGATCCCCCAATGATTATTATGTGGTTAATTCCCTTCAAATTTCTCTCTGGGTTTCATTCAGGCCATCGTCGACAGAATGTAGGGCCAAAACAAAGGAAACAACATGTTTATTTGAACACAGCTACATACTTTAAATTCAGAAGTGATTCATTTTGATCCTCTGAGAGCTGGCATTGAATCTCTCAATGAAATCCGGGGTTTCTGAGTGCACCAGTTCATTTTTCTCGACGCAAACAGGATGGCCAAAAGGGAGAAAAGGTTTTTGCTATCGGTGAGACTCGAACTCGTGCACATCATTTCCGGATGACAAAGATTTCAAACTCCGCTCAGTATCCAGTATCCAGTGTCGGCCACTGACATGAGTATCGAGCCCTAGTGATGAAGATTCCGGCAAGGGCATTTCGTTCGACCCTTTCGTGAGTTCGTATGACACACATGGCGAGGTATTTGACACTAAATTTTCCGCCGTAATATCCCGCTACTTGGGCACGTTGCCCCATCCGTTGCGCGAAATCTCAAAGCGAGGATGCCCGAGATCGTGTCGTAAATGTTCCAGTAATATCGAAAGGGTCTCTGGGGCTCAGCCAGGGGCGCTGGACTCGACGGTACTCTCACGCCGTATCCTTCACCGGTTTCATTTTTGAAAGCCTTTGCGGTAAAATAACCGCTTCATGAGTTCCCGCGGACGAGACCGGCGTTTCCGAAGTTCCTTCAAGCAAGTTCAACGGCATTCTAAATCGGCGTGTACTGAGTTTCTGCCATCTTGTGCGTTCAACTGCGTCCAAAATGACTTTCAGGCACTCCTAGGGAGTCGCTGTAGCAGCACTACCTGCAGAATTTCCTTCTCTCTACTCCTCTCCTGGAAATTATGGGTGCCGGTATTATCGGGGAACCGGTGTTCAAACTCAACCATATATATGATCAACATCCTGTTTCTTTACGTATCGGCGCTGGTTCTTTTAAACGTTGGAAGATTAGTTGTCCAATTCCCCAACCCACTCCACAGTCTGACTTTACAATGGGTTCCAGCATCGAATCCATGAACAAAAACGATCAAGCCAGTGTCGATGACATTGACAAAGAGTCGGCCATCGCGACTATGGATGCGTAAGTGACCCTGTAAATGCATACAACCATATTGCTGACTCCAGCGGTGTCCAGAGTGGACACGTACACTCAGGCAGACTTTGACCGTGTCTTGAGAAAGCAAGACAGGATATTGATGCCGCTGATGGTCCGTATTTCACGTTGTTGGCGCAGACTTGCAGTGCTCATCGGGTTGGACAGTGGCTTATGTACGGGATCCAACAAGTCGACAAGACTGGCCTGTCCACCCAGGCGACGTTCGGTATCAGTGCCGACACACATATGAGGGGCAATGAATATGCATGGCTCACCACAATATTTTACATTTTCGTGCGTGGTTGTTTTTCACTCGTGTGTACCTCACTAACTCTACAGATCACATAGTACTTTGTGGGCGAATTTGTGCGTTACTGAGATGATCAAGGATGGAACGAAACAACTTATTTATGTTCGGGCCAGCCAGGGAATTGGATTATGCAACGGTTCGCTGTCGGGAAGACTCTGGCCATCAGCATGTTCGGCTGGGGTGGTAACTTGGAAACTCTCGTGCGCTATGAGCTCTGACGAAGCCCATTGTATCAGTGATTGTTCTCTGTACCGCCGCCGCTCGCAATTGGACAGACCTCATGGTCATGAGGGCATTTCAAGGTGAAATTATAACTGGCGAACACCGGGCCGCTTATTGAACACTCACCCCCCCCCCCCCCCCCCCTACCCCGCTCCCTCTCCCCCCCTCTCCCAGGCTTTGCGGAGAGTATTATCAGCCCGGCATTTTTGATCATCACTGGGCTCTCTTATCGCAAGGAGGAGCATGCCCTCCGTGTCATGATCTGGGGTAGGCTTCAGCATACCAATGTTGATGTACTAATTGCTGTTTCAATTTATGTTTAGGAACTGGTTGGTGGTTTGTTTGATCCAAGTCCCAAATCTAATCCTTGAACGCACAGCGAACTTCGGATTTGCTGTGGTGGTTTCACTGATTAATTATGGCATCGGCACTGCTGCAAAAGCTAGCCCCGGCGGTTTGGCTGCCTGAAAAGGGATGAGTTTGTTCCTTGGTGAGGCTCCTCTTAGGCTCACGACGCACTGTTGACCGTTCGTATAGGCAGCATGACCATCGTAGTTGCAGTTGTCGGATTCTTTTGCCTAGGAACTCCTCGGGAGGTATTCTGGCTGTCTGCCGAAGAGAAGAAGATCCAGGCGACGCGCGTCGCGTCTAACAATACAGGTTCCGATGCCCAAAAGCGAGCGCAAGTAATTTATGATTGCTTATGTCCTGGCGTTCAATGCTTGACCTTTCAGAGAATGGAAGTGGTCACAAGCGGCCCAAGCATTCTTAGATCCCCAGTTAGTCTGCATTCCCAGCCGGTAATTGCTTGCTGATTTAGCGTCCTCTGTGACTGACAGGCTTTACTTCTTTTTCTTCGTCACTGTTGCCAATGGTTGGAAAATTGTCACAAATACATTTCGCATTAAATTCACGATTCCCGCACAGCGATTCCAAGCGGGGGTGTTGGGTACGTGCAGATCTTCGGCCATGAAACATGTGTCTTAAAATCCTCTTTGCCTGTGCAGCACCTTTGGGAACCTGATTTACGTTGGGCTTGGCTTCACTCCCCTAGATACATTGGTGAAGGGAACACTTCCTCAGAACGGTTCGTCGTTGAATGAAATTGACAACGTCCCATGTGAACCATCTCTACTCCAGTCCTTGGTGTGTTTTGGTTCATACTAGCTGGCTGCATATTTTCCAAGTTCAAACATATGCGATGTGCGTCTGCTTTTCCTTGGCGAATTTGGCATGCCCTGAGTAATTATTTCTCTCAGTCCTTTGGATACTGCTCTCCATCATCCCCGCATTCGCCGGGATGCTCGTTCTGTACGCGCCTCTCTAATTCAGTTCAATGATTTCTGAGACTAGGTTTACGAAGCTCTCTCGTTCCAACCACAAAGGAAAATCTCTGGCCCAAGTGGGGAGCTTACTTCATCACAATAACTGGTCAAATTTGTGGTGCCTGTGCGTGTTAGAACGTCGTCGGGGCGGATACTAAGATACTGCCAACAGTGGTCTGGAGTATGCTGAGCACGAACGTGGCGGGCCGCACCAAAAAGAGTGTCGTTTCCATCGTCATTTTCAGCGCATACTGCTTTGGCCAAGCTGTCGGTGCGCAGGTCTTCCAGGCCAAGTGGGCCCCGCGGTACCGTCCAAGTACAGTCATCCTTTCGATCATGTTTGCGCTTGAGTTCCTACTTGTAGCCATCTGGCGCGTCTACTGTGAGTGATCATATGCCGTCTGAGACTCTCGCACTTCACACCTTATGCAGATATCACGATAAACCGACATCGGGTTGCGAGGTTGGATGCGAGAGGAGTCTCAGCGGAGGACAGAGTTCGGCTCGGGTGCCTGAAAGGCGAGGCCGACTCAACTGATCTTGGTGAGGCGATTTCATTTGCCGAAAGCGAGAGGGGCGAACTCACGCGTTGCTGTTTAGATAACGAGTATTTTGTCTACGATTATTAGCATACATTGGTTCAACATAAGATTGTCCGGAATGAGGAAGGGAGAACCAGTGCAAAAGGACGAGCATGTATCGTCTTTCCAAGAAATTAGAATACCATTACAGTCAAGGACGAGTGTCCATGGCATCTTCGTCGACCCCGGCGCCAACATGTTCCACCGAAGCAGTGCCTGCTTGCCCTTCCCCGAATTTTTGGTAGTCCCGAGAGACTTGATCCTGTGAAGCACATCTAAGCAACGTCAGAAAACGAACAGGATACAGGAACATACAACGAAATACTGCGGCCAATTGACTGGCAGGCTCATCTCCGCCTCGGACTGCCGGCGGCTGTACATGAGCATGTACGGGCCCGCGCCGAGGTGCAGGCCCGCCGGATCGGACAAGACTACGTCCTCCGAGACCTATGGGCCTCGTTAATCGATGATAGAGAGCGACGAGGGGAAGGGGGACGGGCCTCGGTGACCGTGTAATCGACGGCCTTCCACCATGTCCTTTATCTTGCATGTAGGAGTAGATGTGCTTCCGGCCGGGCAAGCCGGTGTGTACGAAGACCGCGCGCAGGTCGTACTGTCAACCAACAAATCAACAGCGATCGAAATTGTCTGAGATGTCTCTCTCCTACCGGGTGGTTGTGAAGCTCGGGGTTTTCGAGGAGTGAGTCAAGTTCGGACTGTAGGCTCGAGAGTTTCTCGTCGATTGCTACGAACGCTAATCAGCGAACGGCTTGATATTCATGAACATTGCCTCACTTATGAACTTCGCGTTCGAGGTTTTGTAAAACGTTCTTGAGCTTCGCGGACATCGTTCTAAGGTGATTCAGTCGCTCTGGGGTATCGCATTGCGCGATGTGCTCGCAATAGTCGATCGATCCCCGCAGGTTTTCGAATGTGTCCTGGCCCTGCGACAGGCAACCCCGCGATAAGAATTCGGTCACCGGCAAAATCGACGACTTACCTCAAAACGCGTCAGAATCCGCTTTCGCTCCGTGAGAGTCTCAATTTCCTTCTGTATCTGGCGCTGTGACGCCCGGGCCTCGTTCGCGAGGTCGAGATTGACCTCCAAGAACTCGTCGATATAAAGGCACTTCGGGTACACGAATAGTTCGGGCGTAGTCCCCGTAGATGAGCTGGAGAGGACATTGATCTGGAACGTCACCATCTCCGATGGCCTGCGGATAAGTATGTGATCTGAAGAACCGTCTTCCTGATATGTGTTGAGCGTGTGTGAGAGGCACGCGACCAGATCATTGGGGGGAGAGTCTGGAACGATGTCAATCTGGACAACGTGTTCGTGGTCGGCCTCGTCGACGATCTGGGGCGGGCCCGTTACTGGGTTGTGGATCCGACAGAGCGTTAATTGGAAGAGCGGGTTCAGCTCGCTATGCCGTCAAGTTAGTACTTTGACAGAAATGAACGGACATCCAAACGACTTACGCTTCCTCGATTCGTTGAGCGGCAAGATCAAGCTGCAATACTCTGACAATCTTTTCGAAGAACTCTGTCGAGTGCCGAGGTTAGCACAGTGATTTAGTCAAAAAGGGGACATGAAGACGGACGTTTGGACATGGTCCCCACGGAGTCGCCTTGGGCAAGGCGCTTGGTCTCCCAAGATGCGAAGAGGTTGCCGAGGTCGATGAACGCAGAGATTTGACCCAGGTCGAGCGCCGTGAAAGTTAAGATCAGCTTCCATAGAGCCCAATCTACGAGATGTCCGGTTGTGAGTGAACGCGCTTGGATTGACCCCTCGCCGTACCAGGATTTTCCTCAGGTGGAATTCGACCTTCGGTAGTATGGAGCCGCAGTTTAGAACATCGTTGGCGAACTTGAGGTACGTGGAAGAGACATTGGATAACCTGCGGAAATTTCAGAAATAGACCGAGACGCAATGAAAGAGAAACGTACCAAAGCCGCGTATGCTTCTCCAGCCACTTCCGCGCGCAAAGCGATTGGACTACAAAGAACGAAGACGATTTCAGGGAAGGAGCACATGCGTGATTTAAGCACGCACCGACCGCCCTCGCGTACACCAATGTCCCCAGGGAGCTCGGATTCGTCCGCTGCAAAATCGTTGTAGCTGGCTTGAATGACGTCGTTCAGCTCGTCGTCGGCGGATTTAACGATGTCCATCGGCTGATTGCTGCGGACCATTTGCCAGCTAGGATCGGGCGAGCGTGTGGTCGCGCGGAACCTGGTGTCCGGTAGCGGATCGTCGTCCCCCGTGAGGTCGATCACGACGTTCCTGCGCGGACCGTCGGAAGACGACGCATTCGGGCTCGGGAACATGTGGCTAAAATTCTTTTTGATGTCCGCGATACTCGCCTCGCGCTCGCGCTCCTCGGGATCGTCTACGGCGCCGTTCAGCATGGCATTGCACCGCCTTGTCGATGTCTCCCGAGTGGTTGCGAAGGATGGTGAGAGCGTGATCGAAGTTGGTATTGCCGATCTCTGCGAGCGTGGCTCCATCTTTGCGTTCTTGCTCGGACATCCATTCCTTCAATTCTTCGGGCTTCAGCGGTTCTCGCTCCGCCTGATCATGGCGCGCAGCGGATTCCGGAGTGAGGTGCATTGGAGATACACTGATAAGACCCGCCGGCGATTCTCTGCCAAAGATTCGAGGCAATCGATGTTGGTGGCAGGAGCAAGAGCGCAGTGTGACAGTTACTAACATGTGACTATTTTTGGAGTTATGATGTAACGGAAGTACCGTGTAAGTGAATCTGAACCAGGACCTTCAACCGCAACATTACCTTTCAGGATCCAAAATTTGAAGGGCAACTTTGACCAAAATTTCAAAATTTAGCAGGCGAGCATTTATGATTGGAACAGTTACCAGACGACTGAGGCAGACTTCAAGTTGAGTCGGCTCAAACTTCAAAGCTTACCTGTAGCGGCTTCTGCTGTACAACGCACTGCTGGCAAAAATAGCCGCACAAGTAGTTTTCATGTCGCTCCAAAAACCCTCCAACACATAATGATATTAATAAAATCGGTGTATGTACAAGTTATCCTATCTACAAATTGCATGCCCAAACTTGGGCGAACAACCAGGCAGAATCATTACGGGAAAAAGATGACAGTAGAGTCATCTCTGGGAAGAGGGAGGCAAGAGGCCGCGGCTCGCATGCCAGAACCAGCCGGTTTCGGGGTTGCGCCACCAGCCAGGAGCGCCGGCGTGCGTCTCGGTGAAGCCCGGGGGCACGACGACGGGTTGCGAGGACAGGGTGTTGAAGGCGGCTTGAGTCTGCCCGTAGCCAGAGGCCGGATGGAAGGAGCTGCCAGGATATGCATTGCCTGTCGGGACGCTGCCACCTTGGTTGAAGAAGTTGACTGGCCCCGATGGTGACTGTGGGTGTGGATGTAGATTTGGATTAGTCGAGTATACTGTACCGCTGGGAGGCTGGCTATAAGGCGAGATCATCGTATTCGTACTGGTGCTAGCCTGCTGGGAAGCGCTCCCAGTACCTCGTCTAACGCTGGTGCCTAGCTCGCTCCATTAGTTCCACTCCGCAGACGCTGACCAGATCACTTACTGGCTGTAGGATGCCAACTGAGATAGTTGTTCCGATGAACCCAATAGTTCTGGAGATTTGAAGCTGCGACGGGATTCGTCGTATAGTAGATATCCTTGTGTGCTGTGCAAACCAAGAATTAGGATGGTAGAAACAACATTTCGAGAGAAATATACTTACGATGCATAACCTTGTGGTTGTTGAACACCATCGCGATGGTCGGCGGCGTGGCGACCCATATCCAAGCGTTGGACAGCCTCCACGTAATGGTCGGCGCGCTATCGACTCGCACCACCACCGTCGGGTGTCCCTGGGCTATACGGAAGTGTAAATATGCTGAGAGCATTCACTGTAAATGCGACTGACCGTAGTGGCGCACAGCCGCGCAACTTGGAAAGTTTGGTTGGTGTAGTCGACGGCGACGATGAGGCATGGGCGGAGCTCCCGTGCCTTCTTGCGGTCGTATACCTCGTCCGGGCCCAGCGTCGAGAGGTCCATCTCGTAGCAGTTTGGGTCGCACCAAACAATAAGGCCGGAGTAGAACTGGGAAGCATTGTCGAACGGTTGGAACATTAGATGCGAGGGTACCCACCCTATTTCCTCTTTTATATAGAGGTAAACAGACGCCCAACCGTTTTCAATGGGATTGCCAGGTGAGTCAGAGAGAGTCATTATCCTCTGGCTATGCATGCTTGATTGAAGCTCGCACCGTACGTGTATATTTGGTTCCCGACTGAAAAAGGCATCTTGACACGGCCCCGGAGCCGAGGCCATGAATTCATAGTTTTGGTTCCGTTTGGACCGTTTTGGTACGACACGCACGGTACCGATGTTTCCAGGTACGACGGGTTAGTAAGGCCGCGGACTAAGAATAAAGGCCATCAGATGCGCAGAGGCAGGATTGAATCAAGAGCTCAGTGACTCATGCACTCGGATCACTTGAAGCCGGCTACCAGTAGTGTTTCAACTAACTGACCGCAGTTAGGACCTGGAGTTCGAGTTGAGTCACAGTTAAGTGCGCAGATAACGGACACAGAGGACGTCGATGCCCTTGACACTCGTGAGGATGGAAGTAATTGGTGCGTGACCGGCCGTCGAAGTGAAACAGATTTTGATGGAGTAAATGTATGAAACCGCAGTGAACCGCATCTGGGCCCATGTGAGTGCCAGCCACTGTGCCTTCGCTCGTACGGATCGTCAATCGCCGGTGGAAGATTATGCCAAGTCGAAACAGATTGTGGAGCGCTGTCGCGGATATTCTCGAGTGAAGTGCCGAAAAGGCTTCCAGCGACGGCATGCCGACGCCGATCCCCGAGGACGGCCAATCAATGCCGTCCGTGGCTGCTCGGGTAAGTGGATAACCGGAAACAGTTGCCCCCTTCTTTTCGTTGAGGCAGCGATGCAGGTCCCGCACCCCGAGAGACCGAGAATATCGCTAATAATGAAACCCGGGAGACTCAATTGTTCATTGAAGCAGATGGCTTTGAGAGCCCGCAGGTGCGTGTGTCCAGACCGATAGCCAGACTGGGAAGGACACGGAGCAAGAGAAAGCGGGAATGGTGGTGATGGTACGAGAACAAGATGCATTTCAGACTCCGCCCGACCTTCCCGTGCCCTATGTGCCGGGTGATCCGAACTCCAAGGGGTTTCTGATTCCAAAAAAATATACCTTACGCGTTTTTTTTTTGAAACCGACCACTTCGGCGCGACCTACCTACCACGTGATGCCCATATCGGGTAGTCTTCCCACGCCGGCCGGTCTAGAAGCGCCATCACAGTCACGGGTGGCGGATCAATTGGTGCTTTAACATCTGTAGAGCATCGAATTCACCTCCTGCAGACCCGGGTTGCTAAAGTATCTAGAAACTGAGTCATGAACATTTATTTGTGGAGTTGCTGTCAAATTCAAGCTGAACAAGAGCGGGCCTAGTTCAACCTGAGATTTCCTACTGAGTCGAAGTGGAAGTACCCATTTGAGAGTCAAACAGCCTAAGGTTAAATTAGAAGTGACTGAGTTTCAGACCAAGTCGGATCACATCTAGCCCAATTATGCTGCCCAAAGTCCCCGCAAAGGCCAGGGCCGACATAAAACACATTATTTTGGCCTCAGGAGAGGTACCGGACCATTTATTAGTGTCCCAGATGATGCCAGAGGCAGTTGTTGGCCCATTTTTCCGAGATCATTCTGTATTTTTTCCGGCCTGAAGGCCGGACCTACCTACCAGCCATAGGTGCCGGCTCAACCGGCCCGCACCCCTTGCCGAACTCTTTGACCGGTCTGAAGCAGCGAGCTCAACCGTCCCTGCTGCCCTGCTCAATCGTCTACTCAAGGATCTCCCGGCTTCAAATCTGGCGAGCAACAAAGTAGAAAACAACACACATCGTACCCAGATTGAAACAAGATTCAGAAATATTTGGCCCACCGTCCAGCCAAATTTTGGTTGGGATTAATTTATGATCATTAACCGTTCTTTAAGCAAATGGCTCCTCGTCTGTGCTACTTCCCCATGTAGCCTTTCCTCCGCGGTGCTTCCTCCCCTCTCATCATTCGGGACTGAGTTTGATTTCCCCATTCACACTACCTCTGAACCGTGTTTCTCCATCACTGCGGCCTACGCAAATGTCGCCGGAACTAAACCCGAAGATCATGGGGCAAAAGTTATCCGGTTTGCTACCGAGATCGGCCTCTTTTGTTTGTGCTTCTTCTGTTTAATCCTCCTGCAGCGGAACACTCTCAAATTCCACTGAGCTCACTCCTCGTCGTCACACTGGAGGCGGAATGCGTCGGTTCACTGCGGGTGTTACTCCTTTCAGTGCGCAGCCTCAGCCCAGTTCCGAGATTAACCCATACGACACATGGTGCCCGCCATTTCCGCAACTTGCGCGGTCGAAAGCTGTAAGATCGGAGCTTAAATGACAACGAAACTCTCACCGCGGCGCAGGACAAATCAACTGCGGCCACGCGGCCACCTAGGTTTCCGTTCGGTTTGAAGGCGAGTATTTCCGCCCCGTTGGTTAGCTCCCCACCCACTTTCGGCTACCTCGCCCACTCTCATTGTTGCCTCATTTTTCGGCCCTCAATTTCGTCTGGTCATCAACATCTGTGGCATCATCAAGAATTATCTCTACATATTACGCCCTGATCCTTGACATCCGGTCCTCCTCAAGAATCAATATTCCAAACCTACGCTGTCCTGAGGACTGGGCCGTCGTCCCGTGCTTTCTCCTATCAAATTCTCCCTACCTCTCATCGCAAGACCGTCACCTCCTGACCAGACCCAGCGGCGCACAATTCTACGGTGTGGTTGCACCATGACCGCTGGGAAATGCAACACACCACGCAATCTCTGGGGCCTCAGTTAACACATGCCGCCTGACCGAGCCGTAGTTATGGTTCAATGCTGGCATCATCCGTCGGCTGCCGTCTAGACCACACAAGACTCCCAAATTCCGCTCGGAGGTTCCTTGGTCCTCTCTGCTCCTGTTTCCCCTGCATAATCTATGGCAATGAGCGAATCCCTCAAAGTACGAGTGCAACGCCTGCAACCCGTTCTTGGTATGTATGTGGAACATGTTGGATCCCTTTTATTGTACTAACTAATACCCGCCCTCGAACATCAGAGCTTGCCGACGCCGTCTTGCACACTTTGATTCGATACCTGAATCCCCGATTCCTAGTAAGCTGCTCATTCTCTCGTGTTCAGCCCACATAATGAAGTCAGCGCCCAGAATCGCTGTCGGACCGACGGCTCTTGGCACCTCACCGATTTATTGCTGACCCGCACGGATGTGTATTCCCCTTTTGATCTCAATGACAGATGTTTTTGAGCGTGGTGTATTGTGCAGTCAATGTGGATCCAGAGGTCTACCTATATATCTTCGCAATTTCAGACTTCCATTGGGTTTCCGTTTTACTTTCTGTATTTGTTCCATATTCTATTTTGTCGCACTTTACCGATCATTACAGTAATTCCGGACCATTTACCACCATGTACATATTATTCTCTAAATCAGTGACAAATTGTCTACGCCGGAGCAAGGCAGGTCTTGTAACTGCTACTCAGAACCCAATGCGTCTTCTGGGAACTTCTGAACTTCTGTGCCCAATATATGTCCGTGTTTGGATCAGAAACGACGCGCGTCCGATCACGTGTGCGCCTGCGCACGGGCGTCTTCCCAAGTAGACTCGTAACCAGTCTGCTACGAAGAGCAACAATGTGGCAAGCACGTTGCAATATGCTCTCAGAACAAACCTTCTGTTGTAAATTTTACCATCCGACCTCATTTGAGTCCAGAGCAAGGGCCATCAGAAATTTCAAACTCCCCGCGCGCGTCAGTTGTTTGGCCCGAGTTGTACCAGTCTGCCTACGGCAAAGTGCTTGCCACATTTTTGCCATTCGCAGGCAGGCTGGTAACGAGTCTACTTCCCAAGCCATGCCGCTGCGAGTCTCCCGTCCGCCTCTTCTAATTTTCAACTCCCCGGCAGGCGGTATATCTTGTGGTTCTTCCCTCAGATGTATTCACTGGCAGCTACGCTTTACGGTCTTGCATTGAGCGTCGAGACTCGACGTCATGCATTCTGCACAAATTCTGGATGCACTGTCTCATGCGGATGGTCACTCATATATCACGGCCTGGAGGACCTCAATGCGCTCAAATTTTGCAACATTCAAACTCACCGTTGTACCCCGGCCCACAACCGCATTCAAAACCTTTCTCGACAATATGCTGTCCTCTTCCGTGTACATTTTGCGCTCCCGGGCTCGTCGTTATCCAAGTGACAAGCTGAAATTCTTCGGTCCTCAGCTACTTATCTCTTTCCTGCTTCCATATGTTTAACTTCAGCGACCCATGGTGGCTTACAAATATCGATCGTCTCTATTTCAAAATGTGTTCTTGTCTTTCCCCTTTCTCATCTGACCACATCGAGATGCTACGCTTCTCAATCCCATCTCACACCAGACTGGCGGTTCTGTCCGCCTTCAAGACTAAATTAAAGTCCCCTGCAAAGTGAGACACTGAGACGTCTTTGTCTGTCGAGAACACCTCATGCGAAGCCGCGCAGATCTCCCGCCCACTTTCTTCACTGTCGAGGACTCGCCTCTCTCCCTGTCCGCCGCCCCCGCCGCTTCTGGGATTTTCATGTTCCTAAAGTCCGCATGCATACTTTTTCAACCGCGCGTTATACGCTGACGGCTTTACACAGGCCACGTGGGACTGGCGACCCCGCATCCTCTCGCGGCCAGCGGAAACCACCCGGCCGCACGAGCGCAATGTTGCAACCCTCACCTGGGTCTCCATCCCAGACGCAAATCTGCCTGGGGCCTGGACGTGCAACTGGGCCTGCTGGCCGTATTGGGAGAATGAGCTCCCGCTCGAGGCGACGTTGGCGGAGCGGTACGCGCTCAGCGACGAGCCGCTCGCGCCGGTGATGTTCGAGACGCTTTATGACAGCACGGTCTTTGCCTGCCCCGCGACGCGCAAATTCTACCTGTACAGTAGACGGTGCGGTTGGACCGAGCGGGAAGAAGAGATTGTGTACGCCTTCGACGGTGTGTTCCCGTCGGTGGAGGCGTTTATTGAAGAGGCGGATTGGAATCATATGGAGCAAGTTCTGCCCAGGACTGGCGAAGGTGCAGATGAGCTGCCGCCGTTCAGATTAATGACGCAGAAATGACTCTTTCAACAGATACTATGACCGCTGGTCTGCGCTCCGCCTCCAATGCTAAGCTCCCGCTGATCGGCGAACGAGGTTTCCGCGTCGCTGCAGAAGAACCGTAGTACGTCGTCCGCGCGTCACCGCCACGAGATGTCTCACGAGAGCCCAGTCCAAGGCGTACGCTCTGGGATATGTGCCCCCCACCGGTATCCCGCTCACGTTTCTCCAGCCGCATTTACTCACCCTCAGTCCAGGGTACATTCATGTACGTCCCACGGATCCATGAGGGCTACTATCGCCGGCTTGATGAAGACTCTCCGGCCCACGGGTGGCAACACATCCCCGACGTGCAGCTCCCCGAGCCGTGGTCATGCAAATGGAACGAGTACATCGCCACGAACGATTGGTGCTGGGGCAACAACATCCAGGAGACCGCGGAGCTAGCATATGGACGCGATCTCCGGGCCATCGTCCCCGCCCTGTTCGTCCCGCATGACCCTTGGCGCGGGGACACGGTCGTGTGTCCGCCCGGCGGTGCGGGCACCTATTATCTGTGGTGGCACGAAAATCGCAGGGACAACGGGGAGTGGGGCCCGTTCACAGGGAGCATGCAGCGCTTTCAGGGAGTGTACGCCAGCCTGGAGCACTTTATAAGGACAGCCGACTGGAACAAGCTGGAGGGGGTTCCGTACATCGTAAGAACATCCTCAGCCCTCGCCCTCTGTTTTCTCACTTCGGGCGCCCAGGACGAACGCCGCCCACGAACCAGCGCCCTTGAGACCCGACGTTCCGAGTTCTACCTCCGAAGCACCGGAAGAAGCCGCAACCTTCGTCGATGGGGCCAGAGGCTATGCCCTCGGTTCACACAGCGGGGAAATCGAGGACAGCAAAGCCATAGACGACACTCGGCGAAAGCGAAGCAGACCCAGCGCGCGGTTGGCAGGGAATGGTAGATGTCATTTAACTTAGGAGATGAGTATTCCTGGGCTTTAAATTCTGTATTCTCTCTGGCCTCAAGTTGATTCTCGCTGAAAGCCAAACCCATCTCTCTTCCAAGAATCTGAGATTATCCTCTAGCATTGCTCTAACTTCCGTATCGATTGAACGTCTCCCCCGACCCGTGCGTATACGAAAGCGCATTGAACGCTGACACCACTTAATTCTGCACAGTGGGAGCCTGGGAAGGCACTTAGATTCCGAAGTATTTGATTGAATATCTCGCGAATATGGCTCTCGCAGCTAAGTCTCATGTTTATTTCTGAACTCCAAGAGATCTCCCTGATGTGTGTGGGTGTGTTTGTAACACTGACAGATACGACGCGCGTTTGATCACGTGGCCGGATCGCAACCTGTTCCCGACCTTCATCATGAGCCTTCCAGTCACGCTAGGGTCATCATCAGCCATATCTGTCGTCTTGTGTGTCACTTAAGCCTTGCTCGGAGAACGGCGCCGCCGTCCGGGATCCCTGTGGTTCTCGTCCCCAACTCGTCCCCTGCAACAGCGTGGCTTCGGCATGTTGTGGCGCTGCCTGTACGATCGGCTCCCATCGTCCAGTCTCCAGCATTCGACGATCTGCATGTATAACATGCGGAGTGCGAGCATACCCACTTATAGCGCAGGCCCTCAGTATGCCAAACTACCTCTCCCACCACCATGTCGGACTCCGACCGTCTCCCCCCGCACGGCTTCGGCCCCGAAACCGCCTTCAAGATCCTCGCGGAACAAAATCCGTTTCTGTTCAGAGTCTACACCCCGCGGGTTACCCCACGCTCTGAGCCCCCCTTCACGGCGCTCCCCGACCCCGCTTTCACGGCCCCGGCGTTCGACAGGCGCTTCACCGCTGATGCCGGCTCTCCAAGCTCCAACCCGCCGCACCCGACGTATGCAGACGCCGCGAGGCATCTGGATTGGACGACACGACACGCCTCGCCGTATGTCTCCGCGTCATTCAGCCTCATGTGGGCCGTGTGGGAGGCGCTGCGGCGCTACCACTTTAACGTGAAGTACCGCGTCGAAATCGCCGTCATCGACGCTAGCGCCAGCGAACTTGCGCAGCGCGCGGCGACCATCGTGGAGCTTCTGCAGTCTGTGCCTGCAACCGAGTGCGTACCTATATCTTCTTTTCTCGAGATCTACCAACGCTTTTGCCTTTCTTCTTCGCAGACGGCATGCCAGCCACTGGAGATGGTACCGCGCCGCGCACGCATCGCAGAGCGTCCTCGTCTACGGGGCGATCCCGGCGCACTGCATTCTCGCATCCGTCCCGCTGCTGCGCGTCCTCGACAGCCTCCCGTACTCCTACCTCCGCCCGCGCCTAACCCCCGAATTAAAGCCTCCGATGCCCACTCCGATCCAGCGCGTGTCGTGGACGTACGCCGGGCCTCGGGCAAGCTACCGGCGTTTCTGCGAGGAGGAGGCGCGCAGTCTCCTGCGTGCGTCCCCGGAGGAGGCGGTGCGACTGGCGCTCGCGCTCCTCGGTGCATGGTTCGCGTGGATGATGCGCCTTCGCGCGCCGCCCGGGCTCGAGGATTACCCGGATGTCTTTCGCGACGCGGCCGTTACGAAAGTTTGCGAGCTCTCCCGTGCGATCGCCCTGTGGCCTGCGCCCGACACGCCCGACACGTTGGGTAACGAGAGCCGCGCACTTTGGGATGAGCTTAGGCGGCTTGTGCGCGAAGAGGCCAGCCGGATCCCGAGAGCGGCGATCAGCTCAGAAAATCACAAACGAAGCAGACGACCCCCCGCGCCAGCCGACTCTGACTCAGATTCCGACGCGGATTTCGGCGCAAACAGAAAATTCAAGAAAGTCGACGCGCCGACGCCCATCCGCGCCGTACAAGACCCATGGACGTCCTTCCCCACGCCGCCGCCCACGCCCCCTCCTGCGCAACGTGCGCCCCCGCCTGGACCGTCGTCGCAAGTTGCGCGCAGCGACCCCGAGCCCAAACACGAACATGTACACAAGCTCATGCTCAAGGCTGAGGTCGAGGAATCTGCACGCGGGGATGCAGATTGCGCTCCGCGCACTGCGCCGCCGGTGGATGATGCACTTGAATCTGCCGCGATGGACGATGTGGCGGACTCTCTACCCCCGCCCAAGCTCGCATCTGCCCACCCCACATCAGACCCGCCCGACCTTCACTCGATGGCCACCGAATTTTGCTCGATGACCCCCGACTTCCACTCGATGGGCCAGACCGCGGTGCACGCGCACTCACTCAGTGAAACCGCGTCCGCGCTCCTCGCGGGCTTCTTCTTCGGCGCGCTGATTGTCGTCGTGCTGTCGGCTCAGCGACGGCCCGCGTTGTTGCTCGTTAGCTGAGGCAGCGGGACAGCCTCATTAGCTGACGCGGAGCGGGCTCGAGATCTCTGGGCGGCTTCAGGGTGCTTCAGTCGACACATGTTCATTAATGGCTCATGTTTGGCGGGTTCACGCAGCCTTACTTGTGTATCTAAGGGGGCCCGGCGCCCACTTCAAAGTGGTTTTCGGAATCAAACCATCGAATCGTTTGATACTCCTTCGAATCGTTTGCGAATATTTTATCGACAACAGAACGGGTTCGAACTGAGTCGAATTGTGCTGAGGTATATTCAAGACCGCAATCGATAATGTATTTACTTCTATAGTATATTGTTGTTAATGCATTCGGAGATGTTGCATCGTTCAACTGGCATCAATTTATCCGACCCCGCTTTACGAGTCGTCTAGTGGCTCCGTATTCAAGCTCAGCACCTCCATCATATTCAACCCAGTACCTGAACCGCCAAACAGGCATGCATAAAGTATAACCTACCGTACGAATGACCAGACCAAAATAGTCATAGAGCGTGCGTACTAGTACTAGTTGGTTTGTACGTCGGGGATGATTATTCATTCCACCCGGGAGAAAGCTGAATGTCAAGGAATGAGATCTCTTGGGTACTACTGTCGACGATATTATGAGCATATTCTGCATTTAGTGCTGGAAAGTTGCGCAGGTTCCCTCACTGCAAGTTCTAGCCTCTGGGTTCAACCTCGGTTCGTGCGATAAATATTCGGGTTGAAGACAGAGGCAAGTTCGAGAATTAATTTAAGGCTCGTTTTTGGTGTTCGTTCACCTTCCTCGCATATGTGGCAAGTGCCGGATGGTCTTGCTTTGACGCACGAAGACTCTCCGCAAGTTCCAGGAGTCTCCCAATTCAATTATTGTCGCACTTCAACTGCAACTGCCGCACAGGGTCACGATGCCATCTGTCATACTCACCCCTTCACCCAGTCATCCACGACGGATCCAATGATTGCATAAATATATAACGGCATCGGCCATCTTCCCTGGGGCACACCCAAACAGGAAGACTGCGTTTGACTTCCGATTCCGTGTAGTGTGGTTGTGTTTCTGGAAACCTGACGAGGCTATTGAAAATCGGGTACGAGTCTGAACAGAAGATATACATTGTGAAATCTGTCCTTCCTTCCTTCCTTTGTCAATTGACCTATATTCAGATTGATACCAGTTCGCCGTGTTTCCACGATTGACATGTGACTGACAGCCTGTTACATATAAAGAAGGCGAATGCATAGATCGATCCTTCCTTTGCCCCGCCATACTCGCAGATGTCTACACAATTGGTAGGGACAATCCCTTGTTTCATTGTTACCTCTGTGACCTGATTGTGCCTAGGAGAAAGATTCTTCGCCTGATGCTTCTGATGCATTGGTTCTGGAATCTACTTCGAAGCGGATCACAACCATGTTTGGCCCAGGAGGTCTGGTAGTTGTGGAGCAAACAGCTTTAGGGGCTAGACCACCGAACCAGGATCCAGTGGCAGACCGGAGAGCAGAGAACCTACGTGATGCAGCTGTGGCTTGCATGGTTCGATATCATAGGTCCGGAAAACAGGAAGACCTCGAAGATGGATTGCAGAAATTTCAAGAGGCGGTAGACTTAACTCTCGAAGGGCACCCGGAGCGCGCCGAGCATCTTCAAAACCTCGCAGGGGCTTTGGGACTCAGATACCGGAGGTTTGGGGAACTCAAGGATCTGGATGCTTCATTGCATAATTTTCAAGAAGCTGTGGACCTTACTCCAGAGGAGCACCCGAATAGAGCTGGCTTTCTTGCAAATCTTGCTATATCTTTGGGAGACAGATACCATAGATTGGGAGACATCACAGATCTTGAAGCTCAATTACTGCGATTTCAAGAAGTACTTGATCTCACCCCTGCAGGGCACCCAGAGAAAGCAAGATATCTACAAGCCCTCACTGGATCTTTCATAGATCGGTACAATAGGCTTAAAAATGTCGAAGATCTGGAGGTTGCTTTACAAAAATGCCAAGAAGTTTTGGACCTTGTTCCAGAAGGGCACCCCAGTAGAGCAGGGTGTTTGGCAACCTTTGCAACAGCTTTAAGCTATCAATATAAGTCATCTGCAAACCTGAAGGATCTTGAGGCTGCAATGCAGAAATATCAAGAGGCAGTGTACCTTGCCCCAGAAGGGAATGCGGGGAACCATCCTAAATCCAAATATCTGAGAGGCCTTGCAGAATGTTACACAAATAGATATCAGATGCTTGGGAATATGGAGGATCTAGAGACTGCATTACAGAAATTAAAAGAAGCAATGAGCATGATCCCAGACAACCACCCCAGCAGGGCAGAGTATTTCCAAGCCCTTGCGGCACGTATTATAAATCGATATGAGATATTGGGTGACCCAAACGATCTTGACGCTGCATTAGAAAATGTTCGAGAGGCACTGTATCTCACTCCAGAGAATCATGCAGGGAGAGCACATTTGCTTTGGATGTTTGGTTCATCTTTCATTCATCAATATCAAAAGCTAGGGGACTCAAAAGATCTTGAGGGTGCAGTGCAGTCCTTCCAAACATCGGTGGATATAATGCCAGAAGGACACTCAAATAAAGCAACATATCTGCAAGGCCTTGGCGTAGCTTTTACAGAACGGTATCGGAAGCTGGGTGACCTGAAAGATCTTGAGGATGCACTACAAACAAACCAAAATGCAGTAGATCTTACCCCTGAAGGGTCCCCTGAGAGACCCGGTCGTCTGCGGAGCCTTGGGATATCCCTGGAGGAACGATATCAGAGACTGGGTGACTTGAATGATCTTGAGACTGCATTACAAAGAAAGCAAGAAGCCCTTGACCTTGTGGAAGGTCAGCCTGACAGAGCCGGATTTCTTGACAGCCTTGCTGTGTCTCTCAGAGATAAATACAGTAGATTGGGAGACCTGAAGGATCTTGACATGGCGATACAGAATTGTGAAGAAGCAGTGGAATTAACCCCAGCAAGAGATCCTAGTAGGGCTTGGCATGTGCAGAGTCTTGCCTTGTCTTATAGGGAGCGATATGGAAGGTCAAGGAATCTGAAGGATCTCGAGATTGCAATCCAAAAATCCAGAGAGGCGGTGGATCTCACTAGTGAAGGGCACCCTTATAGGCCAGAGTTTCTACAGGGACTGGCTGTTACTTTTAGGGATCAGTACCAGAGATTAGGAGACCTGAGTAGTATTGAGGCTGCCATACAAAAATCTGAAGAGTCAGTCAGCCTCACTCCAGTTGGGCACCCAGAAAAAGCAATACGACTGCAGAGCCTTGCTGTATCTTTCCAGCATCGATATGAGAGGCTGAGGCAGCCGGCAGACCTAAAGGCTGTTCATGATCACTATACCATATCTTTTGAGCTCCCCTCTTCAACCCCAGAACTTTGTTGGATCAATGCCCTTGCCTGGGGTTCCTTTTCAGAACGATTCCAGCCTTCAGATGTTCCGACTGCTTACACCAGTGCTTTCCGTCTATTGCCTGAAATTCTCTGGATTGGTCATGCAATTCCCGTTCGCCAGGATACTATCCGCAGACTTGCCATTGGACAAGCAACATCAACTGCTGCCAGAGCCTGCATAAATCTCTCTGATCTGAAGTCAGCCATTGTAATCATGGAGCAGGGTCTGGCTACAATATTTCAGCAAATGCTCCAGCTGAAGACAGATGTCGACAGACTCCAACCCGAGGATGCTGAGAATTTCAAGAGACTTTCGGCTGAGCTGTATACTGGAACACATAGTAGTCACATGGACACTGTTGACCAACGAAATAAACTCCTGCAGAATATTCGTCAGCAGCCCGGGCTTGAGCACTTTCTCCGTCCAAAGCCATATAATGTTCTGTCTCTGGCATCACAGGGAGGTCCTGTGGTGATTCTCAATAGCCACAAGGATTGTTGTGATGGAATCATTATCCTTAACCCAACTTCGAAGCCTGTGCATGTTGCACTTCCTAATGTGAAACTTGATCAGCTAGAATTACAGCAGATTCTACTCAAAGAGCTGCTTGAAATGTGCAGTGTCAGAACCCGACGTGATGCAGCATCAACCCGACTCTTTGGCCAGCAAGAGCAGTTCCGCACCAGGTCATCAGAAGAGAGTTTTGCAGACATTTTGGCCTGGCTTTGGAGTCATGTAGTTAGCCCTGTTTATCAGCTTTTAGAATCGGTAAGTGACAGTGTAAAGGCCTTTGTCCGAGCTAATTATGACTACCTTGATAGCATGGCATTGCTGATGGCAGGTTGTGGTGGTTACCAACTGGAGCATTTACAGGACTACCTCTACATGCATGCCCACCAACAGAGCAGTTCATCCATTCATATACATCAACATTGGGAGCTCTTGTGGATGCAAACCTGAAAGTGGCATGCAACACCAGTCCGAAATTGGGGGTTGTAGGAGTAACTCACACAAGTTCTGGTCGAATGAATTTCCTCCAAGGAGTAGGGCAGGAAGTTGGCAAAATAGTTTCTCGTGTTGGAAAGTCAAATGTTGAGTGCCTCCAAGGGGTGCATGCAACAGTGGATGCTGGAAAACTGCTGCTCCAAGATTGCCCCTGGGTGCATTTGGCCTGCCATGGGAAGCAAGACATAGTCAATCCAACAAAAAGCCATCTTATGCTGTATAATGGAACCTTGGAGCTGGAGACAATTCTTCGGATGCCTTTGTCAAAAGCCGAGTTTGTGTTTCTTGCTGCCTGCCAGACAGCTATGGGGGATGCAGCCTTGATTAATGAATCCTTCCATCTGGGTGGGGGATTTATCACTGCAGGTTTCCGAGGGGCTATTGGCACCATGTGGTCAATGAATGACAAAGACGGGCCAGTTGTTGCGGAGATTGTCTACACTCACCTGTTCCGCGGGGGACAGCAGCCCAATGCGAGTGATGCAGCGGAAGCTCTGCAGCTTGCTGTGAAGGAATTGAAGGCCAGGAAAGTTTCATATGAGAGATGGATCCCCTTCATTCATATGGGGGTCTGACCTTGCAGCTTGGGATTTGATTTGAGTATGTACCAATTCATACTTAGTTGCTGAACGTCTCAGTTTAAATTCAAGCAGACTGTGTCCATCAAATGTCACTTTTATTATTGTTTTGGTGACCTAGTGCATTCCTTACCCCTCGGAAACTTCAATACAGTAGTGTACTTTACTTGAACCCTTTACATAAAAATTACAGTGTGTGGTTTCCTGAAAATTCAACACTTAATTGTGTGGAGTAAGTTCTCATCAGTTGTGTTAGCTGGATATGCCAATTCCCAACTATTCCATAATATGCTCGGAACATGTGCACTGTCGTAGGTTTGTAGGTAGTTCAAATATAAATTTCACCCAGCCAAAGCAGTGTTCGGTGACTGGGGGATCGGCATTCGGACGGAGATATGCCTGCTCGAAGTCCAATATTCTATGCAGACAGGAATATGTTGTGTATATTAGGATCCATGAATAGATCGGGTGTTGATCTGGTGTTGGCAGTATTTATTTTCCGGTGCGCTATTACCTACCATCGGCCAAAGCCTTGCATTTCAGTATCTTCCTACTCATTGTTGATTCAGAGACGTGAGTCCCCGCACCTCTCCAGTTTCGTTCCATACTCACTGTACGCTTCTCTTTAGGTCCATCAATTTAGCTCTGCTTTGCGCATCGCTCAGACTTCCGTTTCTCTTTAGTACTATGTGGCGGTATATTTCGCTATTTCGCTGGTTTGAACTGGACCAGCAAAACTGATTGGACCCAAATCTGCAGGATCATATCACAGCGCGCCGCCAAGTCAGCGCAGAAGGTAAGTATCGAGGATACTGTATAGTTTCGATCAATTCGTATGTCACGGGTCACAGGCCCCAAAATTTAAGAAAATATTCATACCTGTCACAGGTCACCGAGGGCATATTCGAATATGTGAAAAGAGTCATGAAGTCGCCCAGAGACCACAAAAAAAACCCTGTTTTTTGCCGGCGCGGCGCTCTCACGTTTGACGTAATCCTATGCATTTGCGCTGTGGCGGCAACTGAAAGTTGACGAGGCTGGAGACCGGGAGGTCGTGGGGGGGAATAGCGGAGCTTTTCTGGCCCATCCGGGATTTTGAACATGTCGGGAAGGCCACTCATTGCGAAGAAAGCGGCGGGATCGAGGGCAAATGCACAGAAAAAAGGCCATGTAAGTAATCTGATGATCTATACTGCTTTGATTCGGCAATGTGCTTGGCAAGTAGGTCAGATTTGGGTGCTATAAAATAAAGCCCATAGCAGAAATACATAGGATTCCAGTTTTAAGTACCTTTTGCGAAGGCTGTTTACTTTGCGGGCCATGGAATATTTCGCAATGCCAAAAAATAGAACAAAAGAAAATGGAGGAAGCAGTTTCAAACATCCAATGTATAGAAACACCACAGTTAACTGAGAACTGGCACAATGCAACTGAGTGATGTGACCACGGAGGCCCAGCAGTGCATTAGGCTCATGCCCTGCGGCCTTTCCACCACATTTACGAACATTTTTGGGCTGTCACGGGCGCTCTAGCGGATTTACGAATACTCAAGTTCGAATCTGCGGGTCACAGGTCACAGGCGGGGAGAATTGATCGAAACTATACAGTAGCTTTGGGATAGCTACCAGAAGAAAGGACGGCATATTCATTTAGTAATGTATCTACATAAGCGCACTGGCGCATCTGTGGCCACGTCCGATGTGGTGCGAAAGAACAAAGACAGGGATTGGATCTAACGCGGAAAGTCCTCCAACGGCATATGCCGGTCCAATGCCGATCACCTGCGTCGCGTCGTCACACATGTGACTATCACACCTCACGCCTTCTGCCTCAGCCGAAAATTCTCGGAAATGCTTCCCCCGGGCACCGCGCAGGTCAAGCCTGAGTAAGGACCTTAAAAACCCCGGCGTATTCCTCCTTGACCCCCCTCAAGGTTCCTTATCTCTGTGAATCCCACAGTGGCCCCAGACGACGACGCAGCAGAAGGGATCACGAGCCATACTCGGGGGAACGGGGTGGGCTCACGCGAGCCCCAGGACGACGCTCCTCAAAGTGGTCCTACTCGCACTAAGCTGACCAAGGCGCAGAAGAAGGCGCAGAGCGGCATGAACAAGGGTCGGCGGTTCGGGAAGGTGCACGACGAGCTCGACCTGTGCTTCAAGATCGCCGCGGGCGAGGTTTGCGAGTTTGGCGACAAGTGCGTGTTGCGTGACGTGTTTTAATCTTCTTTCATTTATGTTCTGGGTGTGTAGATGCCGGAATAACCACGACGTGGAGGGGTACCTGGCGGCCAAGCCCCAGGACCTTGCGCTCCCGCAGGCAGCCGATGTCAAGGACATGGCGCTCCCAACGCAGGGTGCGATGGAGGTTGACTCTGCATCAGCACCGTCAGTTGCGTGGAAGACGATCTGCCCCGTCTTTGCGGAGACGGGCGAGTGCAGGTGCGCGTCCGCCGCACAAAATGTATTTAATGCGCGTATGCTGACTTCGTTTTCTTTGCGCGTAGATTCGGGTTTAGGTGTAGGTTCCTCGGTGGCCACGTCCGTCCCGCTTCCTCGGGCACAGGCGCCCCGGAGCTCGTGAAAGACGACGAAAAAATCGCGCGCGCGGCGCTCGCGAGCGTCGAGGCGAATCGCATCACTGGGCACACGCTCAAGCTCCTGCGCACTAAAAAGGTCTGTCCTCCTCCCCTGCGCGGATCATCCCTCCCTCCGGCGTGTATGTGTGAGGATGCGCTGACAATGCGTGTGGTAGTACCCCTTCCCCATCGCGGCGGCGTACACGAAAGAGATCGAGGCAGCGGATGGGACAGGGCCGACAAAGAAGTCCGTGCCGAGTGCAGGCGCCATCGTCATCGCGGAGCCAGACCAGGATATGGACGTGGACGATGCCCCACAGCCCAGCGCTGCTGCTGCCGAAAAGCCGGCTCCCAGCGTCCCCGACGAGCCCCCGCCGCCGCCGCCGCTTAGTTCCGATCTCGATGCCGACGCGGTAATCGCGCACCGTGTCGGCGGCGATCCCGCGCCCCCTGACGCGCCGGACGCGCCCCCACGCATCGCGGAGAAGAAGCGCCTCGACTGGGCGGGGAAGACATGTACGTACTGCATACCGACGTGGCTTTCCGCCTCATATATATCTTATTTTTCTTTGCTCTGAAGACCTCGCACCGCTCACCACCGTCGGGAACCTCGTGTGTTCTCCCCAATTTTTTTGAATGCTTCATTGATTGATTTCTGGACAGCCTTTCAGACGCTTGTGCGTCTCGTACGGCGCCGACATCACCTGTGGGGAGAGTACGTCTCCTTTTCCATTCCTCCTTTTCCCTTCCTCGTCATTTGATCCGATTGAGCTAACGCCGGCGGCGCAGTGGCCCTTGCCAACTCCTTCCTATCCGGGTCGAAGGAGGAGTGGTCTCTGGTGCGGCGGCACCCCTCCGAGAAGATCTTCGGCGTGCAGATCGCAGGGAGCAAGGTGCGCAGCGTAGTCGAAGCAACGGAGGTGCTCGCACGGGAGTGCGCGGATGGCGGCGGGATTGATTTCGTCGATCTGAACTGTGGATGTCCTGTGCGTGTCCTCCCTTCCCTGCTTTGCGTCTCGTCAAGTATTCACGTTGGGGCGCAGATCGATCTGGTGTTCAAGACGGGGAGCGGGTCTGCGCGTGTGTTCTCTGCTCTGTACATAAACCTTTGCAGCCGGCTGATAAGCGCGAACGAATACAGTCCTCGACAACCCCAATCGCCTCTCCAAAATCGTGCGCGGGATGTCTCGCGCGCTGGGGTCAGTGCCCGTCACCGTGAAGCTGCGTACGGGCGTCAAGGACGGGAAGAACGTCGCGCATAAGATTATGCCGAGACTGGTGGAGGAGGGAATGGGGGCGGTTACGGTGCGTGTCCGACTCTTCCCCTTCGTGCCATCAAGTGCTGCTACGCAGTGCCTCTTGGCGGCGCACTCGAAAACCTTAATGCTGATGAGACTGGTCGGTATATATAGCTCCATGGGCGGACGCGGCAGCAGCGTTACACGAAGCTCGCGGACTGGGCATACATCAAGGAGTGCGTGGACGCCGTGCGCGCGCGCGAGGCGGATGAGGACCGTGAGTCGCGCGCTTGTATTGTTTTTTGCTTTCCATGCCGTTTGCTCACATACGACGCTCGCACAGTCCCGCGCGTCCCGATCTTTGGCGGCGGCGACGCCTTCTCCGCGGAGGGCTACTGGCAATGTGTGGAGCAGAGCGGCGTCGACGGTGTCATGGTCGCGCGCGGTGCGCTCATCAAGCCGTGGATCTTTACCGAGATTAAAGACCGGAGAGAGTGGGATATTAGTGCGCGGGAGAGGCTTGAGGGGATTCGGAATGTAAGTCTTTCTCTCCGCTTCCCACCCGCATGTGTGCTGATATTTTTCAGTACGCGGAGTACGGGCTTACGTGCGTCCTTCCTTTCTTGCTCTGGTCTTGAAGGAAGAGCTGACTGGTGATGAACGTACACAGGCACTTCGGGACCGACACAGCGGGCGTGAACTCGACGCGGCGCTACCTCTGCGAGGCGCTGTCGTTCCAGTACCGCTACGTGCCGCTCGGCATCCTCGAGACGCTCCCCGCGCGCATTAATGATCGGGCGCCCGCCTTTCGAGGGAGAGATGAGCTTGGTGCGTTCTTCGTTTCTTTCTACATCTTTTCACTCCTCCGTGCTGTGCGTCGTGCGCTGGCCGAGCGAGGACTAACTGGCATTGCGCAGAGACGCTGCTGGGCAGCCCGGACAGCCGCGACTGGGTGCGCATCTCGGAGATGTTTTTGGGCAAGGCACCGGAGGGGTGGGTGTTTACGCCGAAGCATAAGAGTAATTCGTATGAGAGCCAGGGCTAGGACTGTAGCGCTGACGAGGAGCCGATTACGCGTGTGTACTTCTGGGCGGATAAGAGGGCTATCAAAATAAAGGATTGTGGGCTGGGTGAATGTTGGGTGAGTCGACCGCACGGAGAAGCGAGCAGACCTTCTCCTGGGCTCTCAAGTTCTCTTCCGTCTATTCACCAGAGTAATGCCAACAAGTGCGATCGGTATTAGTATTGACCTCAGCGCCAACCCACTGGGGAGTCGTTCGAGGATTAAGAAAGAACAATATCCAATATCCATTCAGGGATACAGTATTTTCCTGTTCAAATCTGATGCAACGCATATCCGTGTTATCAAACGCCGAGAGCGTCGAACCATACTTCCGACCTGGCCTTGACACTATTGCCCTTTGGTTCACCTACCGAGTCCCCCGCGCCCCAAAAGCCGCCCCTGATCCCGAAGCCCGCAACCTTGTCTTTCTCCACGCCAAATTCGACGACCATACCGCCCACCACTGGCCCGTACGTAAACAACGGCGCTGAAGCATTCCCTGTGGGCTAGAAACCGCGCATGTCCGTGAGCAAACATGGCCCCGGTGAAATCAACGAAATAACGCACGCCTTCGACCCATCCCGTGACGTTGAACACTGCGCCGTCGAAGTGCGTGAGGGTCACATAACTCAAGTCGATCCGGTCCCATGCCCAGACGAGGTCTGCCGCCGCGAGGGCAGCGGGAAACGTGCTGTTGAGGGCGGCAAGGACCGTTGCGCAGTGCGGGGCCGCGGCGGAAGGCGCACAGAGCGCGATGTCCCGCCCGTATCCGCGGTTCCTGTACGTCCCCTGCATGTCGGCAAATGAGATCGGAAGAGATGCGTTCGTGGGTGTGGGCGTGCTTTGGGTTCCGGCGTACTGGGCCTGTAGCTCGGCCTTGAATCTAGTTTAAGCGATGTCAACCATGGAGATCCGGGAGCAGGCGAAAGAACGGCCGGATCACCTGGAATCCCAATCCACTGGGTCAAGGCCGAAGACTTCGTCGATGATGCGGAACTTGATGACTTCCTTCATCAGCACGCCGAAGTCATCGTTGGTGAGGACTGCGATGCCAACGCCGTCGGCGGGGAAGCGCGTTATCTGAGAATGGAAACCTGATTCCCGGCGGGGTGAGTGAAATTTCTCGTAACATCGAGGTGGAAACCCTACCAGGGATGTCGCCTCCATGCTGCAAAGGATTGACGGATCAATGGGAGCGAAATACTGCGCCCGACCTGCGTACCTCTATCATAACTGTAGAATGCATAACGTCAACAAATGGCTAAGGAACTTGATGAGCACGCACCGTGCCCTCGGTACGACGATTGGATCTGCCCGCCACCATAGACAGTGGGAGAAAGCTCTGGTGCGTCTCTGGATAAAGACCTTTGAGCTGGAGACTCTTTAACATAGATGGGTACGCACGCATTTCCCTCCATGACAGTTACGCCGGTAGCCACCATCTGAATAACCGACGATGGGATTATCGTAGCGCTCGTGGTAGGATGCTGGCCGCTTAAGATAAGCATCTGCAACCATCGGGCCTGTGTGTGGACCATTTAATGAGGGACCATATATCTGGAAATCAATTATTGTCATACCGCGTCAACGGGCGTAGTGAGAACGCCGCCGGGCCCAAAGAATGCTGAGTTGAAACAGCATCAGTCCGGATGAGTCTCGACCGGCACTGTCTCTAAATACGCACTTTCGCCATTCAAGATGTACGGGACCTTGAGGGTCCCCGCATCGAACGGATTCTCTGTGGGACTCGTCCCCTCCCGGAAGAAACCGTCTGCCATACGGCCCGTCGCATTCGCCGCCGCAAACGAATACGTGGTGGAGTTCAATCCGAGCGGATCAAGGATGTGGTCCTTGACGTAGCGCGCGAAGGGTGGTTTGTGGGGCAGGAGAGCGGTCGGGAGGTAAGAGAGCACGGCGTACATGATGTTATTGTACTGGAAGGTCTCGCGGAACCCGGCCGAGGGTTTCAGATATCTCAGTCGTTTCACCTAACGCTCTACTCAATGGTGAAACTATCGTGCTGGGATGGAGCACTCACCAAGGCAGGGAGCGTGTCGTTGAAGACGAAATAGCTTTCATCGTGCCGCGGCAGGCCAGTGCGATGGCTCATGAGGTCGATAATCGTGCTTTCCGACGACGCGACGGGATCCATTAGCTTCCAGTCCGGAAGGATCGACGCCATTTTTGTCGTCCACGAGATCTGAGGACTCAGACTTTG
This sequence comes from Mycena latifolia, assembly GCA_029289555.1. Classification (NCBI taxonomy): domain Eukaryota; kingdom Fungi; phylum Basidiomycota; class Agaricomycetes; order Agaricales; family Mycenaceae; genus Mycena; species Mycena latifolia. The sequence continues at coordinate 369,014 of JARJLE010000072.1, forward strand.
ATTCGATATTAAGAGGCCCGTTGCGAAGATGTCAAAAAGCTGAACAATTAAAGCGAATCAACCTTTCAGCATTGAAATGAGTAACTGAGACTGACTTTCGAATTGGATCCAAGTGAAAAGATGGTATCTGGAGTGACGGTCGTGCCGTCCGCTTTGGCAACGCCGTACCCCTTGGTCTCAACTAACCAGCCTCCTTCGGGGTTCGTGCGGACGACAGCAACACCGACGCCTCCCGGGGTCTTCCATTCGGCGAGAATGTTATTGATGAATGCATCGATTTGGGGGGAAAGAATTGTCGAATTGTCGACTGCCGAAGCATGAATACCAAAGAAAAGGAGTCCGATGCTGAGTGAGAGGAACTGCATCGTGATTGCAGGCGGGCTCGAAATGGACAGAGCATTTATACCAGCGAGAATAACTTTTGGGGTTAGCTTTTAACTGATGCAGGCTATTGGTATCCGCATTTCGAGACGGTGGAAATCCATGGCCGACTTGTCGATTCTTATCGCGCCGTAAATGTCGGTCTGGGTTCCCCAGTTGGAGCAAGATTGAACTGAAGAGGGAACGGCATCTGCAAAGCTGTTGACTTACCCCGAGCACGTCGGTGAGGCGGCATGTCGCCGTCCAGACCATCTCGGCCGGAGCCACAGCACCCTGCTGCGCAGACTGGCTGTCTCGCGTAATTGCACACCTTTCTGTCATTTCATTTGTTCTGTCATCGGTAACGCCAGATGATTAGCATAAGACCGGGAGGCAGACGTCTCTCTGCCTTCCAATGCAAAGTCTCGAAGGAAGTCGGAATTCGTACCCGGATCACGAATAGCTCTCCGTGCACCGTGCACGACCAAGTTGTCCGCGTTCCGCACATGCGTTTGAAGCTAGTTCAGTGTATTGCATGAACCAGAAAGTAATCTTTGTTAGTGCTAGCCTAGCCCGCAGCAAACGGTTTCCGCCAACAGTCACAGCGTAAGGGATGTGCCAAACGGCAGGATGTGTCATGCGGAGAATCTAAGACTCTGACAGATAAGTCGTGGAGGCATTGGAAGGCTGATGTGGATATGGCGGATGGAGGAACGGGTTCAGGAGCACCCAGCGTTGACCCCGCAGAGCAGATGTGTTGGATGACAAAAGAGCCCGATTATGTCAGCTGATGATCCATCGGCGAATGCCGAGCGGACTAAGGCTTTGGTAATTCAAGTTGAGTGCAATTGGCTGAAGGTTGGAACTACTACAGCCAGACTGAGTCCAGGACCCTCCTGCAATGACAAAAATGGGGCAAGTGAGCCTGAGAGGTTTGCAATTTCTCACTGCACTCAAGATGCATTTGTATAACTGCACGAATCGACAACGTTAGTGTTGTCCGGGTCGGGCTAGGGCTCAGACCCGGGCTCGTTGCAGTTTTCTTTACACTGAGGCAAATTTTGGAGTGTTAGAAGAGCTTGCTAACTATAAGATCAACTCTCTGAACACAGATAACATGTTTGAATGATAAATCTGAAACTCTATCAACCTCGGGATTTCACGTACCACCTCCCGGACCTGACTATCACAGGTAAAATGCATGGAAGACCACGAGAACACTCAAAATAAAGTCAACTATGCTGTGAGATATTCGCAAACACACCACTTCATCACTTGCATTCGGCGGTGCACAGAGAGACCCGGGCCTCACACCGAGGATTGCCAAATTTAGGCAGCACCGAGGTGCTATTTGAAAGCCAAAGTATTGAGTTAGAATAAAATCGGTCTGAGACTGAGACTGATTCAAGTGGTTTCAATCCAATTGATAGTGTCTTTAAACTAGCGGAATAAGTTTGAACTTCAACTTCCTGAAATTAATTTGAAACCTCTACATATAGGATTATCAGAGAGACCAACTGAAACCAGAACATAAAGTACTTGTGTCATTATACATTCCAGTTCCCCCCAAATGCACAGGTTGGATTTGAATTTCAGTCTAATTGACATGCCAACTGAAAGAATTAATTTCAGGGACCCTGAAATCTGTATGGGCAGGTGATCCAAATTTCAGCCGAATGGAAATCAATTCTTTAGGTTCACATTTCAGCTTGGGCTGCAATTCAAGCCGAACCTTGACATTTCCAGAGGGCTGAAATGAATGATGATACAAATAATTTAGGTTTGAGTTCCGGCTGGTTTGGTTTGTAATCTGACTAGAAGTGTTTTGAATTCATTTCACTCCAGCCGAATCTCAATCTTATTCAACTAGTCTGAGTTGCAAAATCAGTGAGCCTTAAACTACCCGAATGAGCTCCATTTCAGACCAGTTTTGTTGTAATCTGATACCTTGGTGTTTGAGTAGCACCTCGGCTTTGCCTAAATTTGACAGTCTCAGGTGTGCCTGCCAAATTTCTGAGCCCGACCCTGAGCCCTACCCGGGCCCTATGTCGGGTCAAGCTCAAAAGCCCGGGCTTGGGGCAGGCGTGTGACTAATACGGGCCGTACTTACACCCCACGAAGTTTTGCGATAGTCCATGAAACTTACATTGCACCGGCCCAACTGGATTCAACACGATTCCTTGGACCTCGACAAGAACATATGAGGATTGTATCTAGCGGCCCTATTCCACGCGGAAAAAGGGTATGCACATGGAAAGTAAAGAAATAATAATCGACCATCTAAAGGGATGTACATGATTAGAGACAGCCGGAAACTCGACTCCTCGATCGAACCTTAATGACTGATACCGATATGCCTAAAGACATCTTCCCAGTCGTGGAAGCGCGCCTCGCGTAGCGCCCTCGTCTCCCTCCACGCAACTAATGATCCTAGTAGATCCCGCGTGAGGACATACCAGGTGTTAGCTGGCCGCGACCGCCCGGAGGGATCGCCTTTGAGGACATCGATGCCCACATAACGCAGCTGCGGCAGCGCCTGCGCCAGGGCTTCCAGCAAAGAGCGAAGTGTTGCATCGTGCAGCTCGGGGTCAGGGCCAAGGACGAGAGCGGCGGCGCTGTCGAGGTGGGTGAGGCATTTGAACTTGGCAAGGACGCCGATACACTCTGGGGACGGCTACCACAGTGTCAATTCAAAATCCTTGAAATACGAGAAGGCCACTACGCACAATTAGGGTCTTCGTGTGTCTGGAAGTCCTGTGCGGATTCCATGGCGCTCCTGCCAACGTAAGCCGTTCGAGGTGTGGCAGCGTCCTGGAGAGCTCCTCCAGCAGCGCGAACGTGGGGAGCCAGAGTGTTGTGCTGCGTAGGGTGGTGCTAGTGGACAGTCGCTCAATAATGCCATATGTGTCTCACTCGCTTTGACAAGCGTCTGCCGTCACAATGGACTCCAGTCGCGGAAATTGTGTAGCAGCATTACAAATGGTCCGCTGGAGCACGGGAGTGCTGAGCCACCGAAAGTTGGGCATTAAGGGGAGCGGGTTGATAGACGTGATGCCGGCGATGGACAGGACCTCCAGGCCCGAATGGCGGTACAGGAACTGGCGCCACGCGGAATCCCAGGCGAAACGTAGATCACCCTCGAGGATGAGGCGCTTCAGGTTAGGCCACCAAACCTTTTGGAGGAAGTGGGATACGTCGAACGCGACGTTCTGCGCAAAGGCGAGCCGAAGGTCTTGTAGGTGGCGGCATTTTGAAAGCATATTCAACATGCAACGGAAGTGTGTGTATGCTGGAACAGTGACCTCGAAGGATCGAGTCACCGTTACAGAGACACGCCTCAGGTTTCTAAATTCCCATAACTTTAGGGAGTGATGAGCGTCCTCCGCTATAGGCGATGGGAAACGACTCACCGGGGCACTGATCGTGTCGAAGCGAGGGGCATCCTCGTCGTGGTAGGTGATTTCAAGTTCGCGCAAATTTGGACAGTTCTCCAGCACGGAAGAAAAGATGGGCTCGATAGGATGAGTGCCAAAGAAATCGCCGCCCACGCAGAGGCGTGTGAGACCGCACATTCGCGAGAGTGTGGTGGCCAAAGCCTCCGTGCAGTTGGAGCTGAAAGCAGCGTCGGCATCATGCGATAGGCACTTGATCCGACACCCGGCGTGCGCGAGGGGTCTCGGGACCAAAACTGTTGAAGACGAGGGAGAGAGGGGAGACTCGTCGAGCAATTCGAGTGTAACAATACTCGCGGCCTTTGTCTTGTTTTCCGTGAGAGCTTGCCACAATGCCACTCGCCGCGGATCGCATTGTACGACACGGAACTGAGGTGGCCGGGGATGGTGATGCCGTGCAGGCGCTTGCACGTCAGAGCCAGGGACAAGATCGTGAGTCTCGGGGACGAACGAGAGAATATGGTCCAGTAATTCGTCTGGATTGTCGGCGAACATGGCAGTCGAGAGACAAAGAGAAATCTTCGTGACCAGGTGACCGCATCCGGACCGACTCGGATGACCCAAGCCACGTGACGAAGCGCGTATCGCGTCGGCTGCAAACACAGACACACAACCAGGGGAATTGTTGTGAAATGATAAGATCTAGACAGTGCATCCGTAACAAAACACACCTTATTTGTTTCTGGATACAGATCTACCCACTGCAGGGTGCATCTGATACTCGCGGGCCGCCAACAAGTGACAGGGTTGAAGAGCAAGTACTTACTTAAATCCACCTTCATTCAAATATACATCTGCAAGGTTACCGAGATTATGCTACATACTGTGACCTATGTGATTCCCCTAATCACCCAACACATAATCTTTCTTCGCTAGAATGTATCGGCCGCAGCCAGCCTAGTGTCAATTTGGACAACTTCTTTTCCTTGCATTGATCGTTCAAATAATGGCCGAGCTTCTTTCCAAAGATTTACCGCCTCCGATAAATCCCCTTGTCGCTTTGCGATATCACCAAGCCGCAACATGCACTCTGCTCGGCTGCGATGAACATCCATCAAGCTAAATCCTTCCAAAGCCACAATAAATAGACTCTGCGCTGTGATTTCATCGTTTTCGACCATAAACATATCCCCGAGGAAGCGGAGCGCTCTGCGAAATGCGAACTTGTCCTGAAGTTTTCGGGTATACACCAAGTACATTATCATCCAGTTAGATGACCAACCAATGTTGGAAGCAGACCAGAGGGTAACATCAGCAAGCTTCTCTAGACAGTGCAATATGAGATCAGTATTGCTTTCCCAAGGTAAACTCATATATTGTAAGATAGTTGCTTGTGCGGCCTGTGTATCCCCCTCTCTGAGTGCAAGATCTGCCAAAGATAATTCACAATAGGCAATTCCGGTGGGATTTCGCAGCATTGTCAAGGCCTCCTTGGCTCTTTCCAGATTTCGTTTCAAATCAACGGAAGGTGAATTGGTTGCCACACCAATCTGGGAAATGTTGAGGAGACCCCACATGTGGCTTAGGAGATCTTCCTCGGCCGAAGTGCTCTTGATGATTTCATGTGTGGATCCTAAGGGCCTCTTCATATTCCGATTTTAACAGATGAACCTCCGCCTGGCTTCCCATAATCTGATGATCCAGGGCGCCTCCGGCCATCCCACAGAGCTCCAAAAGTTTCCCTGCCCTGCGACAGGTTTCAATGCTCTCTTTAAAGTGACTGAGATGTCTCTGCCCGATAGCTTCAGTCCGCAGTGCGCGTGCTTCCTCAAAGAGATTTCCAGATATTCTGGAAAGCCTCCCTGCTTCCTGGGAATGCCTAATTGTTCCAGGATAATCACCCATCTGGCAGTTGAGCCAAGCTCTAGCCCCGAATACAAGAGCCAGCTCATTGTGATGGCTATCCTGATTGGACTTTAACAAGAGTGGGCCTTCTCGAGGAACTTCATGGCTGCGGAGACATCATCTTCATGATATGCGTAGTGCCTTCCAACCATAGTATAGAATCTAGCTGTCAACATGTCGTGTTAGAAACTCACCATTTACCAATGATATGACCTGCTTACATTCGAGACCTGGATCGTTAAGGTTGCCGAAGTGAGTCATGGCCCGCGCAATGAGGGCCTCCGGGTTAATAATCGGATTGTAGACACTTGAATTAAACTGTTGAATGATGAAATAAGCTTCAAGCCTGTGGTCACATGGTTGAGGGAGTACAGCAGGAATATGATCCATCAGAGCCAAGCACCCACGTCCAGTGTTGATACTGAAAGCATTGAATGACAATGTGCATTTTATAGTATCTGCAAGAGCTCCAGTATTCAATTGTAGCCCGAACATTAGGAGTTGTTGCAGATTTCCGCGGTTCAACTGGATGCTATCAATGACTTTCACGAGCTGAGACCCTTTATATTTTTCGTGAAGATCTAAAAGCAAGTGAAAGTGTTGGAGGAGGGGATGAATGAGAGCCGGCGAAGGGGGGTCAGACCGAAGGATATGCTCTCGGATTGGTGCCAGTGATTTGAGCCGGTGGGTTTCATCTGTATATGCCAGTGATGTTCGGAGCAATGCTGCTTTGCACCCCATGAGATCCTTAATGGCCAGGTTACTTTGACGAAGCTCGACATCTGAAATTCCATCCGGGAGGACCGACAAAAGACTTAATAATTCCTTAGCCCCGGGCCATCGCATCATGCGGGGGCTCGACAGTGAGATTGCAATGGACGCATCCAAGTTGGATCGTTTGTCGGCACCATCTGAAAGTAGGGATGTCTTTTCTTCGTCCCAACGAGCCAGAACATTGGAACAGCCTTCATAGATGACCAGATGAGCAATGAGGTCCACTGCCAAGGGCATGTTATCTGTTGCGAGGAGAAGCTTATCAATATCCCTGCTATCATGGAAGTCATCTGCGATGTCCACAAAAGTCTGCCGAGCAGCAAGGTATGTCAATGGCTTCAAGGGCTGCAAAAATGGCCGCGTCCATCGAATTTTAGCCGGCCTTTCTGCACCCCGCATCGTGATCTGCAGTCGTATTAGTGTGCAATTATCGACGTAAACATATACTTACTAGCAATGAAAGATGTGGTATATCCGCCAGGAGCGACAAAAATTCCTCAACTCCTTCACGGGACTCCAATGGTTCCCAAGGGGTTTCAAGATTATCCAACACGAGGAGACAAGGTGATGCCCCAGAAAAGTATTGTAGAACAGGTTTCGTAAGATCGTTGCCAGACTTCAGTCCTAAATGAGACCCAATTAAGGCTGCTAGTTCGATGCTGGTGGTAGCAGAATCTGCAGCAACAAAGAATCGTTGCTCGTATTTGTCAATAATGGTTGGGTGATGTAAGGTGGCTCTTGCGAGGCTTGTTTTTCCCATTCCTCCTGCCCCGAGAATTGCTACTGTGGCGGATTCTTGCTTGAGATTCTCCACGATTTGGTTCAACTCGGAGTCGCGGCCATGTAGTATTTGGGGTTTTGCTGGCAACAGGGAAACCGAATTCACGCTTCAAACACTAACGTCAATGGTAAGTATGGCAGGAAGGAAGTGTAAGTGTACCTGTTTTGTGAGCCCAGGACATCCTGGTATATCTATCATTCACTCATGGCTCAGCTTCGTCGCTCTTAACAGAAGGAAGAAAGCGCACAGACGATGACCTGTCCGAGGTCGTGCTCTCTGAAAAACTAGAGATTAATTCCAGAATTTGACTGTGCATTTGTTGTGTTTTTGCCTGGATATCTGCGATATCAGTGAAGACAGCGAGACCGCCGTCAATCTGGGAGATGTCTCAGGTCGTGACCGTGTCTTGGAGCAAACAATGCATTACTTTGAACACTTCCAGAGCATCCTGCACTCCTGAACGACAATCTTTGAGCAACGTGCTCATTTCGCTCTGGCGGAAGAAGTGCTTGATCCGGTTTCCATCCTGCTGCGCTTCCACAAAGGTATGTATCTTGTGCAGTGCTCTGCGTACAATAATTTGAGTATTGACAAAGGATTAGTGGGCTGGACAATACTCTGTAAATTGTCCAATATGATACAACATGGCGGGGGCCAACGTCTCTGTCTCCGATTTTGTATGGAGATTAATGATAGCGAAGAGGAGCCTGTGGACGTCTCCCAGGAGTCGAATGCATTCATCTTTGTTCCTCTTAACGTTCTGGAAGAATGCGGGATAATCCCTGGCTTCCATAACCAAGACAAATGGTTTACCTGAATTCCAGCAATCAAAGACAGTGTCGTGCTTGAAATCGCGGGAACAAAAGGCGTGCCAAATGAGTCGTGCAGTTCATTCAGGAGTGAAATAGCAGGCTTGAGACAGGCCACGATGTTGTTCAGTGTGCTGGCACTACTAGGCGGCGGCATCGTGGAAGCGAAGGCGGGAAGCTTGGTGATACGCACTCTGGGCCCTTCATATTCAGTATTTTCAGTGCGAAGCGACGCCCCTTTTTAGTAATTTTCCGTTATCGTTCAGACCCCGGGTCGGTCAGCTGAGGACTTGGATCCGCCGGTCCGCACTACATCCAAGAATACAGTTAGTGCACTCTGATAGACCATCTCGCTCTGCGGCGTTTGGGTGCACCCAATTCAATTGGTCTAATAATGATCGCCTTCAAGGAGTTACCGGCAGACACAAAACACTGCACGCGTCACTGAGAATCTTCGCTCGGTATAGGGATTAGGCAGAACTTCGGGCGATGTCGTAATGCGATTCTATCGCGTCGAAGGGATTCGCGCTTAGCGAAGCAGCACGTTCGATGTCGAAGAAATCTCGAGGACCAGATCACTGCCCAATCGGATCGGACCATCCTGCGATGATCCCCTTTGCTCGTAAATGACCTTCGTTGATCGACTTCTGGTCCCGATCCGATATTAGAGCGCTTTAAATTTCTCTGCAGGAACTACCTACTGCCCCATGTTCCGTTATGTTGGAATGGGTAGTCTCATAAGTTTCAGCTTCTGGGAAATAAAATTTGAACACTAACAGAAGCCCCCCATCAACCCCCCTCTGGCTCAAAACGTTGCGGAGACTGGCACGGCCGTTAATAAGTCCGATTCAGGGCGGCTGACCTCTCATTCTGGGATGTTTTAACCTGGTAGAGGATCCCTCGTAGTCAACCCGCTAGGCATCCCCCTGCTGCGCCATACATCTAATGCCGGTGATTCATCGTGTCCGCGTACAACAATGAATTCGAAGCGGAAATGCCCAGATCGGCAGGCAGTTCACCCTCTCGGCTCAAGGCAAAGCACAATTATTTTCCAGACTACCAGTGCCGTGCTAACTGCCGGCGCGAATGTTCGCGAAAACCAGTCATGAACTATACGTAGGGATCTGAAATTCTGGGCGTGCTCGATTGACTGGGGGCAGTGAGCCGAAAGTCGTGCAGAGGTCCATCGGCACTGACGCCTTCACATGGGCAAGCACGGAGCCCAGAGTTGCGCTGCTCACGCTGAGAAATATGATGAAAAGGGAAGAGTCGGCCCCTGTAGAAATAAACAGAGCCAAGTATTACAAGTGGTACTTAAACGTGTGCGTTCTGTCCGTCCATTTCCGACATATGTGCGTAGATGAAATGAGATAGAATTATGCCTCAGGGACCGTCTCCTCCGCAGGGCTCTCATTTTTCTGTAGCTCCAGTGCCTCCACCCCCTGGTGGGGCGCCAGGAACCGCGGGGGCCACACCAGGCAATACAGCGTCATGGCAAACCACACCGGCAGCGCATCGAGACAGTAGAAGAACACCTCCTGCGTTGAGAGATAGCTTTTGAACCTGTCACCTACAGGTAAGCATGAAACATCTCGGGAGTTCACAGAACATTTACCCAGTAGCGAATTCTACGACGCGGAAGGTTGAGCGGATCTGGTTAACGAAATGAAGTCAGACGCGGGTGAGCTAGACACATGATGGGCAACACACCAGGAGGGCAGCGCAGGTGACGCAAAGGGTGTAGTATAAAATCTTCCAGTCACCGACAAGATCCCTACCCAATGGCGCGAAGTTCGACCTTCTGGTGGCATGCCAAAACTGAGGGAAGTGTTTTCTCCTGCGGTAAAAGCATCAGGGAAGCCATAAGCCAGGAATTTTGAGAGACGTACATGCGGCTGCCACACACAATGGTGAGCGCCGTGAACAGCGCAAAGGACGTGAGCTGCAGACAGAGCCCCACCAGTAGGAGCTACATTGCACAGCTGAGTCTAGGGGTGGCAGTTACGCATATGAAGGTGCTTACGTGCGTTCCGAGAATGTTGGTTTTCACTGTCTTGCTCGCGAGCAGGGCGCCTCCAACGGCTTGAATGAGGAAAGTGGCTATGTCGCTGCAGACAAAGATGGTGGCCACGCGGGTTGGGGCGATGAACATGGTTTTACTTGCGACGTCTGGACCAAACATGACCGCGAGACGCCCAAGAATCATATAATTCAGCCCCAGGAATAGGCACGGCTAACCGCGGGTGGGTCAGCAGCGTCGGAAACGTCAGGAAATCGTACGAACAGCGAGGAGGATCAGCTGCGCTCAACGTGGCGGTCAGGACGTGCCGGAGCATTTGAGGATCTGGAGACTTACCGCGATCGTGGCGACATTGTTACCCTTCTTTGTGGCGGGATTGGCCGAGAGGATGCGTGTGACGAAGCCTCCGATCATCACTGTCCACATCGTGTTGAAACTCGGTTGAGAACGGTAACAGTTATGCCACGTACTGGCCATGCCAATGATCATTGCGAGCATGAAGTGCTTTGGTCGACCAAACCGGAAGAACTCTGCCAAAACTCAGCACTAGGAGGAAACATGCTGAAGCCAGCTAGGAAATAAACCCACGGATCAAATGTACAAGACCAGAAAAACCAAAGAGAACCAGCGCGGCAACGGCCGGCGCGATCGCCGGGGGTCTGCGGGAGACAGGGCGTCAGTGAAAGCTTTTTGGGCTAGGAAACCATGCGCACTTGTCGTTCGAGTCGGAGTCGTCTGCGTCTGAGTCTGAGTCTGCAGCTACCAGAAAGAGGAGCGTCGAAAGAACCAGCGCACGAGGGAAGGTAGATGCCATTATGTTGGGAACCTTCATCAGATGGTCGCACTTTAACCGTTAAAACTGTAAGACCACGCTTCCGGATAGGGGTGTGATGACAAATGATGGAAGAGTAAGCCCATTCTGACTGCCGGAGGCACTGGGCCTTGGATACAGCTTTCCCCACGCTTCCTGAGCTGTGTGATGACAACTGAAGGAAGAGTAAGACCACCCAGTGAGGAAGGTATATTCTGATTCGGGCTGGAATTTAAACCATGATCGCGGTCTGAGCGGTGAGATCATTTCTTTAACTTCGATTGGTCGTCCCCCGTGTTTCTTCACCAATTCTTGTTCGATGATTCGATCAAGAACTTTTGGGGCCCGTTCTGCTTCTCTTATCAGCGCTTTATTTATATGAATGATTTTCGGTGTCGGATTCCGGAGTCATTGGAATGGGAGTATTGGTGCTGTCGAGATTTTCTCGCTGCAGTAGCTTACGTTACAACACCGACTGTCCGACGAGAACTAGTTCTGGCTCCCCACCCGTGCGATCTACACCGAATCGATACTCCACCACCGAATCCGGCAACCACGGTTCATTCCAGTCTTCATCGCAGCACGGACACCCGAGGGAGTCAGGGTCGACTGAGCGGTCTACCAGAAGAGCAAATTCGACATCCGAGAGGCGCGGCAAGGACGGGAGCGCGGTGCTGAGCTGCGCTGCGTATTTTTTGCGCGGGAAGAAGGTTTTTGCGGGTTTCCGTCTGTGCGACACGGCCATGTTTTTGCGCTCGCGAATGCACAAGTGCTCGAGGGCCAGGAACCCCGAGAAGCCGTCCCGAGGTTTATTCTGTGCCCAAGTCAGTCCTGTTGCGTGATGAGAGACGCGGGAGACGTACCGTTTGCGGGTTGAGGTAGACGTCCAAGTGCGTGATATTCGGGAACGCCATCGCCAGGCACGGCAGCGCATGTGGGGACAATTCGCAACCATAAGTGAGGCCATTCCACTTGCTGACAGCGCGCACGTTTAGGTGTTTCACAGTCCGGTTGATGTTGGGCGGAAAGAGGCTGGGGATGAATCGCGGTGAATTCGCGATGTCGTCCGTATCGCGATATGGATCGAAGGGGAATACAAAAAGTAGCTCCTCCAGCTCTGGGGTGCAGGCGGATACGGCGGCGCATTGCTGGACGGACCCGGTGAAGGAGCGGAGTCGCGATAGTTGGGCTCCGTGCACATCTGTGGGAATTCGTGTCCGCTCCACGTCCAACGTGATGCTCACCAGGGACGTGTGTGCAAGCAGAAAGGGGGCAAAGTCTGCCGCAGGCTCGCTGTGGGCGCAATCCCGCACATTCACGGCGAGTTTGACAGAGGTGAGAGCAGGGAAGCGTATCTGGTTTATCGTGTTCACCAGATCACCGAAGCCTTCCCAGGACGGACTCGTGTCCCATGCGGGGGACATGTTGACCCTCAAATCTAGTGCTTGCAGCAGGGGCGAAGAGGTGGGCAGGCTCTTGAGCGCGTCGCCGAGTACGTTCCATGACCTGGGCCATGCATCGTATCGTATCTCGTCTTCGTCCTGTGCGACTCCGACATCTGTGGCGTCCACGAGTCGATAGGAAGCAGAGTAAGGGGAGGGAACCACTTACTCGTACTCGGCGCGTGCTCACGAATTTCCGGGGAAAGCTCCAAACCACACCCGATCTTCTCGAGACTTGGGATTTGGATCAGCTATGTAAGCCCATGTAAGCCAGGATCTAAGGATGGACGGAATCGCATGTACTTACCTCCAAGCAGGCGGGCTCTCCTCCGTACTTGACCGATATTTCCTTGAGATGCGGAAAATTCCCTGGCGCACGGAGAAATATCGCGAGCTCCCCAGCCTTTGCCGGAAAAGCCCATTCCAGCGCGCGCAGCGCCGACCCCCGCATGGGCTGATCGCCGCGCGAAAGCTTGACTAGATTTCTGAGCGCGGCGAACGCTTCGATGGGACGATGGTATCGCGGCACGGAGAGTGTCTCGATCAACGACGCCGGGTTCGGTGTCAACGCGGACGTGTGTGCGTCGCTGAGCGTTCTAATAAGGAGGCCGGCGGGCTTCGAATCGGTTACCGGATGACCAGCGGTCGCTCCGTAGAGAAGTGGTGTAAATATCGAGTAGAACCGACGCGAGACGGCACAAAGGCGGCCGGTCGACTGGCGGTTACCGAACGCGACCACCAACGCCCAAATCTCGGGTGGCGCTTCGAGGACGTCTCGGATGATGCGTTGGTCGGGGATGGCCCTGGAAAACACAATGAGGCCTCAGGGATGCGATTTGACGCAGATACCCAAATACCTGCCAGTGCGAGCTCGCTTCGGTCTAGGCTTGCGTCCTGCCCTGCGAAATAGTGAGGATTCCGAGCTCCGTGCGCATGAGATGATATCCACTCACCGTCGATGCGGCATACCCGCTGGACGAATGTGGGATGGAAGAAGCCAAGCTGACTCGCCAATTCAGGGGCCAGGCTGTGACTCAAATCCAGGCGCACACGTGACAGGAGGTTAAGGAAGTGAATCGAACGTTTGGTTAGTGCCGAGCATGTTAGAAAACGACTCGTTCAAGTATATCGTCCAATCACCCGAGCTTCTGTAGGAAATGGAGGGATATTAGCTGTGGATGGGTAAGCCGCACGAGATGAAGGTGCCACCGACGCTTTTTGGCGGAAGATCCCAGCGTCCCGAACCCATAACATTTATTATTCGTACGACCCCGCGACTGGCGAAATGTCGGGGGATGCCAGAGAGGTGCATCGCTTTGAATTTGTCACCGATAGTTCGCCCTGTACCTGGTGATGCGATGGAGACGACAGTAGCTTCGCTGAGAGTGAATGTTGAACGGATATTCAAGACAGGAGCATAGGAAGGTGGAGGCAACAGCTAGACTCACCGAAGGAAGAGAGGACAAGACTAGAAAGAAATGGGTCGCCAGGTCGGCGCCAATATTCTATCTGTCGGAGTGCACGAAGACTGCCGCAGAGGTACACCGTGAGTCTGATTATGGTACTTGGTTAGGTTTGATACGTACTGGCGGGAATATTCAGAAAAGAACGGAAAGATAACAGGGATCCACGCCGAGTTTTGCCAATAGTCGTCGATCCATGGAGCGGATTTCGGCTCCGAGCTTTAGGATAGTCTACCAATGGCGACATGTGGGAGAAGTAAACACCCGGAAGATGGTGTGGAGGATTCGATGGGCTGCTAAGGACGTGCCACCGGACTTTATAAAACCGCTATGAGCTGTTAGACGCGCCCCCAGGCTTGGACTGAGTGGTTCGACGGAAGGAGAATTACAATCTGCTGATTAAGAATCCTCTCAAAAAATGGTGTCTAGCCTAGGCGTGAGTCCATGGGCCGAAAATATTGGAAAGACAGTGCTGAGCAGCTGGACGCACAGCCAGTGACGAGGAGGATGGGGACCGAAATTGCGATCGGATGCGCCTAGCTTGAAGGGATGCTCCCGATTTCGACAAAGGGTCGCTATCTCTGTTCTCCATGATGTACGTCGATTCCACGTGACACCAACCTGGTTTATAAACCACACATCTAGATGCTCAGACGGGAAGTCGTCCGCCCTCGCGATGTCATTCGGCTCATGCCTAAAGTACGTACATACGCGCCAGTGAGAGACGAGAGCTTCGAGAGAATGGGCCTCGGCGTGTAGTCGTTCAGCGGCAAGGCGTCGTTGCCGCGTAAATTCAGCGAATGGCTTCTCGCCAACATCGGTGGCAAAAATTCGAGCAAAGGTGCCGACGGCGGCTCCGTGGATGTGAGGAGCCCCCAAGGAGACTTAATGCCGCCGATAATAGTGCCACTCTATGCGCCTTCGATAGATACAAGGGGTGATCGGAAGTTGCGGCCGCAGAAACACGCGCACTTGAAGCTGAGCAACAAAATCGAGCGAAAGGATGAATAAATTCGTTTTTAGGAAGAACCAACACACAGACTCATCTCCCCTCCGCGCCCGACGGCGGAGGCCGCCCATACAACAGCTTCTTTCCCCAGTCCTGCACGCGTGTATCCCACTCGCCCATCCCAGCGAACAAGGAGGCGACTTCCTGATTCCAGCGCGCCTGGACGAGGGCGCTAAAAGGCCGTGGTGTTATGCGCGTTGCGGCGGACGGTGGCGCCATTATAAGCGCGGGCGTTTCGACGAGCCGGACGCTGAGGGTGTGCAGACTGGTGGTCGTTCTTGTCAGGAAAGGCATTCAGAGAATGGGGAAAATTCAACAGACTCTCGCTTGTGCTGTTCCGTCCTGCAAAAGCAACGAAATATGTCAGTCAAGGACCGTAGCGTGCACTCGCTGGCCTACCGCGTCTGTATCATATTTGAGTACCCATAGTAAAGCTGTCGGGTATGTGAGCAGTTATCAACGCCTCAGAGACGAAAGCTTACGCCGCCAGCCACCAGGGCGCCCGACACTGGGCCTAGCAGAAACGACATGGTGGGAAGAGGAAGGAGCGTTGTTTGCACAGGCGTGGCCCCATCACATAGCCACAGCTGTCAACGCGACCACGTGCCGTCTAGCGAGTCGCGTCCATCTCGCGCGTGAAATTCGCGTTCGCCAGCGAGGTACGCGGCTAAAATAGGTTTGGCGATAAAAAGCCTGGTGGCGGTCGGCCCGCGCCCACCCCCGTTCGCCTCATGATATCCACTGCTTCGTATTGTACAGAGCGAAGACTTTCAGAAATTCATGAAAGAAGGCTTCGAGTCATAAAGTGAGCTAGGGAAGCCTGGTGGCGGACGATCCGCGCCCACATACCATGAGCTTGACCAATGTATAAAATGCCCGCTATCCCTATAGTGGGTTTTTACACCTGGTCCAAAAAACTGATCGGACGCTAGTTTTCGCTCCTTCCTTATAAGGAGCGAAAAATGACGTAGGCTTATCAATCCTTCTGTTTGGGGAATCTACAATAGATCGTTCTAAATTTGTGGCTAAGCTTTCAACCATGTTGACCCCTCGCACGAGTGTCGTCTTTAATGGCTGTTTTTCTTGACTACCAATTGACTGCCCTTTGCCATATCTTGATACCTCCCGATGTTCCTAGTATCCAGAGTTCAACTTCAACCAATAGCAAATATAACTTCAAGTTTGTCCACCTCTTGGGCCATGCTACCCTGGGTAGTGGTCACACACTCTCACTGGCCAGTCCCTTTTCTTCGCAACCATTTCTATGTGATCCTCCTTTGTTCTGCATTTTCATCTTTTTCTTGTCTTCACCTCGGTGAAGAGCAGCATCAAGCAATGTTCTGAAAGGAAATTGAGTACAAACTTGAAGGGAAAATAAATACTCTCAACGTGCCGCGAGGAGCGACTGAAGGTCGGCGACGAGCGGCACGGATGAACACTTGGCTAAATTTTAGACTTATTTTGAACAAAACAGGTTTCAGTTCCACCGTGCCAATACCAACAATGTCAATACCATCTCTTCGGCCCTCTGAGTCGAGTTTGTTTTAACTCGAGTACCCCATTTTTGACGTGATAGATAGATAGCGGGCCTTGCCGCACAGCGGGCTACCCTAGTTATTTTCTGTGGGACTCCTGTTCGACTCGGGGGCCAGGCTTATCCATGTTTAAAATCGTTTTGGGCCAGAAGAGTGCCAAAAATGATATTATAAAGCGAGCCTTGTTGATATAAGGGTCGGACGAGCACTATTTGAAGTACGTCCAATACTTTTCATCGAGAGTTTGCAGGTTCCCGGTCGGTAATAAATCAGGCCTGCGTACCAGAGTAAACAAAGCCTGCAGACGGACGGTCCGCATCCACAAAAAGATAGCTACGACGTTGTGGGAACTCCTCACTTGATGCGGGGTCAGGCTTTTCAAAATACGTCCAGTTCTTTTTATTGGGAATAAAATAAAAAATAGAAACGGTGCTGAAGCCCTTGTCATGCTGGGCATCAAAAATCAAAGTGATAGACATAAAACGAACAAGAGTTCTCCTTCCTGTTCACTCGCCATAATATACATGCATTGCACTTCTCTTTTCTTCTGAATATCGTTCTCGCCAGGGCTACCGCACGCTCACGGATGCAACAGCACCTTGGTATACCCGTCGATGCGCTTGTCGAACTTGTTGTACGCGTCTGCGGCCTCGTCGAGGCTCACGTTGTGCGAGACTACGAACCCGGGCTTCGCGCGCCCAGAGATGATGAGGTCGCGGAGGTAGCGGTTGTACGCCTGTGGCACCGCAATTAATTCGATATTTTAGATGGTTGAGAAAACGCACCTTGACGTTGCACTGGCCCGTGCCGATGGAGAGGCCCTTCTCGAATAACTTGCCTGCCCAGCCAGTGAATAAAGTTCGATTTGATCTCGTACCGATAGAACTCACCGAATGGGAAAGACATGTATCCTCTGCAATTAACCAATCAGCCCTGCAAATCCCGAACCGATACGCGAAGCAATACTCACTTGGCCGACGCGGCATCGGGAGCGCCTGGGTCCGAGGGGACGTAGAGCCCCGGGATGCCGAGGCCGCCAGTGGGGCGGACGACGCGGATGAGCGCCTCGATCACGGCGTTGGGCTGTTCCGTCTTGCCGTCGCCCGTCGTCGCTGAAGAGCGAACTTAATTTTCTCGAGCGCATGGGGATGAACGGGAGCATACCTTGATATCCCACCGCTACCGCACCACAATCGCGCTCAGCATGCTGCCAGAGAACAACAGCAGGAGGAACTCACCATCGACCCCACGATCAACTTCCTTCCTGCATGCCATAATTCCCAGTCAGACTCACTCCGTAAATAACACAGCGGGATATCCACGCACCCCCCGCGCAGCGCCTTGATCTGCTCCACCGGATCGCTCGCCGAAAAATCGATCGGCGTGCATCCGATCTCTTTCGCCTTGGCGAGGCGCTCCGGCACCCGGTCGACAACGTACACCTCCGCCGCGCCGCGCAGGACTGCCGAGTACGCCGCCATAAGCCCTACGGGGCCCGCGCCGAAGACGGCGACGGACTCGCCCGGGCGGAAGCCCTGCGCCGACACTTTAGTCAGAGGTTTATATTTTATTGTAGGGTGGAAGACGTACGGAGAGCTGGACGCCGTGCCATCCCTATAAACCGCGCATATGAGTGCCACGCAAAAAAGGATGGAGAGAAGTCGGCGCACGGTAGGGAAGATATCCGCAAGGAGCGCAAAGTCCTCCTCGTGCTCCGTCCCCGGCGGTAGAAGCAATGCATTGAAGTCAGCGAATGGCACGCGGACGTATTCCTTCACATTGTGAAAATCAGCGCCGCAATACATGGAGGTTTAAGGTGAGGTACGCACCGCCTGTCCGCCGGGGTACGGCCCCATCGCGACGTATCTTGAATAATAATAATAATCAAACACCTTCGCATGCGCGAGTTGAGACGGGAGGACTCACCCATACGCGCTGAACAATAGCAATTGGTCAAAATTATGTTCAACTTTCAACGAGCCGTTGGACGAACGTACCCGCCAGCCTACCGTTGCGTCAGAAACGTTGGTGTGCAGCACGAAGGAAGAAAGGAACTCACGAATCCCGGATTAACGAGCGTGCAGAACGCGGACTTGCCCTCCTCACAGTTAAGGCACCGCCCGCACGCGACGTTGAACGGCATCACGACGCGGTCGCCCTTCTTCAGCAGCGTCACGCCGCTCCCGACTTCCTGCGAGTCATCAAAAACAAAAATCAATACAAGGGACAAACGAGAACGACGAGAGGATGGAGGGCAGGAGGAGAGGAGAGGACGCACGTCGACGATGCCCATGCTGCCGGGGTCCCGTTAGTCCATTCATCAATCAAGAAGGAAAGGAAAGGAGGGAGGGAGGGGGTGAGAGAAAGACGCACTTCTCATGCCCAAAGACAATCCCCGCCTCCGCCGCCGTGCGCCCCTCGTACATGTGTAGGTCGCTCCCGCAGATGCACGACGTCGTCACTGCAGCGTCCCATTGAATCGTCCGCATGGAAGCAGAGGAAGAATGTGAAGCGGAACAAGGCGGACGCACCCTTGACGATGATATCATCCGGGTGCAGGATCGTGGGCTTCTCCACCTCGCGCACGGAGACGCTGAACGGCTTGTCATAGACTACTGCGCGCATCGGATTCGCTGTTGGAGATTCAATATCGTTTATCGAGTGGGACCGTGAACGCTGTTGGGAGATGGGAGTGTATCGGAATGCAATTACGCAAACCACCAAGCGCATTTATAACCAGGCGCAGAAGCTGACAGACAGTGCGGGAACGCGGGTCAGCAGGACGAAGAATGTCTCAAAAGCGGGTCACCTGAGCGTGGTTCTGAGGCGCCCCGTGGCCGATGGGCGCCCGCCGCGGGCGTCCATGGCATGACATGCTTATGAGCTCTATTTAATTCTACAGTCGGCGGGTCTAGGCTGAGGATGAAGAATGGAGGAAAGTCATCTGCGTTGTTGAATATCCAACGAAGAATGAAGTGACCGAAGACCCGTGGACGTTAAGACTGCGGCCCAGGAACAGCGGATAAATTTTGAAGCTTGAAGGCGGCAGAGTTACGCTTGCAGAGGACAGAGAAGGTGATTAAATCAGGCAAAGAAGAATTGACTGACAAAATGGGAAAAAGAACTCTCCACCTGGGAGTCGAACCCAGCTCACCCGCGGTCAAGATGACCAAGCAGATCCCAATGACAGGCGGATATACTAACCGATATACTAGTGAAGACTTGTAAGACTGCCCCACCTTGGCTTCATGATCTACATACGTCCCGGATAATCGTCAAGGTCACGATGTCGGATGTATCTTTCCGGCGCCACCGCCAAACAACTGCCTGCCGCTTGGCCTGCCGGCCCTTTCTCCTCCCTAAGGCTATCCTCAAGCAGTAGCCAGCCCCACTTTTTGGTCTCCCACCGTCAACAAGTTGACCACGGCAGCGACTCCGCCCCGTCATCTACTCGACTTAGCTTGACCTCCCTCGGCTTCGTACAAGCTTCGCATCCGGAAACTTCAAGCCACCATGGAAGGCTTCACCGTCGACTCGCAGTGACGGCGCTCGTGGCGTCAGTCAGCACTGCTGGGCTAATCTCCGTTCGGCGGCTCGATCTTGCTCAGGGTCTATCGACAATCGAATATGAGTACGCCGAGGAGCTGTTCCGAGAGCAGCTCGCGAAACTATGCGAGGAGGCGATGGTGGGCATCCGTGGGGTACGGCCGCGGCGGTTGTTGTTGGATGCGGCGGCGTGGGGAGTGGGTCCTCGTTTATGCTTATTCAGTCGTGCGTTCCGTTTCTCCCCTTCCTTTCCTTCCCGTCTTTGCGTGTCGCTGACGAGAATTTTTTTCGCTTCCACAGCCACGTCTCTGGCATCCTGCTCATCGAGTTCTATAATGCCACACGCCCTCCTCGCGCGCCGTGGACCTGTAGCGCAAGGAGGATGGGGCCGCATTGCTTGGGGCGCCGATTGGGTTATAGGTGCGCGATGCGCCCTCGGCGAAGGATCTAGTAGTCGCTGCCTGGCCCAGACGCGATCGATAATATCCAGACGAAGGTCGATTTACTGAAGTATTGTCATAAGCACGACATCAAGGTGTGTTTCTGTCTTGCCATCCCTCCCTTCCCTCCTGTACCCTTCTCCGCAATACCCACTCCGTAGCCGGCAGGTCTTCGTCTCCATAGCCGCCGGCGCTAACACCGACTCCGCGCGCGTCCAAACTCCATGCCGACATCGCGAACGCGGTGTATGCCCCCCTCGCGCCCGCCTTCCTTCCGCTGTCTTCGTTTCTGCGGCATTCCAGCTGTCTACAGCACGGCGGTGCCTGGGGAGGTGCGCTCCCGCTGCTCGAGGCGCGGTTCTCGAAAGGGTTGGTCGTGTTGGACGAGTGGAGTGGAGGGTCTTGCCGTTGTCGCGTGCGTCTCCCATTCTCCCCTTTCTCTTCTGCGCCCCGCTCCGCCCCACTCGTCTCTCGTTTTTACTTGAAGCTGATGAGGGAGAAAGGACCCCCTCCTGGCAACGTTCTGCCTACGCGCCGCGATGTACGTCCGCTCGTTCGCGGGGGAACCCATACCGAACCCGCTATGGGTGAAAAATCGGAGGAAGCTGTGGTGCGCGATTTCCAAGGGCCGCGAGGCAAGGTGCAGGGGGACATGGTGCATTCGAGGTGCGTTTGTCGATCTGCCTTCCCTCCGTGCCTCTCCTCTCTGCTCTGCGCCTACGTAATGCTAACGACACCACCCAGCCGGCTCCCGCTGACGACGTCGTGTTACTCTTCGCAGGCGCCCCGTCCTCCCGCCGCCCCCTGTACTCGTACGCCCCGTACGCGCTCGGAAGGTGGGAGTTTACCAAGCCGATGAACTCGGGGAATGCTCGCGTTATGGTGTAGGTGGGCGGAGCTGCACGAGAAGATTGTGCGCGCGCAGAAGGGAAAATGCGAAGTACGACCCGGGGCGCTGTGGGGCTAGACGCGCAGGAGGCGGTTGTGGCGGCGGAGGGAGGAGGAGAGGGTGGTTATGCAGCCTCCGCCCTAGACTACGTCCAAGCAATGGCGTTCAGAATCGCGACTCAAATCTAACCTCTTTAGCTCCACTGACTCGAGGCAAGATACATAGTAGTAGGAAGTCTTCCCTTCGTTGGCAGTGGAATGAATAAGCTGAGCAAACCCTCGCCGCAACAGCTTGTTGTACGCGGAGTTCAGTGCCCATGCCGCCGGAGGCTGTAAGCCGCGCCACAAGTCGACGAGCTGGGTGGGCCTGGGATCCGAGTGGAAACTGAAGTTGGACACTTGAACCCCAACGGAACAATCGGCCGATGAGCAAATCTGCCGGCATCTCTTCCCTTCCACCTCCCCTCAGCGGAGATTCGGTGAAGGCCGTCAGCGGGGTACTGTATGGGAATGTCTCTTTATTTGGGGGAAAACCGAATATCAGACCGACTGAGAAACATCTCTCCCCGAGCCGAACGATGGGCATACAGCAACATCGACCAATTATATTCCTGACAGAAGCACACCATGTGCTACCCAGTGTCTTTAAGCCTGTGGATGTATTTCTGTGAGTGCAATCCAGATGTTGTCGAAGCTGAACTCGAAATCGTTGAAATACCCCAGTGCTCCGCCCAAATGTCCAGCCCTCCACCACGACCACGATGTTGAATTTCTGTCTATAATTGTCAAGATCTTACCCGATAGCTACCAAATGGATCAGGCCAGGAGATAAAGTCCTCTGCGCGCACACAAATCAGCTATGAGTTTTTTGGTGAATATCCGAGATTATTCAACAAGGGTACAGACGTATTTCACGACAGATACAAAAATACAGGAAAGAGGAGGGTAAAATACGTTGAATGGAATCCTTGAATGCTTGGTTTGGAATTTGGTACTAGAAAACTGAATCCATGCCGAGGCTCCGTCGTCCCTCCAATGTGTGTTGTATTTCTTACTTTGTTCAGTACCAAGTCAAGTCTGAGTCCTTAAGGAGTTTTCTGGGTACTACCAGCGGGAAGCTAAAGTAAGCCGTCAAGTGATAAATTGAAGGTTTCTGCACTGGATATCAGAAACCAGTTCACCGGGTGCTCACACACGTCACCAACCTTCGATTGGTTCCTCGCAGCCCATAGACACTGTTTTGTTGCCCTCCACCATATACCTCCCACAACTTTCCAAGACTGTAGCGAAGCGCGGGTTACTGCTCTTAGTAGTGAATAAATAAATACAGTCATATTTCAACTCGGGCCATTGAACAAGTTGCTAGCTAAAAAACACGGTCTCCAACTCAAACCAGTTCCTTTTACTTTTCCTTCTCTCCTCCTTCAACTTCCATCTGACCAGCCATTGTTTCTGTGGGAGTTTCCCCAGCCACTGCTACAATGGGTGCATTGAACTGTCCAAGACGCATCAAACTATCCGTGTCTCCTCCAGCACATCAGTGGTGATTGACATAAGCCTCTCGTCGATCTGTGCAACTTGCTTTCCTTGGGATGAACGTTTGAACAACGGTCTGGCAGTCTTCCAAAGCTCAATTGCTTTTGAGACATGCTCCTGGCCCTTTGCCAGATCACCAAGTTGGAGCATGCATTCGGCTCTGCTGCGGTGAATATCCATCCGTGTGAATCCAGCCAAGGCAACAGTAAATAAGGCTGTTGAAGTAACAATATCACCCTTAGCTTGAAAGACATCTCCAAGGAACTGGAGTGCTTCATGGAGTGCCAAGTTGTCCTCCAATTTTTTCGCATATCCCAGATATACCACTGCCCAACTAGAGGTCCAGCCAAACTCACTTTTAGGCCAGCGAGTGACATTGGCAAGGCTCTTCATGCATAAGAGTACAGCTTGAATATCATTTCCCCAGGTCAATTTAATACAAGACTGCAGTATTTCCTTTGCAGTGGGAGTTTCTCCCTCCCTGAGATGCAGTTTTCCTATTTCAATATTGCAGTACATCTTTGCAGATGCTACACTGTAATGTACATGTCTATGGGTGTCAAACAATGCTTTTGCTTTGTCAAGGTTATGCAGGACATCCTGTTCACATGCACCCATCATAATATCAAGCTGTGCAATGTTAAGCAGAGCCCAGGCATAGTTCCATGGATCTTGAATAGCATTGTCTCGGGCAATTTGAGTGTGGATATTATGGGCCTCAGCGTACTCTGATTTCTCGGACTGGGCATTTGCCAGGCTTTGCAATATAGTTAAATATGTAACCCCAGTAGTTGTACCACAAAGTTCCATTAGCTTCATTGCCCTTTCAAATAGGTGTATGCAATTTTTGAGGTCACCAAAGGCTTCATAACATTGGCCCGAAATTGATAGGGCTATGGCTTGAGAATGTAAGTCTCCTGAGCCCTCGGCAAGTCGGTGTGAAGCTTGGACATGCCCCTGAGCTACATGATAATCCCCGATGGCCAATTGGACTTGACCCAGATAAGTCAATACAAAACTTTGCTGCCGTAGATCTGCATGCAATTTTGCCGAATGAACAGCCTTGTGCAGATATTTCAGGGCCATAGATAATCTCCTTTCAGCAAGGAAGTAGTATATTCCTACTTCAAGGTAAAACTTCCCTAATGTTGATTTGATTTAGACCCAAAAATTGAAGCAATACCGGGACTCACATTCAAGGGCCAGATCATTGAAGGTGCGGAAGTGGGAGACAGCCTGTGTAATCAATGAATCTGCATGGGTAGAAAGAGATGGGCTTCTTGACTCAAACTTCCATATGATGGGCCATATGATCAGCTGAGTCTTGAGCTTTCCATCAAAATTCTCAGGAAGAAGGGTCCCAACTTGATCCATTAACATCGGAATCAGATGAAAATACCCAGAGTCCGTCGATTCCAAGAACCGCTTTAGAGAAAATGTGCAATTGATTGTCTCTGCCAAGTTTGGGTTATCCTGGTGCAACCCATGGAGCAGTAATTCACGTATATTTCTACCATTGGATCCTAGGCGATTGACTCTGCCAGCCCCCTGCTGAGTTCGAGGATAATTGTGGTATAGATCCAAAAGCTGATGAAAGTAGGTTTGCAGTTGGACGACAACAAGTGCAGAAGGAGGATAGAAACATTGCATATATTCTCGAATAGGCACCAGTGACTTCAGCCGCCTCTTCTCATCATAATATGCCAGAGAGGTAGCAAGTAGCGCAGTTTTGCATGTCATGATGTCCTGGATGGAGAGCTTGCTTTGAATGAGCTCAACATCTGAGAGACCATCAGGAAGGATTGAGAGTAGACTCAGAAGATCCTTGGCACCAGTGCTCATGCGGGAACTAGAAACTGAAATTGTGATTGATGTGTCCAAATTAGACTGTCTGTCATTGCCAGCTGCAAGTAGGGAAGTTTTTTCTGACTTCCAACGAGCCAAGACAGCAGAGCAGCTTCCTTCAAAGTCCACAACATGAGCTATAAGATTAACAGCAAGTGGCATGTTATCTGTCAATGAGAGTACTTCATCAACATCTTTGCTGTCATGCATATCCTCTGCAATGGCAAAAAATGTGTCTCGAGCAGCCAGCTCTGACAATCGCTTCAAGGGTGGCAGGAATGGGTGAGTCCACTGGACTTTGGCTGGCCGTTCGGCACCTCTCATCGTGATCTATCAGGATGTCAGTATCTTTGCAACCTTAAAACAGATATGGAGACTTGCCATCAGTGCAAGATGTGGGGCATCAGTGAGCTTGGCCAAGAGCTCTTCAACCTCTCTCCGTGACTCAATGGGCTCCCATGAAGTCTCCAGATTATCAAGAATGAGCAGGCAAGGTCCATTTGTGGCAAAGTAGTGTATCACTTGTTTTGTAGGATCTTTGCTGGGTTTCAATCCTATGTGCTCCCCAATCAGGGCTGCCAGTCCAATACTGGTGCTGACAGAATCTGCAACCACAAAGAAGCACTGCTCATATTTGGTGGCAACAGCTGGGTGGTGGAGGGTGGCCTTGGCTAGACTTGTTTTGCCCATTCCACCCGCACCTAGAATTGCAATCCTTGGTGCTTCTTGCTGGAGTAATTCCACGACCTCCTGGAGTTCTGTTTCGCGGCCATGAAATATCTTTGGTTTAGCCGGCAACATTGAAAGTGAGTTGGAGCTTAAGCAGCTTAAAGTTAGTCTGGATCAACAGCCAAAGACGAAAGAAAACCTATTCTGGGATCCCCTGGTCAGGTAGATCTATGCAACACATGAAAAGCAGCTTTTGGCCAGAATGAGAAAGTCCGTACAGAGGAAGCACTGTCAGAAGTTGTCCCATCTGACCAGTTTGACATCAACTCAAGCACTTCCTTGTGCATAATCTCTACCTCTTCCTGCCTGTTAGTAATGTTACCAAGCACAGCGATGCCAGCACTCTACATGAGGGTTGAATCCAATTATCCTGGACATAGAACAAGATATACCTTGAACCCCTCAAACACCTGCTGCAATCCTACTTGACATTCCGCAAGCAATGTCTTGATCTCAGTCTGGCGAAAAAAATGCTTGATCTTGCTTTTATCCTGCTGCGCCTCCACAAATGCATGGATTTTGTGAAGTGTCCTAAATACATGGTTGGTTATAATCAACTAAGTGGCATCACACATACTCTGTGAATTTCCCGAGATGGTACAAAGTTGCAGGGGGAAGATTTCCCTTTGTCTCAGACTGGATATGGAGATTGACGATAGCAGAGAGCAGCTGATAAACATCTCCCAGAAGTTGAATACAGTCTTCTTTATTTTTCTTGACATGCTGCCCCACATTCAGTACACGGGGCCAGCTACAAGAGATATCTTACATGAATTGCAGCAATCAAGGAGAGAGTGGTGTTCGAAATGGCCGGTACGAAAGGAGTACCAAATGTATCACTGAGCTCATTGAGGAGTGAAATAATCGGAGTCAAACAGGCTATGGTGTTGGTGAGACGGATCTCTGCAACAGAGGGTTGGCGGGACATCTTGAGAATGATGGACAACGGCTCAAGACGTGGGGCTCTTATAGTGGGCATGGCATGGCAATACATCTCATGTTCGTCAGGTCATGATGTTCCACTAGATAATAATCTTGTCAGTGTGGGTAATCCGTTTCCCATTTTCGGTGTTTTATTTCAGTTGCAAGTGTCAGCGGGGTCGCTATTTGACTATCAGTGTACCTCGATGCTTACCACGACAGAGCCACACTTTTTTTAGACCCCATTGGTCCTCGGATACATTTGGACCCCTAGAGAGTAATCAACAGTTTCCAGACTCCTATTTTCACCGCACTAATTTGCATTGGATGTACACAGGAGACCATGGTTTGCTACCCGCAATGTGTACGGCTCCTTTTCAAAGAGGATGGGAGTGAACTATATATATACTGAATGCGAGACAAAAGTGGAGCTTGTCAGCGATAGTGTGGAGACAACTGACTCCGTGTGAAATCGGAGGGGATTGGACAGTGAAATGGCTCTTGATGAGGAATGATACACAGTGACATCTCGGTCCTAGATCGAAGGTGACCAGGGAAGAATGCGAAACACCGTGTCTACCGGAGGAACCAAGGAACAACATATACGGCGGCTCGATTCAGTGCTTTACCCACCGATCGTTGCATCACGAGTTCTGGAGACTAGAGCGACTGGGCGTCGTGCATCGCGTGTATCTAAGGTTCATCTCATACTCCACGAGGACCACGATGCCAACATTCAATGTCAGCTGTTAGCGGTGATTCCCAGAGTCCGCTCTTATCATGATCTGTACAGCCCTGGGGCGTCCTTCTATTGACTGCGAGGAGCCAACTTCCAGCCGAAGAAAAGTCTACAGGTTTCTATTCCCTCGCCGCGGGCTCCTGTTTTGTAAACAAATTGAAGGACCTCGAACCTCGACCTTCGTGTATCATACTCTGCTGGTACCGCGATGCCGGCATTCAATTTCATAATTTCAGCTGTCAACGGCGATTCCCAGAGCCCACTCTTATCATAAAGCGGGTAAGGCCGACAAGCGGCACGGCCCGCTAGTAGCTACCAAAGCTTGTCTGATCCGTGAAAATTACGCGTCAACTTTCGTTAAATTGGTGCAACACTACTTAATAGCTAAGATAGGCCTCATCCATACTCATCCAATGTGACGTCATTTGCGACTTTTCTCTCGAATCTCAATTTTCTCAACAACAAAAGGGAAATCGAAAATTCTACTTCGACAATCTCTTCTAAATCGCCTTCAGAGCTTCTAGTCCAAGAATTGGAATATTTGAGTTGGAACTGAGGGAGGAGATGGTTTTTTGCTGCTGCGCTCAAAATTTCGGCCAGTCCCATCAAAAGCCGCGAAAAAGCTTTCTCGTCTCTCAATTCTTCTCCGAAAAATTCAAAAATATTCACGGATACATCAGACATGATTTAGAAGAGATTGTCGAAGTTGATTTTCGAATTTCTTCTTAGATCGCGAGGAATTCGAGAATCAATCCAAATATCACGGATGACGTCACATTGGATGAGTATGAGGCCTATCTTAGCAGTAATTAGAGAGGACAAGTACTAGAAAGGAGTGGCTGATGAAATGTTTAACGAGTGTAAATGAGAGACGATCAGGCGGAGCGTCAACATTTTGAAAAGGAATTTTTTCCGATTTGTTGCCTGAACCATCGCCAGATGGCACCGGCATGGAGTCATATCGTACAGTTGAAGCTTCATTGGCAGCAGTCGGGTGAATGTGCTCAATGGTAAAGGGCAACACAAGGTTCTCTTCGAGCTGGCGGAGGCATTCTTCATTAATATGAATGTCACTGTACAAGTGGTTGTGGGCTTTAAGTCACTGCAGGGCAACCCGAACACGATTGGCATTTACAGCTAGGGCTTTTGCGTGCTCTCGCAGCCATTCTGGTGTGGGTGGAGAAGAGCCCACAAAAAGCACACAAACAGGAGACGTGATTTCTTCAACAGAGGGCGGCAAAATATCTGCAATTTGGAAGGTTGCTGGGGGTATATGATAATGTGGCCCTTGATTCCACGCTGTGTGCTTGGGAGAATCAAGTTTTGATTTTCCTCTCTGAGTTGAATTATCCAACACTTCGACCGGCACCGAGCAATCATTGCCTCCTCGATGACTGTTAGATTCTTGAGTTCGTTCGGTACCGGACCGAGAAATAATTTATTTGCCAATGATCAAAAGGAAGCGGAGGCGACACACAATCCGGATGAAGCCACTTGAAACGATCCAAAAGTAATTCCTCGTTGGAAACAAGATCAGGTCGTTTCAAAATCTGATAGTCAAACTCTTTGATTGATGGTGAGCATTGGGAGCGAAGAGGTACGCCTTCTGAAGGTTGTCAGAACCTCAGATGAGGTCATCTCACGAAATTTGGTGATGATCTTGTCCTTCAGCGATTGAGGGACAAGGTGAGGCCAAGACTCGCGGATTTTCTGTAGCTGTTCATTGAATCGAGTGCTGGTGTCCGTTTTTGCCTGCTGTTCGCGTTTGACTCGTTTGCCTTTGCACAGAGTAAGGATATATGCGCAAAGTTGTTTGCGATATGGCTTGCCTGATCCAGAAGGGTCGTGCTGGATGTTTAATATGTCGAGAATGTGTCGCATGGCATTGGGAGATGTCTTCCTTCCATAGAATGCTGTTAGTATGTGCACTTGGAGGTCAGGGTCAATATTATTTGCCTCCCATTCGTTACAGACATTTACGCAGTCAGGTATAGATACATCCGGCGGAAGCGTAGATGATGGGTGTGAATGAGAAAACTGAGTACACTGTCCGTGAAGTATGTGCTTGGTAATCTCTGTGCGAATTTTTTCGGTACTTGGCTTCACAGCAGTTGAACACGATGCAAAGCAGTGATAGAGAGAAGCACAGGCTTTAGATGGGCCTGAAATGAGTTGAAAAAGCCACCCAGAGATGCCGAAGAACGACTTTCCACGGAAGTGTATTGCAAAGCCTGTACGTGGTTGCGCATTGCTGCTCCCAATTTGAAGTGGAGGTTGCGCGAACCGGACGGAGTGATGTCCAAAGCAGCTGCAATATGCAGGGATGCTCAGTGGAAATTTCTTTTGATCAGCAGCAAGAACAATGTCGAGAACAGCAGCGACATCAGATTTATGTGCAACACAAGCACCAGTAACAAGATGATGAACTAAAGCTTGACGACATTGAAGGAGATTCATGTCATGGTGGGGTATTGTATGAAAGACGAGAGCAGTTCTAATTGTAGGTAAATCAGAATGAAATACAGAAATACGCGAATGAGTACAATAATGCGTAGTAAATATATCACGAAGGATATTGAGCGGAGGTGCAAGGGCAGTGGGTGCATGCATGTGAACAGTTAGTAGATGTCAAAGGACATCCAGGCACAGAATAATCGTGACAGACACAGGAGAATGGAGGGCCTGAGAGGAAGTGAGACACAAGCGGTGTGAGGAGCATAAATGAACGAACGTACCGGCGGCCATTACATCGTGATCAACGGCCATGCTCGAATGATCGGAACTGGGAGAGGAAGGGGCTGGGGATATTAGGTGAACGAGAGCAGAAAAGGCAGAGAGTGAGAGTACATACGTGGAAGGGGGTGTATATGGACAGATCCAGAGCCGAGCACAAAACGAGTATTGGGGAAGGCATTACGGCAGTAAAACATCCAGTTGTGGGCCAGAACCAGATCACAGGAGAGAGAAGCCTGTATGGACAGCTGAACATTCATGGAACGAAGGGGGCTGTCCTTGAAAGGCAGTGACAAGAGACCATGGGCCATAGAATGGGAGGCGGGGATGCCAGCACTTAAGACCCAGTCCAGAGACAAGACAGAGCTCTCCAGTCCGAGTTAAAAGAAGTTGAGAGGGGCAGATTGCAAAAGGTAGCAGGAGGAATGATGGAAGATGAGAGAGGCGAAAAACTGCCACGTCGAATCGGCCGAGATCACGGAGGGCTTACGGAGGAAAAATTACGAACACAATACATTTGACCGTGCTCCCGCAAAAACGGATGACGAAAATCGGAATTTACTGCAGGACGTACTGATAGGGCGCCCTAAAACCCTTACCTAAAGGTAGCGGGAATGATCTGTACAGCCCTGAGGCGTCCTTCCACTGACTGCGAGGAGCCACCTTCCGATCGGAGAAACGTCGACAGATTTCGATTCTATTGCCATAGGCTCCTATTTTGTAAACAAATTCAAAATCCATTGCCGCGCAGCTTCAATCAACTTGGACCTGTGCCTCTGCTCTACTCGGCCCGCACCGTGGACTCGACCTTGCTCATTTGTTGAAGAACTGATTTCCACGAACATTCCAACCACGAAAATTCCAAGCACTCCGACACTCATACACGGGCTCGAGTCTTCGGAGTTGTAGCTCTCCGTACCTGCTGCAGGTTCATTGATTCACTAGTTATTTCAGTCACTCGACGCCACTGATAGACTGCTAGCGGCTGGGTACGCATTGATTGCGTGATCGGACGTGCCCTTGCCTACACGAAACCATCGTCTGTCGTCTTATTATTATTTGCTCAGCGGTTAAATTTCCCTCCGTAGAATAAAGCTGTTTCATTATTAATGTTATTCACCAGCGCCGCACACTCACCCTGGTGCATCCCGTCCTGACTATTCAGAATAATTATAGTAGTGGTGCACTTGCCACCTTGCTTACAACCGTCAATATAGGAGATTCGTGGTCTTTCGAACCACTCCTTGAAATCCTGAGGTGGAGTCCCGCCATCAACGTATCAATGGTGTTTAAGCTCCGATGGCTCACCGCCGGATGCTGACGGAGAACTGGATGATGGCCGACGGCAAGGCCAGATGAAAGCAGCCCTCTTTTCAATTGTATCAACTCTGTATGATAGTGGCTGGCCGACAAGCGGCGGGTCACAAACAGATTCAGAATGGGAAATAAATTAGAAGGGTGACTGCACATTCTCTGTTCAGGGCAGAAAGCTCGGCAATTGAAGATGATGCTGCATGTTAGTATCAGCAGTTTAAATCCAGCAGTCAATGAGGCATTGTCAGAGCACCCGTGAATTCTATGAATCAACAAGGTTTATTTATGCATAGCGCCCTGGGGCAGCTCTAGCTCTGTGATCAGGTTTTTATGTAAACACTGTTAAGTTACTTGTTGACAATACGCACCAGGACCATTTAGATAGACACTTCTAACAGAGGGGGCATTATAAGACCAATCTCGAACCGGTTGCATTCCATTGGATGGTTCTGACACGAAATGGGATGCAAAGTTGGCCACCGGCGAGAACGAGTAGAACATGATTTTTCAAACTCCGCTTTCCGCCGTGAAATTGGTGTGGGCCGCAGGCGTCCGGAATAGCTCAATAGTTGTGCACGGGCTCGTTGCAACGCAATGGAAGGACCCCCATGCCTCTGATGTAACGCTCTTGTAGAGCAGCCTCAGACGAGAATTTATAGTGCCAGCCGTGAGGTCACCGGATCAAATGTGGTCGTCGGAATGTTGCTGAGCCATCAATGCCGTCAGGATGCCGTCGATCCGTGCCCACGGTCACCCCGCGGCAGCACAACAAGTGCCGACTATCTAGACTTCCACCCAAATTTTAAGTTAACCATGTGGAGAAACTCACGGATACTCACAGGAACCTACGCATAATCTTTGAGGCATTCCACTCGTTGCGAGAGGCTGAGTTACCAGGTTTCGGCAGCGACGGCATGTGCACGTGAAGCGCACGATTAATACAGGACTTTGTCTCTGTTTGTGAATCGGCTTAGCATTCCACAGGCTCTCGCCCTGATCCAGGGCGGCATTATGGCCATCTCCCAACACGTCATTCGGACCCCCTCGAGGAGATCCCGCGTCGACGGCCGGCGCGACGCAGCATACGCGAGTAACCTAGGCAGCAGCGCGCGGCGGCATCAGGAAATACCTCCTTTGGCAATACCCCAGGATTGCCGCCAACTTCGCCCGAATTGGGCCGAATATTCCTGATTAGGATGATTAGGTTGCTAGTAACGTTGCTATTAACTTGCCGCAAACTTAGGGCCAAATTACCGTGATTAGACTAAGATGTCCCAGCCATTTTTGGCACGTTTTCGGTGGATTAGCTGTATATTAGGCTTCGAAACCCGCTCAAATATCACTCCAAATAACCATAATGCGCAATAGCGGCTTGAATTAAAAGGTATATACGATACAGCAGGCAGTAAACGAGTGTGTGGGGGGCGGGGGTATCGGAAAGACGAGCACGGTCATTGATTAATATTGTGATACGGAAGGAGGGATTAATCAGAGTCAGGGACGTCGACAAGCTGAATGAGGGTGGAGGAGCTCCCGGAAGCGGTGTGCGCAGTCTTGTTGCTCGCACTGAAGGAAATTAGAAGCAGAAAAAAAATAAAGTGAAGGCCCACCTGAGATCGTAGAAGAGCTCGTGCATCAGCTTGTGCATCGCGGTCGGCGCTGTCCCGCGCACTTGACTGAGGGTTTCCATGTGATTGCGGTATGTATCTTCGTACGCGTCCTCGGTGAATGGAATGTTCTGGCGCTGGCCCGTCATTCGCAACTCCAACAGAGCAGCATAAACCTGACAGGTGACATGCTTTAGTACAGCGCAGCATATGAAAAAATATTGGGGCGCACCGCAGTCGCTGCGAGGGCAACCATCGCGTCGGGGAGCTCGCGCTTCCCCGGTTTCTTTTTGTTGGTGGCCGGGAAGCGGTCCAGGTTCTGGGTAACAAAGGAGGAGCTCGAAAAGAGTTCCTCCTTCAGAACGAAACGAATGGAGCCATGTCGGAATGGCTGGTCCAATCGGAGCTGGCCCTGTCACGATATGGAACCAATCAGTAACTAAAATCGGTGAGACTAATCGCGCACCGTCTTGGGATCCACAGCAAATATGTACCTGTGGTCTTTGAGCAACTCCTCAACGCGCTCCTTTACCTTCGAAGGCTCCAAGTCGGCCAAGCCAAAAAAGGCAAGGATGCAGCTGACGGCACATCGCTTCATGTCCCCACGAAGAATGTTGACACGATCAAGAGGCTGTAAGGGGGCAGTCAGTGAGGAGCATATGAATGGCAGCATACATACAATCGGGGCCAAGACGGCGCCAAAGTGCGGGTCCGTCAGAAGACGGTCCAAAATATAACGTGAGGAAGGGCGCAGGCGAGCAGCGGCGATCAGATACGGCCTACCAAATCCGGCGCGAGAGATCATGGTCGGATAGGCTTCGATGAACAAGAGGAAGTTCTTGATCTCAACGATGGCGGTTCGGAGGACGAACTGGAGTTCGGCGTGCTGAGCGGTGAGACCAATATCCTTGTTTGGTGCAGGAAGGACAAGACGGGCGGAAACGTCCCAGCTTGATTCCGGGCGGTTCGAAGCGTCGACCGGGGCCTTGCCAGCTGGCACGCCCGCAGCATCCGGGGCATGTATCTCAGGTTTCTGGGAGAGGTCAGAGCGAGTAGGATGTATCAAACAACCATACCTCTGAGTCCGCCTGCTTCTGGCGGGCAGCGGAAGTCTTCTTGGATTTCTGAGCAAGCTCATTGCCGTTAGCGTGAAGATGTGGTTAACAAAAGCTAAAGGTGCGCACCTTCTTCTTCAGGCGCTTCGTCTCCGGTTTGTCCTCGAGTTCTGGCTCCGACGCTGCCTCACTCCCGGGCTCGCTCGCGCTCGCGGGGACCGAGAGGTCACGACCAGATGAGTAGCTGGATGCCATCGACGAGCGCCGACTGCGAGGCTCCATTTGCTCAGAGGCAACGCTGGCCGCGATAGCCGCATCGAATTCGACGCCGTTATCGACAAGACGGCGGTGAGCTTTGGGGGGCTGCGATAACGAGTCGTCACCCAACGAATCTCAGAATGCACAATGATCATGACTCACCTGCGGGATGGACACGAGGGCGTTCTGAATGATCTCAGCCATGTCGATGTCGCTATCGTTGGTGCGGCGCCGAGGTGCAAGGCGAACCGGGGGTGCATCCGGCATCGAATCGTCCGAGTCCGAGTCTGCCCTAGTGACTGGAGGTGCCTTCGACTTACTGGCGGACTTCTTCTTTGGGATGACGACTTCGTACTGGAAAAGACATACATCAGACTGTGGTGCATTATGTTATTCCACTAACCTCGTCCGAGTCCGAGTCAAACAATGCCTGAGGGACGTCCTTCTTGAGCTTGGGGTGAGACGTCTTCCTAACGGCCTTTTGACCACGCTAATTGAGAAGTGTAAAACTGTCAGTGACTTGCACAAGATATCTATGACGTACCGGGGCGACATCGTCCAGCTCGTGGGACTCGGAGTCTTCCGCAGCATCCACGGGGGCCTTGGAGCGCGTGGAACGCGCAGAAATGATTTGAGGACGCTTGAGAAAGGTGTTAGTAAGGGTAAGGGTAGAAATATTCGAATACAAAAATGCACGGACCTCGGAAATAAGCGCGCCGACATCGACCAGGTCGTCCTCCTCATCGGAGCCGTCACCGCTGCCTTGGTCATCGGCCTCCGAGTTGCTGGAGGACTCAGAAGCCGACTCGGCGACTATCTTGGCAGGATTGGCTGCAGCGGGCTTGGAGCGAACAGTCTTGGGTGCATCGGACTTGCCTGGAAGAGGTGAGGGGACAATAGTAGGCAGCGCACCGTCGACTCACTGTGACTGGCCTCAGACCCCTTGTCTTTCGAAGCAGCAGCGCCGGTGGTTTTGGGTTTGGCAGGAAGGCTGTTAAAATCGATACGACGGACTGGAACACGCGATAAGCTGCCGCAGAAGAAGACAAAAAAAGTACTTGCCTGTCTTGCCTCCCTTGCTGGTAGCCTCTGGCTCGGACTCATCGGTGTTGAGGTCAATGGGCGGAGCAGCGTGCTCTATTTGGCAAAATCCCCTGGGTCAAACAAGTGCATGTCCGAGTCAGGCGCACCGACTTACTTCTCGCTGCACCCTTGCCCTTGGACTTCGACGCCACAGGTGCCGCTGGAGCATCCGCTTCTTCACCGCTCACAGCTGCTGGATAGTAAAGGCTTATCAATAGAAGATCGTCGCAGGGAGCAAGCGTACTTACCGGTACTGCTGGCAGTTTCTCGGGCTTTCTTGACTGGTTCCGACTCTTGAGATGTCGATGAGGTCTTGCGTGTGCTGGGCTTGTCTGTATTCCAAACTGCGATTATATGAGTCGAAGGTATAGCCCGGAACTTTGCGGACAAGGACGTACTCGCATTCTGGTTGGCGTCCTTCTTGGCTTGACGCCCCCCGGATTTATCTGTGTTGAGAAGCGTAAGCCTGCGCTGGCGAACAATGAGCGGGGGACACTCACTGGACTGGTTCTGAAAGGCGATGTTTTCCTCCAGCTCTTTCGCGGCTTTGGCAGCAATCGTGGCCTTGCGCTTCTCGGCGGGTGTGAGTTTATTGCCAGACATGATGATAGGAAAGGAGTGTGTCGAGGGTATTGAAAAGTAGAGAGGGAAACGAAGGTGAGTGCGATGGGATGTGGTGGGTAAAGGAAAAGATAGGGCTGACATCTGTTTTTGCGTTAAAGGCTTATCTGGTGGTGCTCGCTAGTTCCTTGTTCCTACCCGTATCCGCCCGCATGGCGGCGCGCCGCGGCGGACCAGGCCCGTATTCGTCAGCACTTTTACTGCATCTTATCTTTGTACTCAGCTCCCCCGCACGAATTTTATTGCGCCGCGGCAAAGCCAATTTTACGCGCTTCTGAGTCCGCCGTCTGCTATGGCTCTGGTCGTCTGTGAAGGCTGCGGCGTCGAATTCAAGGGCAAGGGGTACACCCTCCACCTCAAACTTACCACAAACCCTCCTTGCATTGCGATTTTCGAACGTGAAGAGGCCCAGGGACTCCCTGGTGTGGCACCGCAGGAAGACTTCGGAGGGCCCGAAGATCATGGTCTCCCTATGGGACAGTTTGACGGCGACTTCTTTGGTGATTATGCTCCCAATGAGTTCGGGTATATTGAGTCGGACGATGAAGGGAATGATCCCTTGAGTGATTCGGACGAGTCCGACCAGGGGAATGAGCAGGATGCCAGTGATCTCGATGCGGAGGAGGCAGATCTGGGTCCTGGATATGAGCCTTCACGCCCTCCCGCTCAAGACGCGCCCATGC
Source organism: Mycena latifolia (assembly GCA_029289555.1). Classification (NCBI taxonomy): domain Eukaryota; kingdom Fungi; phylum Basidiomycota; class Agaricomycetes; order Agaricales; family Mycenaceae; genus Mycena; species Mycena latifolia. The sequence continues at coordinate 405,313 of JARJLE010000072.1, forward strand.
CGACGTTCGACATTGAGGAAGACACTCCGGCATCCACTGTGCCCGCTCGCGAGGCAAGGAAAGCTGCTGAAGACCGTTTCCATCATAAACCCATTGTGGAGAAGTACCCCGGAGGTTTGGCTGGGAAGCCCATTTCTACCCGCCGGGATCAGACGTCTGAGAAAGCCTACGAGTCCTCGCTGAAGGACTCAGCCGTGTCCAATCCTTACGCTCCATTCACTTCCAAAATGGACTGGGAAGTCGCGAGATGGGCTAAAACTCGTGGGGCGGGTTCCACTGCTTTCAGTGATCTGTTGAATATTGAAGGGGTACGTCTCAATGCCAGACGATCGAATTACATCTATTAATTCTCGATCTGCAGGTCCGGGACGCGTTGAGTTTGTCATATGGGAACTCGATACAGCTCAATAAGATTATCGACGAAAAGCTGCCCGGTCGACCGAAGTTTGTGCGTTCCGAGGTCGTTGTGAACGGCGAGGTCTTCCATCTTTATTCGCGGGATATCCTGGAGTGTGTCCGCGCTTTGTGGGGCGATACAGAATTTGCTCCGTATCTGTTCGTTGCGCCAGAGCGGCATTACATTGACAAGGACAAGACGATCCGCATGTATCACAACATGCACACAGGGAAGTGGTGGTGGAGTACGCAGGTAGGCGCGCATCCAAATTTGTGTTCTATTCGTCTAACTTGCTTTAGGCCGCAGTCGAAAAATAACACCCTGGGGCGACAATTATCCCAATTATCATTTCCTCCGACAAAACTCAGCTCACGGTATTCGGGAACAAAACCGCGTATCCAGTATACATGACGCTCGGAAATATTCCGAAGGAGATCCGACGCAAACCGTCTCGCCGCGGATATGTCTTGCTCGGTTACTTGCCTACGTCGAAAATGAAGAACATAAAAAATAAAGCAGCACGGCGCCGTGTTCTAGCGAACGTTTTCCATGCCTGCATGTCATTCATTCTTGCGCCACTGCAAGAGCCGGGTGTTACCGGGCTCCCGCTCACCAGCGGCGATGGGGTGACGCGTCGTGGCCACCCTATCTATGCCACCTTTGTCGGGGATTATCCCGAGCAGTGCCTTGTTGCTGCTATCAAGACTGGCGAGTGTCCAACCTGCGAGGTTCCACGAGACGAGCTTGGGGAGGACCCGGAGGAGACTGCCTTTCCTCTTCGCGATCTCGAAAGAATTCTTGCCGCGCTCGATACTCTCGACGAAGGGCCAGCCATATATGCCAAGGCTTGTGCGGAGGCCGGGATCAAGCCTATTTTTCGCCCGTTTTGGGAGGGGTTGCCGTATACAAACATCTTCCGCTCAATCAGCCCCGACATCCTCCACCAGCTCTACCAAGGGATCATCAAGCATCTTATTTCTTGGCTGAAGGCCGCCTGCGGCGAGGAGGAAATTGACGCCCGCTGTCGCCGACTTCCCCCCAACCATAATATTCGCCTCTTCATGAACGGTATTTCAGATCTCAATCGTGTGACGGGCAAAGAGCACGACCAAATTTCCCGCTTTCTCCTCGGCATCATCGTCGACATCCAACTTCCGAACAATCTTTCGCCAACTCGACTCCTTGGGGCGGTTCGTGGCGTCCTCGATTTCCTACATCTAGCGCAATACCCCATGCACACATCAGAGACTCTGTCACACGTGGGAGACGGGTTACAACGTTTCCACAAAAACAAAAGCATTTTCGTGGACTTGGGTGTTCGGGACGATTTCAACCTCCCGAAGCTCCACAACTGCGCGCACTACCCGATGTACTTCAAGCTCTTTGGCTCCGCAGATAATTACAATACCGAATACACGGAGCGCCTTCATATCGATCTTGCAAAGGACGCCTACCGCTCGACCAACTTCAAGGACGAATTTCCCCAGATGACCCTCTGGCTCGAACGCAAAGAGAAAATATTTCGCCACGAGAAGTACATTCAGTGGCGGCTTGACGGCTGTCCAGCTCCTCCTACCGTGGCGCCGTTACCCCCGGGCATCGTTTACGAACGCCGTCTCAAAATGACGAAGCACCCTACTCTTAAAGCAGTTCGAATCAACACTCTGGTTGCCGATTATGGGGCTATCTTATTCCGTGATGCGCTCGCCCGGTTCATTATTCAATTCAATAACCCCACTCTCTCTCGAGCCCAGATTGAGGCTCAATCCGCGTCCGTTTCTCTTCATTTTAATCGCGTGCCAGTTTACCACCGGATCAAATTTATCACTGAAGATCCGTACACAGTTGGAGGTCCGGAAGACTCTGTCGTCGATTCGATCCATGTCCAGCCGCGGAAATCTGGTCGTTCGGGGAAGGAGCTTCCGGGACGCTTTGACACGGCGTTGGTGAATGATGGTTCCGGCGGGCTGACCGGGGTCGCCGGTGAGTCGGGTTCAATTGAATGATGTGTTCTGAATACTGATCTGTTACAGGCTATCGTGTCGCACAAGTCCATGTGGTATTTTCTCTGAGGCCACACCATGTCCAGGGGCTCTTCCGCGCGGGTGTCTCTCCTCCCAAGCACCTGGCTTATGTCGAATGGTTTTCTCCCTTCACGGCACAACCAGAACCACATCACCTGATGTACAAAGTCAAGCGCTCGATAAAAGACGGACAGCGGACCGCAAGCATCATTCCGCTCGCGAACATTCGGCGCAGCGTTCATTTACTTCCTAAGTTCGGACCGGTCGCTCCTCCAGAATGGACTTCGAGTAACGTATTAGACGAATGCCCCGCTTTTTTTGTGAACTGCTTTTCTGACCGTCATATTTATGCCACTCTGTATTAGGTTCAATGTATCTCTGTTTTACTGCTTTAGAAGAAGCCTCAGTTAGTAGCCCCACTGGGTTTGTCCGCAGGCAGGTTGGTCTCTCTCGACTTTGATGCGTAAGTTTGACGCCAACCTAATTGGTTAGCGGTAGTGTACAACTTGATGCGGCCGAGAAACTGTTCAAAACCAACCTGAATATTGCAGCTATGACCGGCAAGTGGGGATAAATTGCCAACCAGCGAAACCTGGAGGGAATTTGCCCCAATTGCCCACTATTGGCCCTCATTGGAAAGCAGGAACCAAATTCCCCCGAATTGGAGGTAAATTAAGGAAGGAGGTTTTTCCTGATGGGCGCGCCCTGCCGACTGTGGCGCAGAAGAACGATGTATCCTCAAGCCAACCTCACTTTCCGATATCCTACCACCCCCAGCCAGTAAGCCCACGGAAGATAGCGAATCCGCTGCCTTATCTACTCCTTGACCTCCCTTGGCTTCGTATCCCGAAATTTCGAGCCGCCATGGACGACTCCACCTTCCACAGCAACGGCGCTCCCAGCGTTAGCTGCCACTGCTGCGCTAATCTCCGTTCGGCGGCGCGGTCCTCCCCAGGACATACCGCGGTCTATTGGCGATTGAATATGAATACGACAAGTAGCTGATCCCAGAGCAGCTCACGCGTATGCGAGGAGGCGACGGCGGGCATCCGCGGGACACCGTGACGGTAGCTGTTGTTGGGTGCGGCGGCATGGCAGCTGGTCCGCGGTGCAGCTTCTGTCGTGCGTTCCCTTTCTCCTCTTTTTGCACTTCCTTTACATTGTCTTCTTCAGGGTCTCTCGCATCTGGCTCGTCTACATCTACGGCTTCAAGTTCTCCTCTCTCAATCCGCCCGCGACCGCGCCTGGCGGATGTCAGCCGACCCAAAAATGTGTCGACGCGCGCGTGCCAGTGGAGCGGTGGCGCAGGAAGCGTGCAGCGCGCTGCTGGAGGGCGCGGATTGGTTCATAGGTGCGCGTTCGCTGTGAGGTCCAGAGGTGCAGGAGGAAGGGAGGTAGAGCGAGGTGGAGAAAGCGTCTGCTGTTGACTACGTCCAAGTAATGGCGTTGAGAGTCACGACTTGAATATTACCTCTCCAGTTTGACTGACTCGAGGCGAGCTAGGGGCTACATGCGCAGTAGTAGTAAGAAGTCTTCACTTGATTGGCGGCGTAGTGAGTAAGCTGGTCGAACCCTCGCCGCGAGAACTTGTACGCGGAGTTCAGTGGCCATGCGGGGATTCGAAGAGCTGTGTGGAAATTGAAGCTGGACATTTAATTGGTCAGTAACAGTCGGCCGTTGAGCAAACCCGCTGGCATCTCTTCCCCTCAGCGGAGACCCGGCGAAGGCCGTCAGCGGGGTACTGTATTTAAAGAGGAGAAAGGTAGGCGTAGCACTACCTTATGTCCGGCTTTCTCTTCATTTGGGGGCGAAACCCGACTACCAGGCCAATAGAGAACCACCTCTCCCCGAGCCGAACGATGGACATACAGCAATGCCGACATCGACCAATTATGTTCCTGGCAGAAGCACACCATATGCTACCGAGTGTCTTTACACATTACACATGCTTTAAGCCTGTGGATGCATTTCTGTGCGTTCAATCCAGATGTTGTCCAAGTTAAATTGAAGTGAACTCGAAATTGACAGAAGGTCAGTGGTGGGCATTGGGCTTCCAACCACATCAAATTCGCATTCAAGTTCGAGGCGGACATGACTTCCGCTCTTCATTCAAATCTGTAGTACGATTGAACACCCCATGTCCCCGCCAGACACGACAATTTGACTCTGGGATAACCACATTGGCGCCCTGAGCTCTGAGTGAAGTCATCGACCCCAACGCTCCAAATGTTGAGCCCTCCACCATGATGTTGAATTCCTGCCCAGACGGCAATGCGAATCGGGCGGTAGTATGGCACAAGTGGCGCCAACACGGCGGCAATTTCATCTTTGGTGGCGCCAGTTGGCGCCCGAAGCGCCACTTTCACCATAACCGTATAATGCTGAGGATGGGGTTACGATCAGTCCTGAGGCTGTTGCCATCCGAAGATCGGTGTACCTCAGCGCTTGTGCCATTTGCCTTACGTTGGCAATTAGGACATATACGAGTCTAAAAAATCATACAACGCCGACTTGAGCGGCACCTCCTGTATATAGTGATATCGAAATGTATATTTATCCGTGCCAGTGTGGACGTGGGCGTAGTCTATAGGACATAAGGAAGGACAGTCGCGTATACCCCGAGGACACGCGCGGGAGGACGATGGGGGCGTGGGCCCGGGACGTACAACAACGCGAAAGGAGCGAGAGAAGGTTACGTGAGGCGAGGGCCAGCGGCGCGGGTCCCGGGGAAGCAGGGGACGAGTCCATATCGAATGAGGTCAAGTGAGCACCAACGGATGCGGGGTACGAACGAAGGCGGCCGAGGGAAGCGGGGCGCGCGGAGACGAGGGGAATGAGGTAATGAAGCAACGCGCAGTGACGAGGGACGCGCGGAGGGCGTAGAAAACGAGCGGACGAGAGGACGCGCGCGCGAAGGTGTAGCGCGCGGGGTGTAGCGCCGGTGGAACTCGGAGAACGGGGAGAAGCACAGCTGTGCACGCACCTAGATGTCGTACTTTGCAAATCGCGCACCATATTCCTTTGATTATTCACCGGCAGCGACTTCGGGATCCGCTTGCCCGCGTCCACAGGTCGTACGCCGCGGCGTGCTGGCCGAATGTTGCGGGGAGCGGACCTACTTTTGTATTAGCACATCTGCCAAGACGGGTATAAGGAGATCGGCGCGGGCGCGCCTAAGAGTAATTGGAGAAGGACGCGAGAGGCAAGACGCATCCACAGCCGGCAACACCCGCACACATCACTCCTCCAACACGCCCAGCACGCCCAGGGTCCACCTCGTCCCGCCTCGGGCAGCGGCAACTGCTTTACCTCCCCGGGCACCGCTGTACAGCTGTGCTGAAGATGTGGGGGTGCCAGCGGGGGCGGTATACAAGGAGACATCCAAGACGCACAGGTGGCGCCGGACGGACCACGCGAAGGGTGCGGGCGCGCGCGAGGTCGAATATCGTGCCAGTGCGCATGTAGACGGAGAGCTATAAGCGCAGGAATGGTGAGCTGGCACCGGCGGAGAAGGGGGAAAAGAGGGAGAAAGAGACGCATCTTAATTCCCCGCACATGAGAATACTTCAGCAACTCGACGGTCGACTTCGGTCTGGATATTGTCGATCGTGTGTCGACACCCGCTGCCTGCTGTCCGGTTCTCAACGCGTCGATGGCGAGCGAACGAACACGCGCCTACAACCCAATCCGCGCCCACCAGCAGTGCACCTCCATCCTCCTTGCGCCCAAGCTCTGCGCGCACCCAACGCATGAACTAATGCAAGACGCGCACTATGCACTTCACGCCCGCGAGGCGCGCGGTCGCGTGCTTGTTGAGCGCAGGCCCTTGGAAATTTACGGTGTATCCATAGGTGGCTTCAGCTTCCGCCCGCTCCGGACGCAGCTCATCGCGACGACGTTCGCGGCGACGCAGGCTTGACCAGGACATCTCGCGCTCCGTCTATTCCTCCGCCACATCCGAGAGCAGGGCGCGACGGGTCTACTGGTGGTCGATGGGCGGAATGTAACGAGAGCAAAGTGGGACTCAGAGGAGGAGCGAGGCTGAGCCTGCGGCGTCCGCAAACGAGCGACGAGGAGTCGATACGGGAGCAGCGCGCGTTGAACTATGCGTTTTCGGCGAGGGGATAGCGCAGCACATCGATGATCGCCACATCGGTCGTCGTCTTCGGGTACGGCGTCGTGGGGAGCTGGGCTGCGGTGACGCTTCAAGTTGTCCGAGCGTGCGTTGGCCCCCTCCTCTCGTTCTTTAAATGGCTGCATCCGTCTTACCATTTGGTCTTGCCGTCGTGATCAAGTCTTGATTTGCAGTAGCGTCTCCAAGATGAACGCAGGAAAAGCGAAGGCAGATAGTGAGGCGACGGGAATTTTCGTCGTCGGCCTGGGTCTATCCGTGGCCGAGCGACGAGGTGGGAGGAGTTGGGCGGAGGAGAAAGGCAGAGGATTGTGTGTTGCTTGTGTGGCTGTAGTGATCCGTGTGACCTCTCATCTCGAACCACGTAATCAAGTTGACATCACCTTTCCGCTGTATTCTGTTCGTTCGGTTCAGAGTGGTGACTGGGAATATAAAGTACTTCGAGATTTTTGGAAAGCTTCAATTCACCCGCAGCAGGACTGTTGGGACTGTGCCGGCTCAAGTTGATCCCGGAAAGTTGAAACTGATGCGTCCGACGGACTGCCAGGTTTAAATTCAAGACAGATCGGCATTTGACTCCACTCTTTATAGTGCGATTGACTTCTTGAGTGAGAATTAATGCATAAAGCCTCGAGGCCCGAATTTAAACAACGCAGCTCGATCTTTGAAATAATTGGTTTTCTATGGCGGTCCGATGAAGGTACGAAGATGAACACGAGCGCCCTGTTGTCTAAAATGCCGCCTGACCCCGAATTGAAGGGAGGCTCTGCATAACAGAAGCGTATGCGACGTATGTTCAGTAGATGCCCAAATGTGCTATCAGATATCTTCTACTCAGCTGCGGGGGTCCGCTTAGGTGAATAGTCAAATGGAGATTTTCGATAACCCCACGCTCGAACGATCCATCACCGGACACCGGAACGAACGGGTGCTTCTACAGCAATTCGGTCAAACGTGGTTAATTTTCAGGAGTCACACTCCTAGTGCTAGCGGGCCATTTGACCTCGAATACATGCTAGTGAAACTCGAGTGAATCCGATCACTGTTGACGAAACAAGCAAGGAGTTGTTCATCTGACCGGGCCGAGAAATAGACGATGCGGACTTGTGTAACGAGGAGCGAAAGAAGCAGGAAGATATTACCTGTGCATCTTTTCCTCTCTCAGAAAAATAAGAGTCGGGCACGACGGCGGTCACCCAGCCCCAAATCCCATGGGGACCTTCTGGCTTTGAGCCTAAATCCAAGGGAGTAGAGAAACCTTAGCAAAACAGATGAGTGCTACGAAAGCACCCCGCCTTTTGTCCCTGAGGATTGTCTGAACGGGAGGAGAAATATGATTATGCGAAAGGCCCGACAATTCGACACAGGCCAAAGTTACGACAGAAGAGATCAAGACTGCCTATTATCGTCCTGGCCCGGATCGAACGCGCGCCTCCTGCCTGCACCAGAAGCCCTTTATAATTTCGAAGAGATGCACATCATATGCTGTCGGGTTCCTTCGAACTTGAAGTCGTACAAGGGAATACCAGCGAAACGAATGAGTGTTCATGAAACTAGGGGGATATCCGGAGGATCATATGTCCCGCAGTTGAAAATGCGTATGTGTGCACAGCGCCTCAACGACGTGGCTCAAGGGGAGTAAATCGAAATTATCAACGTCCCCCGCCTCACTCAAATCAACCTGCCCCGGATCGAACGGGAGTCTTCTGCCTCGAGCAAATGCAAACGGGGTGTTTCTATACCCTTTAGACTTCAATCGTACGAGTGAGACCCGGGTCTGAAAACCAAGAAATTGGGGTGATATCTGTGCAATCATACGGCTTGGCCAACAAATAGGGAATCTCGAATGCCCAGGCCCGGAGTCGGGACAGTCAACACGACACTACGAGTTCTTCCAAGAGGTATCGTCCGACGATGACCCAGCCGCGGATCAAACCGTCAAACGGGGCTGGTCATAAGCGAATTACTTCGAGTGCTACATATAAACGAGAATAGTGGGACTCGGTATGTAAGCTACATCCGTGGTCGACTGCGCAAAGCAAGGCGCGAAGACACCCATAATTATAGTTCCCGCGATCAACGCATCAAATTCCTTCAAGCTCCGATGGCTCACCAATCTTGATGTGATCACTATAGTGGCACCTCGGCACTGTCGGCAGTAGCGCTGGGAGATGATGGGATTCGTAAGCGGGCAGCCTCCTCTCCTACTAATAGTACTATCGGCTGCTCTCCGTAGGCTCTAGCGCGGAACTAGGGCGGCGCTTTCCGCATCACCCACGCAGTCGTCATGGCCCCCCTCGATGGGTTCCCACGTCGACTCGACGGTCCGCACGAATCCACGATGATGACGAGCAGCACTGCGTCGCATGCGCTTTTCCGCGAGTGACTCAGCAAGAAGCGCGCCCGGCCGACGGTGGCGCAGAAGAACGACTCGCCATCGGAGATCTCACCCAAGGTCCATCTCCGCGTGTTGTGACAGCGAGCTCATCTCGACATTCCCTCAGAAATTCATCAGGATCGTGTCCCAGTGTATTGCGGGGTGAGTGTCGAGCCTATTTTTCGTGCGGGTATCTGAAGCTCATATCTAGGGCCACGATCATTCAATTTAGTGACAGGCTGATTCAAAGGATCCACTTTCATCATGATTTGCACAGACCCATGGGAATCCCGCTGGGTTCGGATTCAAGCTAGCTTTCGAGGAGAGCGAGGCTAGAGGGGACTAGGGAAATATCTGTCAGCCACTTGCCATTCCACGCCCTAATCTGGCTCGCTCGTCCGTTGGTCCCTCGGGCGTTTCACTCACAACGGACCCAGCAAAGATCATCATGATAAACGCCGTCTTCGAACTTTTAGCGCGTACCTGGGACTCCCCTGATATGCGGCTATAGATATCGAATATCATGATCGAGTGCATCGATCCGGGGGCGAGAGATGTCGTCCGTAGGATCCCCCCACCCACGGATCCCTTAGCTCCCGACTATGAGGTGCGCTCTGCGCACCTTCCTCCCACTCTTTTGTCCTTATACCCTAGCGCTACTGCTCCTTTTCCTTGCCCAAGCTAACCTTGGAAGCGCAAGCCCGGTCAGGGGCACCTCGCATATCGTCGCTGGAGAGCTGGAGGTGGGTAGGAGGCGGGGAAGCCTCGGACAGGTGCGTCTGAGATTGTATGGGCGTCGAATTTGCGCTCAAGCGCTGCACTAGTCACTCGCGAGACCCGACCAAGCACCTACCCCTGGTGATATCGGAATGATTGTCACCGGCTTAATGTGAGCAGCTCGATCTTCATTGACCTCGCTCGAATTGAGAATTCTCGCCGCAGACATGAATTGGGTCCTTTGGCTCGCCGGAGATTTGGGCACCAGACGACCATATTTATAACGACATTTACGGTTGGGGATGGACCTTTCCCCACCACCGATGAGCCGCCCCCGGCCCCGCCCTCTACAACGACAACGGAAACCGCAACGCCGTCGAGCACTACCTCCGCTGTGTCTTCAACCCACACCACAGCAGTCCCTCCCACGTCGTCGGCGCCGAGCGGCAGCAGCGTCGGCCCCACTCGCACGTCAAGCACCCCCGCAACCAGTCCCCCGCGTTCCACCCCCACCGCATCTTCCAGCGCACACAGCACAGCTCCCTCATCGAGCACTCAACCCCTCAGCCCAGGCACCTCTACGTCCACCTCATTTCCGCTCTCCTCGACCTCATCCTCATCGGCGTCCCCTGAGCTATCTTCAGCTTCGCCTACCCCGATCACCGCATCGGCATCCAGCAAATTCGACCATGTCCCTGTGCTCGTGGGGACGCTCATCGCCGCCGTCGTCCTCGCGCTGATTGCAGCGCTCTGCATCTACCGCCGCCGGCGCCTGCGCCGCGAGTGGGACGCGGTGCGCGTGCATCTCCCCGAGGATGGCTGGCAAGGTGCTCAAGCCGCGTCCGACCCTAAAAATCAGCACACGGAACCTCAGCACACCGCCAGCCCGATGGACTCCCCCTGGAACGGGTCTGACGTGCGCCTCCTGGGGCCCACCGACAATCCACCCCCGAGCCCTAGCAAGTCGCACTCCGCGTCCCCATCGCCCGCCCCTTCCCCGTCGCCCGTGCCCGTTCCGCGGAGTCCGTCGCCCGCTTTCGTATCGGAGAAGCACGACGACTCGCACGCAAGCGTCACAATCTCGCGCGCGCCAACGTTCGTCACGTTCGACGACCGCACGCCCCCGACGCCGCCGCCGCACTACTCGCGCCCGCTGCCCAGGATACCAATTGCGACCGCGTACTAGGCTTCCTCCGCGTCTGCGTATTCGGATGATTCGTATCCCGCTCCTGCTGTTATCGGCGAGCATGACACTCGTATTTATTGCGCTTTGGGTAGACGTAGACAGAACCTGTCTCCGTCACGCGATGCGAGCGGCGGCTTGTTCCTATACACACACATCATCCTCTCTTTCGCCGATCTTGCTGCTTGGCAACTGAATCCGTTTCGGGTGCGCTCTTCCGTCGACCGTGTACAAGTACAGCCCACATGACTAGGATCCCCCAAATAGCGACCCCGCATCATCTGCGTCCCAATCTCACGCAAGTGGCATATCGTGTTTGATCGGCCTTAACATCAACTTTGACTCGGAGCTCGGGCCTCGTTCATAGATCCCGGACTCTACTGGCTGGAGACCTGTTGTTTGCCGTCATCGGTGTCTCACAATTGCATTCTGCTTTCCCTCGGTGCATCTTTCCCGGAAATTCGCAATGGACACGGTATACCATATCTGTTCCTGCTATAGGATTCCCAGCCTTGATCATGCTACACGCTATACTTGCCATGTATCATGATATCCCCCAGGTCTTCTGTCCCTGGCATCTCCCACGCATGATCACCGAGTTCTCTCCCTCCCCCCCGTGGCATCCTAACCCGCGTCGCGCTTTCCTTTTCTCTCCTCACCTGAGTCACTCTCTTCTTGCCCCCTACAGACTCCAGGCCGCATTCTGTCTCTCACTGTAGTCGCGAATCTCACGCCGGGGCATTACTCACAACAAGGTGTACAGTCGAGGTGCGTAGTCGAGCCCTGCGGGACTTGATACCGCACTTAGTCCTGACTCTAGTCAAACTCTCCAGGTCAATTAATCGCATGTGGGCGCCTGCATAAGAGTATGAGGTGCGCAGCCTCACTCGTACTCGTGCCCCGAGATCGAACAGTGTCTTAGACTCGAGCGCCGTACCGAGACATCGTCCCGTCGCCGCGCCCAGAGCCGGGAAATCGCTGATTTTCCCTCGCGCGACCTACTTCCAATTTCGCTTCTGCTAGATCCTACGAGTCCACCAACGCCGCTTGTGTCGCCTCTCCTCCCACTTCACCCCGTCGATCCTCCTCTCCCTCCCGGATCACCGACACCAGCGCCGAGCTCACCATCTCCCCAGCCCCAACAGCCGCCCGCCCCTCCGCCCCAGCCGCTCGCTCCTCACCATTCTCTTCCGCGGCGCTCCAACCTAGTTCAGACGTCGAATACCCCATCGCCGAGCGCCTTCTCCAGCGCGAGCTCTGCAACCGCGAGTAGAGCCACACGCACGTCGTCCGCATACCCTGCGTTCCCGAGCGCACCGGACCCATCGCCGTCGATCCTGAGGACGCTCTCCTCGAGCGTACCACCTGCGTCTTCTGTGTCGTCTCCGTCGGCACTTCCGTCTTCCTCGGCTGTATTCTCGGCTTCCTCGGCTGTATCCGAGCCAACGACTCTCGCGGCCTCTACAGCATCCAACCGCGCGCGCGTGCTCGCAGGGACACTCGTCCCACCTCTCATCCTCATCATATTGGTAGTTATTGCGTGTATTCGCCGCCGCCGCCGTCGTCGCCTGCGTCCAAAGCGAGACCAGCACCGTGTGGGCTTTGCAGAAGAGGCGTATAAGACTCCTCCGGCCTCGAGCGATGCGACTACACCGCCCGAAGATTCCGAACTGCTTTCAACTGCGAAGCAGGCGCCCCAAACTCAGTCTGCTGCCCCTCATTGCAAGCAGGGCCCGAGCTTGTACGACCCCATATTAACGCGGTCCCAAGCACCCGAGGAATACCCGCCCCCGACCCCGCCCCCGCGCTATGCACGCCCGCTGCCTAAGATACCCTCCACGGCTTAGTACTTATGATACGGAGTTTCTGATCTCGTTTTGTAACTTGATTGGAGTGTGCTTGTGGGAACGATACACTGAGCGAAGCTCGCGGGACATCCTAGCGCCAGATCTATGCCCGCCTAGATTTTCATACCGTCCTGCTCTTCCCAAACCTCCGGCAGTAGAGGATATGTAACTCTGGTGGGCGTATCGTTAGCTTGGTATTCCCTGTGCCGTGATGGAGATAACAGGGCGAGGGGGTCACCAAACCAACGCTGTACCCGCATTAAAATTTAAATAAACGTAGTCCAAATTTCCAAGGGAGTACTTGCACGTGATTGGATGCTAGTCGGGATTCTCGAAATTCCCAGTGCAGGAACACGCGGACATACGACATTGCGTAGTTGAGCAAAGTCGGATAGTATACGATCCTTCGAGAAATCTGACTCCCATGCCTATGGCCATCTCGCAACAACGCCTTCTGGAACAGTCGACTTTAGTACTTTAGATATTCAGGCTTCCACAGGGCTCCTAGGCGCTCATGAAGAGGGAGGGGTTCCCGGACGGGCGCAACTGTGTTCCAGAGAATGAATGGTAGCATAGCCGTGGGACGCGGCTAACAGGCAACACATGACTCATTGACTCAACACCCGGCGCCAAAAAAGGAAACTCTTCAAAGAGAGACTGTTGTCAGGAATTGAACACAGCAGACGAAGATGAAAGCGCAATCTCGGGCAGTGGCAACTCAGGCATATGTCCGATAGAAGGTGAGCTTCTGGAGCATAGACATGGGAGCGACCCAGCGCACCCAAATCGTGGATTGTAGTGGGAAGTTGGGTCTTGCCGTGTACGGGAGGGTGTCGGAAGATCCCCTCGCGCGGGATCTACGTAAGTTTGCATATCTTGCACATGCATCTCCCGTTGCTCCCGCGCCTCCCGCACCCGTACTGCACCTCGCGCGGCCTCATCGGCCCTCGCCTGGACCTCGCGCAGTTTACCGCGCGCTTCTGAACTCGCGGCCGCGCGGCCAACCGCTGGGATGGACGGTACCTCGTACGCGGGTCCCGCTCTCCTCCGCGTGCCTCACTCACGCGGTGGCACAGCAGCGCGCGACGTCACTTCGGGAGGAGCGCGCCAACGCGGGGCTTGCATGGCGTGCGCGTCGACTCGGCGCGTGGCGTTCCTCGGGGGGCTGGAGCTGGAGTGCCAGTGTGTTGATACCCTCCCCCGGCGTTGACCGAGGGCGCCGGCGCGGCAAGCGACGTTGTGCGACCTGTCTTGCAAGTAGGATCCTCCTGCAAAGGGGTGATTGTATCCGAGAGATTGTTGAAGACAGGCGTAGCCGAGTTGACAGACGTAAGAAGGAGTTCTATATAAGATGTTGGCAGGGATCTGCGGGGTCTAAAGGCTTAGCACCGCCGACTGTATACTAGTGGGTGTCTCTGATCGAAACCAAAACTGTTCTGATCATCAACAACGTTAACGATTCAATCATCAGGGCAATTCAGTCATTGACGTCGTGGTGGATGAGTGGCCTGGCACTGGGATTAGTACATAAAAGGACGTTCACGTTGGCTTGGAGATTGTGCAAACCATTCAAATTGGTCAGCCGCCGTAGGAACCGTGCGAGGAATGTGCCGGAAGGGGGCAAAAAGGACCCGGCTGGAAGCTTCTTCACCATGTATCAGAGATGAGTAGGTTAGTTTGTGCGGACAAACCGCACTCGAAGCACTCCGCGGAACTGCGCTTCACAACAAGATCAGGTTCTATGTCTTGAGCCATGTCGCTCACAGCCAGTGAGCGGCCGGAAACAACGCGAAGCGAAGCGTAGGCCCAGTGGATGGGTGCGTGATCTATGTCCCGCATATATTTTGGTGATTGCTTCACATGAACGAGACCCTGTTTCGGGACACCATAAAAGATGTCCGGGGAGCAAGGAAGCACCATCTCCTCGATTCCCTAGGAGCAGCAAAATGGCCTCCCCACTGGCGCCCACGTACGGTGCGCGATCCTTTGCCCCTCCTTTGCCTCCCACCCACTCTTACTACCTCGTTCAATGAAGGCATATGGATGGTTGCACAGTACTTCATCTCCATGTACGTGCTTTCAATGCCCTCAGCGTCTGGCTTCTCACTTCTCCTAGACTGCTGGGGATGGGTCTCCTGCAGGTCTACCTGTGCGTAGACTAGCCACGGCCGACCACTGCCCAAACTGAAGTTCATCGTCATGCAGGTACTTCCATTGGTACAGCACGGTGGATCACTGGGGTATCAAGTCGACGGTTCGCCTGCCTTGTGTTCTAATAGACAATTTGAATGATTCCGACTCGGATTCCAGGTTATTTTGATAACGTCAGTTCTCCACCTGAGATGCCTTGAACCGGAGTTGACCCGCTTGCTCAGTGTGCTCGAAGTTCTTCAGTCGTCGCTATTCTTCAGCGCAACGTACTCCTTGCTCATCGACGGATTTGGGAGCTTTGAGGGGCTTGGAACCATTCCTTGGTGTGTTGGATATTGCGCTCTGTAGTCGGTGTCCGTTACTCACAACTGCGAAGGCAAGCACCGACCCAATTGCTCCTGCTGGTGAGGTTTCTCCCATACCATCGGAGCGTTGCACTCAGTTTACGTCCTTGCAGTACATGTCAACATTTGTGGCCCAATTGTATGTTTGTCTCGCTATGAACCAGGATTGTATACTAACGAATCACAGATACTTCGCCTATTGCATCTTCATCTGTGCGTGTGCTGCCTTGATAACCACCATATGTTCATTCGTCTGTGATAGTGCACAAGAGGAGGTTGCTTATCCCCCTGGCTATTGCCTTCATCTCAACTGTAGCTTTTGGTACGTCTGCTCCCTGAACTTGCTCCCGTACGGCGGTTGACAGGTTGGTCACAGGTGCGGGCATAGGTACGCAGCGACACTTGCTAGTGGATGTTCATGCGCTCTCTGACCGGCGACCGTCCGTGCAGCTCAATTTGTTCTTACGTCCGTAGCATATGTTTCCCCCCCGGATTTCCAGTCTGAATGACGTTGACAGGCTCCATAAAATCAAGTTCTTCAAGGACTTGCCCTCGACCTCGGTACGTGCTCTACACGCACGCGGGTACTCGACCACTGCATTTACGTTCGTCGCAGTGGGCAACCAACACTCAAGCAGCCTTGTCGTTGACCTCCGATATCATGATCACCGCCGGTCTGTCTTGGCGGGTGAGCGGCAGCAAAACTGGAATACAATCGTTCGTCCCCGTTGTCTATATATATACGTCGAGACACCTCGCGGCTAACGGGGCTCCCAGTTCGAATACCACGCTAAATTTCGTCATCATGACGCTGATCAATCGAGGTGTCCTTACCATGGCCACCGCGCTCTTGAACATGGTTTTGGCGAGTCGTCTCAGCTCGTACACACCCCCTCATATCTAATACCTCTTTAGTTCCTCACCAAGCCGGGAACGTTCTACTTCATCTTCGTGCTGTTGATTAGTGGGAAATGTGCGCAGCGCTCCGCCCTATCAGTTCCTGACCAACTAACTCTCCTCCAGTCTACATGAACAGCATGTTGGCAATGTGAGACCTACTCTAGCCCCCGCTGCTTCAACCTGACTTAGAAATGCAGGCTGAACACACGAGCGCACATCGGAAACACTGAGCCCACGACGGACCACATTGCCTCGCTTGCGCATAAAGAAAGCTCGAATAATCAGGCCGCGAGCGTGGAGAAAGATCCGTGAGTCGCGGTTCAATATGAATCTGAAAAGCATTTCTGATCTCCCCGTAGGGAAGTCGCGTCGTAAGAGTACTGAAATCTCTTTTTCTTCTTTTGGTAACCATGGTTGTTTCGATATCTTACGTGTAATGGAATTGTGTTTAGTCCTAAGTTACGGAAGAAATTGGACAGCCCGTGGGCCGGGATCCAGACGTCGGGCATCGTTCGTTGCCTTGCATTTACATACGAATGTAGGTGGGATAATATTACCTTTACAGAGATCAGTATGAGACTGGGCTGGAGCACGAGCGACTGTGCATGCTTTGAATAAGGCGGCTTAGCCAGGGCTGCGGCGATTGAATGGGCCAAACACAAATCGCCAGGAGTTAAAAGCATCGCAAGAACGAAACGTAGCTCAGACTGTCGTGCGCATCTCTTCGTGGTCACGTCATCGGGTGTCGGGGGCGCACCGTAGAATAGCGCCGCAAACTCGCCCTAGTGCATTCAGTGCTGTACATTTTCGGACGCAGACTCCAGGTCAAGACGAAACATTTACTTCTTTACAGCGTACAAAAACCCGTCGTATCCCTTATCGCCAACGGTACCCATCGTGGTCGCGTCGACCTCGGGATCACCCTTCACGGATTGGAGGAGCGCGCGCACGCCCTCGACCTGCGGGTCGGTGTAGTTCGGGTCTGCGACGCGCCCGTAGCGCACGACGTTGTCCACGATCTAATATTCTTCAACACTGATTTCAGGGTTGGACAGAACAGAGGGCCTCACGATGATACCGCCCTTGCGCACCAGGCGCTTCGCCTCTGCGAAATACATCTTGTTGCCCTGCTTATCTGCGTCGATAAAGATGAAGTCGAACGGAGGGGCGGGCTGCATCTGCTGCATCGACTCGTGGGCAGGGCCGACGAGTATTTGGATTTTGCTGGTAAGGCCCGCGCGGTCAATGTTCTGCTGCGCGACCTAGAGCAGCGGCAATATAGAGACTATTTGAGATAGAACGAATATCGACCGACCTTCGCATGCAGCTCGCTCAATTCAAGCGTAACGAGCTCGCCATCCACGGGGAGCGCGCGCGCGAGCCAAATTGTCGAATACCTTCATTCCAATCCAACTCCACAATCAGCCTTCCTTCCAACCTCCCGGTCGAGGAAAAGACTGCGCTCACCCGCCTAGCGTCCCCACCTCCAAGACCCGCTTCGCCCCGAGGGAAGCCACGAGGAGGTGCAGGAACTTGCCCTGCGCAGCGCTCACGGCGATCTCCGGCAGGCCGTTTGCACTGCTGTTGGTAAGCGCCGCGTCGAGGACCGCATCTGGTGTGTGCAAGAAGGAGTTGAGGTACTGGTCCGAGCGGGCCCAGTCTTCGAGGGAAGTGGGCTTGAATGTTTGCTGCGACATGGTGGTCCAGCGCAAGCGAGGCTGATCTGATAAGAGCCGGGGACTGCCGGCCCGGTCACGTTCTTGGAGCCCCTATCCTCTTCAGGGTGGGGTTGAGGCGTGAGAGGAAAGAAATCCCAGATGAGACCACGATCTCTCGCGAGAAATTGGCGTGCCCATGTCCATATATCACGCGACTTCGTCGTTCTAGTCGATTTCTTTCTCTAAAATGGTTCTGGACAATGTCGTCATCCTATCATCTTGATCACTCGAGTCAACGCACACCCTTCCCTACACTATACTTCGAAGCAACACCCGAGATACGGTAGTTGTTCCTGCTGGACTCTGAGATTCACGCGACCCTGGAGCATAAGGCTCCAACCATTTCGTTTCCGTTTGTGAAAGTCCACAAACTAAACGGAAACGGTGAAAATATGTTTAAAAATCGTTTAAACTGTTTATAAATGGTATGGTCAGGTAACATTCTTGCACCTCTGTGAATGGATTCACTGTAGTGCTTGGGGTCACTTGATGGCTTCCAGAGTCTCATATCTATCTTCAACGTCAATGCTGGGGGTTATTTAGGGCCTGAACATACGAGTTTAGTTTTACCGAGATGCCCGGGAGCGGTTAGGTCTGGAGATATCTCGATAATCGAGTATCCACGGCGAGAGCTGAACATCTTGTGGTTAGTTCCAATGTTCAACCGTCTTGTTGTGCACCATAATTATTATCTGAGACCCCTTAGCGGGCCGGACTAGTTAGTGGGCCACTTGCCTAATACAAGGTGCTGTGATGAAGAATCCCCGAATGTGGTGCTTATAGGATGGAATATGGCCTATCGCTACACTGTATGTCGGGAGGCTTCTTGATCTGTTACCACCACCATCTCCACTTTTCCCACGCCGACTCCCCGCTGTCGACGACGGGATAAACGGGGCTGGATGTGGTCGATGGGTCAAGAAGGGCGTGAGCCAGGGTCTGAGCCCAAGGGTGACCTCCACACCCGCGTAGCCTGCGCTACACCGCCCACTGTAGCGGAAGGAGCCTTCGAGCCCGATTATCATTATGCCGTATCAGGCCTTATACTGTCGCCCACTCTTTTGAGCGTGCCGCGCAACCCCACTGCTTTAACCCGACCATCAGGTGTGTACCTGGCCATTCCCTACCCCCTCGTCCCCTCCCTCGGACGCACCGCCCTACCCCGAGTCATTGTGACCCCATCTCGGCTCCGAGGCTATTGCGCTGTCATGACGCAATCGTCACGTGATCAAACAGGTGATTTCTTGGTCGCGTTCGTGCGTTCGTGAGTGTGAAAATAGAGATTTTCTGGCCAATGCCACCTGCTACAGTTAAATTTTTGCTCTGTGAAGCTTGTTCTTTCCCGGACTGTATACTACTGCCAGGCCCATTTTTTTAAGCTGGACTTTTGCTCGCAAACATTGTTTCTCGCTGTCTTTCAGTACGAGGTTCCGGTCAGGCACGACTCTGATGCGAGGCTTCAACAACTCGTCGAGCTTCAGTTTCTGTCACGCCAAGCTGCCTGCTAAGAGTGCCTAAGGAACAGACCACATATGTTCTCATGACTTAGTTTAAATTCATTCTCTGATGTCTGCCAGTCTGATCTCTAAATACAAATCTACACAAGTTTTGATGCATTGAGACGTGAAGCAAATCGTCCGAACTAAGTGGCTGCTTTCCCAGATCCATTGAGCCTGGAACCCTCAACATGCCACATTCCCTTTCAAGAGGTACAATTCCGGCTAGAAATATTATTTAAATCCTACGACGGCGGTCTTAAAACGCACCCAAAACATGCCTATGAACAACACAAATATTCAGATTAGTACCGAGGGCCCTCCTGGTTCACGGGAGGGTTTCGGGGACGTGGTACATCCCTCTTGTCAGTGCCTGCCGGCTACGAGTTCAGAGAGTGAAATCAGCAGGAGTCGGGGTGATCCGGGGCCTAGCTCCGACTACCCAACATGCGGCCCCTTCTGTAGCGGCTCTGCTGCTCTGGCTGCTACAGCGACAGGTGAGGGGCAGCATCCATGTTCCCCTACAGACCTTCGAAATATGACTCCCACAGACCATGATTCACCATGGTTGATGCCCATATCAACTGCAGTGACTCCCGATCTGTGGAACACAAACGGCCGTATTACGAATGGTACAAATGCAATTCCGGATATAATTATGGGAGATGTAGAGGGAACGTTTAATGACTCCCATGCAAACAATTCTAACGCTGCAGTACAACTTTTAAACAAGCAAACCTATTATGCCAATATTGACTTGCTGCATGCACCATCAGACAGAAACCAAGGAAATAAAGACAGGCAATGCCTTATCCCTGAAAATTGGGAAGAATTGAATACACAGATTAGACAGAGGAACAAACCTCCGAAGCTCACTCGTTCAGCGAAGTTCACTCGTTCAGCGAAGTTCACTCGTTCGAACGTAACAATTGCATCCCAAAATATAAATGGGAGAGACAAAAATAAATCCATGAGCAACACAGGACACAAACTCAATTACATGAAGAGAGTAGTTGATGAGAAGAGGATAGGTGTTTTCGCCTGGCAAGAATCACACATGGATCATATCACTGCTAGCCAATTCAACAACATTTATGGGAAATGGTTCAAACTGTTCAACTCTGGACACCCAACAAAACCTAACTCCACAGCTGGAGTTAGCTTCCTCCTGAACAAAAAATATGTTGACACGGAAAACGTAAAAGAGTATGTCCTCATTGAGGGCCATGCAATCATGCTTGTTATCCCATCACATCGGGGAGAAACAATAAACATTCTGAACATCTATGCCCCAAACACCCCTCTGGAAAGAGAGAGGATGTGGGCCCGATTATGGCATTGCTACTTAGAAAATCCAGGACTTCCATTTCCAACTGAAACACTGGGCGACTGGAACTTTGTTGAAAACATTAAAGATCGTACGTCGAACAAGGAAGAGACAGTACCTCTGAGCTTCATATGCCTGAAGGCCCTCTTCCGCATGCAAGATGGTTGGCGTACAACATTTCCTGATGCGAACGAATACACTTGCTTCCAAAAGCACACCAATCTAACCACAAATGAGACACATGTATCTGGCTCACGTCTTGACCGAATCTATGTACCGGTAGACCGTTTTAAACGATATCGAAATTGGTCAATTGAACCTAGTTTAATTGCCAGTGACCACCACTTGATTTCTGTCCAATTGACATGCCGGCCAGATGAGGAGTATGGGCCAGGAATTTGGAACTTACCTATATATCTCCTCAAAACACCAAGATTTATGAACTACATTTCTATCCGATCAAAACAGCTCATGGAAGAGCTGGAAGAGTTGAACCGTACTGAACGGCAAAGCCAGCAGAACATCCAAAACCTTTGGCACAAATTCAAGATTGACCTTACCGCAGAAGGTAAAAAATGCTCCCGCTTGGTTAAAGAAAGATCCCGCCAAATCCGCACCTGGACGGCACAGAAACACCTCGTTATCAACGATGCAGATATGCCTACTGAGGACAAACATCTTGCAATACTACACCTAGAGGGAAAGATTGAAACCTATCTTAGAGAAGAAGCTGACCGTCAGAAGGCCCAGTCAGAGGCACGGTACGACATTGAGGGTGAAAGCCTGAAGACTGACTATTGGACTCGTTCCACCAAGGAGTATCACCTGAGGAACACTATAAACAAATTTAAGACAACAGATAATGATTCAACTGTACCCTGCTTTGAAACTCGCCCAAAACGAATGGCCAAGATGGCCCGGGATTACCACAAGGCAACACAATATGTTGATGTTTCCGATGACGACTATGGTCGAATGATGTGTACTGAGGAAGTGCTTGAAAAGTGCGATGCACGCTTATCTCAAAATCAATACAATGAGATGAACAAGTATCTTACGGAAGAGGATATACGAAATGCATTGAAACTGTCCAACAATGGCAAAGCCCCGGGGCTAGACGGCATCCGATACGAATTTTTCAAAGCCATGGACATTGAATACAAAAATATAAAGACAAGCCTGGCGGGGCTTTTAACATTTTGGGATTCCTGGCGGACTTATACCGCGACATTGGGCAATTTGGATTATCTGATGGATACAACTTCAACATGGGATGGTTATGCCCCGTGTTCAAAAAAGGAGACACAGGTCTCATTAGCAACTACAGGCCAATTACACTGTTGAACACAGACTACAAGCTTATGACGAAGGCTTATTCTATTCGACTAATGAATGTTGCCCCTTCTTTGATAAAACCGGACCAAGCGGGCTTCATGAAAGGGCGGAAAATTGAAGACCAGGTCAAATTGGCGAAATTTCTGTTGAACTATGCTGAAGTTGCAGAACAAGATGGTGTACTTATTGCCCTCGACCAAGAGAAGGCATATGATCGAATTAACCATGATTACCTTCTCCGTGTTCTAGACCATATGTGATTCCCTCCCAAATTTTCAAAGACAATCAAAAGTTTGTACACTGACGCTAAAACTATAGTGATGATCAATGGCGAACTCAGTGATCCATATGTCGTTACGAGGGGTGTGAGGCAAGGTGATCCCCTCTCCTGCTTATTATTCAATCTGGCTATTGAGCCGCTTGCATGCCTGCTGCGAAAATCCGATATTGAGGGAGTAGTCATTCCCGGAACAAATAAGACTCTAGTGGTATCACTTTTTGCTGACGACACCACAATTTACTTGAAATCCACTGACTCCATGGAGACTCTGTGGAGCATTCTACGCCTCTGGTGTGCCGCATCTACTGCAAAATTTAATAAGCATAAAACAGTGCTCCTTCCTTTTGGGAGGCCCTCCTATCGTCAGAAAGTCATGGGAGAAAGACGAATCAATGATCACTCCCCCATTGGTGACATCAACACAACTATTAGAATTGTGCCCGACGGCGAGAGCTGCCGTATGCTAGGTGCATGGATCGGAAATAACATCCCTTATACTACACCATGGCCTTCTGTCCTAGAAAAAATTAATACCGATCTCATGCGCTGGCAAGCAACACACCCGACTCTGGAAGGGAAGCGTCACATCATTAGTATGGTAGTTGGAGGTCGAACACAGTATCTGACCAGAGTCCAAGGGATGCCAAAGGACATTCAGGACACACTTGAAAAATTGATACGGTCCTTCTTGTGGGAAGGTAAAACAGCCAGAGTATCACTGGAGACAATGATCCTCCCAGTTGATCAAGGAGGCAAAGGAATTTTGGATATATCCTCTCAGAACAAAGCAATTCATCTTTGGAATCTCCAATGCTACCTCATCCAAGGAGACGACCGACCACTGTGGTGCTATTTTGTTGACTTCATTCTCAGAAAATACCTGGAGACTAGCTACCTAAATATTAGACCAGGTCAAATCATCAACATTTTCTTAAACGACATCCATTTCCCCATCCCCAGGTCAGACAGGATACCTGATGACCTGAAAGGTATGATATCTGTAGCCCAGGAGTTCAACCTCAAATTTACAGCACTCTCAATTGACCGTGATGTCCAACTGGAGATGCCAATATGGAAGCACCCTGCTATCCGCCAACCAGCTTATAAAAATGCCTGCCTTCGAGATGCAGCAATTTGCCTCAGAATCCAACATGAGGTTCGGACGGTTAAAGACGCCCTCATAATAGCTACGAGGAAAACTACGGTGGCAAGAAGGCCACACACAATCAACCCTAGTAGTGGCATTGCCCGTAAAAACTGTGGATGCCCATCTTGCAACAGAGATCGAAATGAACTTGATTGCATACACCCTGGCAAATGCATTGAGACCACCCAGACATTGATAGACTGTATTATGCCAAAATGGAATCCGTTAGCTCCAATGGCGACCTTTGTGACGAGCTTAAACTGACAGCAGAGGAATTGGAAGCCAACCAAGGAGGGGTAGAAATTGATAAACCAATGACCTATGATCCAGACTTCAGATTATCCAGCACCACAAATGGCTTCCGGATATTTGCTGGGGATGATTCAATGAATGAGATTCCGGCACGACGACAACTCCGATTGGAGCCACTCCCTGATCAAATAACAGCCTTTGTACATATCAAGGTCCTGCCTGCTGG
Source organism: Mycena latifolia (assembly GCA_029289555.1). NCBI lineage: Eukaryota > Fungi > Basidiomycota > Agaricomycetes > Agaricales > Mycenaceae > Mycena > Mycena latifolia. The sequence goes on from JARJLE010000072.1 coordinate 429,166, forward strand.
TCAGTACGACCCTCAAATTGTAGCAAGATTCAAAATTGTTTCAGATGACCTCAATGAGGATGCAACTATTCCCCTCACATTTGACAACCCAACCATAAAAATTAACTTTAAATCAGGAATATTGGGGGCTACCCTCACAGTGCTGCAAAAAATCCCACACAATGTCCCCTTACTGCTATGTTCTTCATCCGACTTTTTGCTCAAAACACTAATTAAGGAGAGAATAAAATCTGAAAATGACATGTTAGACCCAAGTTTCCTGCTCTTCAAAGCAGTCTTTGCAGCTCTGAATGAGCGAGTTGCACGAACACAGTTCAAGCAGACAACAATCACTTTCCCCGTCACTGCAGATATTGATTCATACCCTCCTCTTGAGGTTGATACCCAAATTGATTTAATGTTCAGCTGCCCGGGTATTCTAATCTCACAAGGTTCACAGCGAATCTTTACAAAAATCATTAAAGGCAGACGCTCAGAACCATTCAGGAAGGCAACATTTATCAACTTAGATCGTATCCGGTGCTCCGTCCATGAAGTCTCTGATTACACTCCTACTGATGAAATGATTTGGAAATCTATACGTTCCACAAATCTGAGACGACTCCACCGCGAATTATTCTGGAAGTCAATTCACAACATTTTCAGAGTCGGCGACTTCTGGACACATATTGTCAATCTTGATGCCATTGCAGTCTGCCCAACATGTAGAGTCCCTGAGAACCTCGAACACATCGCACTAGAATGTGATGCCTCAGGGGCAAAATTAATTTGGCAACTGACCGAGGAACTCTGGGCCATGAAATATTCCAACTGGCCCCCCCTCAGCTGGGGACTCATCTTGGGTTGTAACCTTGTTAAATTTAAACACTCAAACGGGAAAATTATCCCTGCTATGGGACGATTATTTGCCATTCTGGTATCCACGGCCTGGCACACAATCTGGAACATCCGGAATGATAAGGTTCTAAACAACCCACACCGTAACATTACAGATGTTGAGATTCACAACAGATGGCTGAAATCTGTGAATTCCGCACTAGGACGAGATCAAATCCTCACCAATAAAATGAAATTTGGTAATCTTGCGCTGAATAAAGATCTTGTCCTAAGAACATGGAGTGGTCTACTAATGAACGAAGACGCTCTGCCGGACGATTGGACTTACACAGTGGGGGTTTTAGTGGGTATACAGCCATTGACATTGAACAATCCAAGAAATGGGATAGGATAAATTTATTACGGCTGGAGTCCCACACTATGGTACTTGTGCGTAATGGCATTTCCTCCCTGGACAACTTCCCCGGCATTAACTGGATTTATCTGGTAGACCCAGCGGATGACTTTTGGAATGCTTCTGCAGACTGAATTTCATTATCCCAAACACTCCAAAAAAAAAAAAAAAAAAAAAAAAGCTACACTGTATGTTAAATTTTGAGGCCGAGTGATGCGGCGATCAAAAGTGACGGCGGTTCTCAACCGAGATTTCGGCGTGTGAACATCATTTCTTATCTCCGAACGGCCCTCGCGCGCGTCTTTGGCTTGTTTCTTCACCACCTCTTCACCGATTCGCAAGTTTTTGGGCTCATTTGCATCCCTTTATTCGGAGGCATGACATAAGCCCTTCCTGTACGCCAAAAATATTCTGTCTCGCCTCCTGGAATCCCCACGACGACCCTGATCTGATCTTGACTGGCCCACTCCCGCCACCGCTGTAGCGAACGATCCGTCTGTCCCGAGGCTCCGAAACCCGGCTGTTCAATTCGAAATATCCAATACTGTATCTTACCTGACTCCTAGGCTTTTAGGTATACGGCCTCCCGGTAACGGTCCACTACTACCTCAAACACCCAAAATTAAGTTGCCCGTACAGATGGATTTTTTGCGAGGGCTCATTGGCATGTGAGGGACATCCCCCGTGTATAGGTATGTCCAAATACATCCAATGGAGTCATCTAGATCTTAATTTGGGGTGTCTATACCCTCTGTCCTTTGCAAGACACGTCTATCAGCCGACATCACAATTTCACCTGTCCCCCCTTGCTGAAAAGGGAAGTAGTCAGGGTCCTCGCATACCTTAGATGTATCATTTTAGTGGATAGAAAGATTTAATTATATGTCTTTAATGATTTGGGATACATTAGGATGCCCAGGACGAGGCTGAATGAACGATTTAAAGGGGTGGCCCACTAACCCGTTTTTGCCATTTTCGGATACCGCCGGAAGAAAAATTTGGTATGCAATGAGGTCATGGTGTAAATTCTCGGAAAATATCTGGACTGACTCGTAGGATGTATGCCTTCGTTCCAGAGCCAATAGGCCGGGAGCTACCTCATGTTATGCGTGGGCTCGCGGCCAAAAGTGCTAAGGTGGCCCAGTAAGCAGTCTCAGATAATACAGCAGATTTTGGAAAAAATCAGTCGCCAGGTGGTTTATCTCCACAACCATTTAAACTGTTTGTTTACTATCTGTTTATCATTCACGCAGGTCCATAAAATAAACGGAAATAGAAACGGTTTTATCCGTTTAAAACGTTTAAAAATGGAAATGGTTGGAGCCTTACTGGAGCATCTAGAACTGTCGTTTGCGCGTCGCACGCTGTCAATCCACATGATCATACGCCCACTGACATTCTAGTTATCCCTCACTTGCCTGCAATTTCCATCGTTCCCCGTTCTCCATGTCCCAAAACTCCCATTCGGGGTCGGTTCAGACACCCTGCGAGGGTCCCTGGGTGCCCTTCGGTCCGCCCTTTCCACGAGCGCCCTGCTTTTTCTGTATTCTTCAAGAAGAAATTCCCTAGCACCGAGGACTCTGGCGTCCTAGCTGTCCTCCCCCGCCCGTTTCACTATTAATTTTCTCTCCCAAGTTAATATCTCGCAGGGACGTATCGCACGCAACTGAGCGAGGTCCAAATATTACTGCTACTGTATTCCGTTACGATTTGCTCTCCACGATTCGAATCCATCGTGGCTCGGCTTTGCGTTTAACGAACCTCGAAGGAACCCCGGCCCATTGAGCCCATCAACCTCATCACCGGCAGATCATTTCGTGATGAGTGATCCGCCTCTTGTCTTGAGCGCTCATTCAAGTTCTGAGCGATCTCCGGCGCCCAGAAGGGACGCATACACGGGAACTCACATAATCTACCCCAACGACGATTACGCCGGCGTGGCACAAGTGGATTTTCGGGCAGACCGAGATCCTGTTCAACAAGACGGTCCCTGATGTGCGGCCTTTGCGGACATCGGGCGCGCTGTTGAAACGTTGCATGTGCGTATCTCCTTTGCGGAATTTGCTGCCCGTGTGAACCCACACATATTTATGTCTAACTTTGGGAAAGCATCGGCGACTTGACGGGTCCGTAGATTTACAATCTTGATTCGTTAATATGAGACGTTGCCGTGCATGTCTCTGTTTTGCGATCAGGAAATTCCAGTGCAAGTATAGTCCCGGCTTCAGGCTTCAGGGCGGACCTGTTGAGGTCATATCGTCTGATCCTGGATATTCAACATTCCGCGCGAATAGGGCGAAAAAAAGTTAGACGGAAATCTTCTGTAAATCGAGACAACTCATGAGTGTTAGGAAGTCCAGGGGCCGCGCGTCTTATTCTTCAATCCCAGACTTCGGCTTCCAGGCCTTTTGTATTATCCTACGCTCACGGAAGAGGGCTTAATTGTCAAGCTTGTACTGCTTGACTGGTCTATTCAAGGTCTCTCCAGTTTAAACTCCCCGCATTTAAGTGACGGTCACGTGCGGCACGGATGACCAACACTTTGTTTAATATTATGGTCCCTCCTCAGTTTCCCAGCTTTTGCCTCGGGAAAATGCTGAAATTGTGCGCTGTATTCCCGCTATATGGCCTCCAAGTCGGTGAAGATTTATCTGACGAATTGAAATTATTAGAGCTTGCCGCGCTTGCGACTTTCGCACATCTGCTTCTGTGCACTGAACTCTGGTGATGCTGGAAACACTCATAGAAATGCCAGAAATTTTTAAGAGCCATTCTGCATACATATCCGAGACATTCCGGGGCTCACTGGGCTTCGCTGGCACATGTTGTAGTCCGAAAGCTTGCCGTGCCCCTGGCCAAACACAGGTAAATGTAGGCAGTTCACTTTTCGAACACGTTTTCCGGCTTGTATAGATACATTTGACTATAACATTATTGACAAAATATGTACCTAGGATACAGATCCGTGTTATGGTGGAACCGATTTCCTTAGTATGTTGATTAGCTTCCGAACGACTCAATCCAGCGGACAGTTGTATGATATTTCAACCAATTTTCAAGATTTCGCACATCCGTTCGACCATAACATGCATTGGTGTATTCTAATTTGATTTCTACATATCTTTTATCTGTTACAATCTATGCTGTCGGCCCTCCTACAGTCTGGAAACGTGTTGGAAATCAGTGTTATTTGGGTCAAAACAAATGGCCGGCAATCCGGCAACTAAAGATGGGATCAAGCTGATGACCCAATCGATTGCCGTGACCACCAAGGGGGTCCAAGGATAAGCATTGCCCATATGGGGTAGGGTAGGGGGACCGACCACCAGAAAAAAAATTGTATGCAATTTTATTTCGGCCCAAGTTGGAGCCCTGGTCGTCCTTCGGACCTGCGGCTAGTCTTTCGACATTGCTAAGACTTTCACAGATGTTTACACAGCATCCTAGGGGCTAGATCAGCCTGAGCGCAATGTTCATCATAGTTTGGGACAAATGTGGGGACTAAACATATGCAAGTGCGGCAATTTTTCATTTGTGATATCAGACTGAGGTCACTATGGCTGATGACAGGGCCCGCATCATCCAGATCACATTTGGCCTCTAGAATTCCTTTGGGAAGGTCAGGACTGCGGTCGGAAATTTCACGGCAGTAGTGGAGCTCCAAAATGGCGAGGGGGAGGTAAGTTCCGGGCTGAATGACTGGAATATCAACTAATCCTAGCCCAAGGAAGTTGAACGAAGCTATATTTGGCCGTACTTAGCACAGGTTGATACCGTCCAACTAATGTTGAGGTGTACTTCACACCAGCAGAGGTTCCTGGAATGAATAAGCACCATCAAGAGGTGGAAGGTTATAGATAGGTCAACTAAGATGCTAGAAGTTCGTTGCTCCAGGGGGTCGTATCACGTGAGGAGCTCGAAGGCTTACTTGGGGCACCTTTCGGAGATACCCGTTCCCAAAAAGGAAGGTTTCCCACGGTACGTTGGCAGGTTGACCGCCCAACGGGCCCGCAAAAAAAAATTGTAGGTGATATCATTTTTTCTTATCTGTGGACCCCTTGTGATCAACCCATAGTCGGGCGCTAAGGGAGCTGTGGCGGTGGGATGCCACGGTAGTCTCAGCGCCAGACTGCCACGACATCCCAATTTGGGAGCCCTGTCGTGACAGTCTGGGACCTTATCAGGTGATTAGCCGGGACCTCTGCGCTATGCAAAGGATCTGCCAGCCAAAATGATCATCACTCGCTTATTTGCACTGCCAAACATTGAGTTCAAGAGTCCATTCCGACCTCCACAGGCCTCGTATCCTAATTCTGAGTTGGCAGAACACGTTTTAATGCATTTATATTCATATTCCTCTCCAAGGTTTGAAATAAAACGGCCAAGAAATGGGTAAAATAGCCATTCAACAACCGCGAAACCATAGTGCAGAGGTCCGGCTAATCGCCTGATCAGGTCCCAGACTGTCACGACAGGGCTCCCAAATTGGGATGTCGTGGCAGTCTGGCGCTGAGACTAATGCCACGGATGACATATCTCACATCCGGATCGATGCAAACTGCAACAGTCCATCCTAATGTTCAACATAATGGGATCTGTATGAGATCCCAGGTATCCGCTAAAAATCGCCGATGGGATGAATCATGATGAACTCCGTTGTGCATGAAAAAGTGATTGGAACGACTTTTGGGGACCGGAAGACGAGTGAATCCCAAGGAAGTCATTCGTTGACAGTCCCTTGATCCTAGACTGGCTTGCTCGGAACCTAGTCCGAGGAATACGAACCCTGAAGGAATTCCCACGGATCTGTGTGAATCATGATGAAAGTGGCGTTTTTAAATCACCCCCGTCGTATGGCCACAGGATCGGATGATAGCATCACCAGCATGCACCTAGAGATGAGCTTTGAAATACACGCAATAATCAGCAATCTACTGGATAATTTTGTGAGTACCAGCTTCCGAAAGCCAGGGAAATGCAACACGGTACTCCTTCCACTCGGGATCAAGTGATTACCATTGATTTCGACTGGTTCCAAATGGGCCAACCATCAATTGCACCATTATTTGAACAGCAACATATCGGAGAGATACAACTGAAATAGACCGTGGCATAATTCTGGGGATGGGACACAGGCTACCCACACTCATGAGATTATCATGGAGTTGAACATGTACCACTTGATTACTATGATATGTGTCAAGGACACTGCCTCGCCATGCTCACATATCAGAGCCTCATCTCCCGAGTTCGTAGTCCACCATTCCATGATGTCCCCCCAACCCACTGTTACCGATATCCGTCTGAATAACACCATCACTTGTTTGGCCCCAGTCATCGCCCTCCTCAATGAGCTCAGTGATGCATTTGGTACTCCATTTGTGCCGGCCATTTCAAACACCACTCTCTCCTTAATTACTGCAGTGCAGGTAAGATATGTCCTTGACAGTTGGCTGTGACTGCTCATATGGCATAGAATATCAAGAAGAATAAGGAAGACTGTACTCACCTCCTGGAAAATGTTTATCAACTGCTTTGTGCTATTGTCAATCTTCATATCAAGTCTGAAACCAAGGGGAATCTTCCTCCAGCAACTTTGGGCCATGTCGGGAAATTCATGGAGTATGTATGATGCTATGTACTGTGAGTATAACTGACGGTTTTTCAGGACACTTCACAAGATTCATACATTTGTGGAGGCACAGCAGGATGGAAGCAAGATCAAGTCTTTCTTCCGCCAGAGCCAAACAAAGACACTTCTCAGTGAATGTCGGGCAGGACTGCAGCAGGCTGTAGAGGTGTTCGAGGTAAATCTGTTCCCTCCATGATGGATTCCATAGTACTCAAACCTCATGTAGACTGAAACTCACATCACTGCACTTGGTCACATTACTCAGATGCAGGAAGAGGCTGAATTTATGCACAAGGAGGTGCTTGAGTTGATTTCAACTTGGTCAGATGGGACAACTTCTGACAGGTCATCCTCTGTATGCACTTTCTCATCCCTGCCAAAATCTGTGTTTGATCTCTTGCAAAGATCTACAGGACCTATGGATCCCAGAATAGGTACTTTTTGTTTCCGGTTGTTGATTCAGAAGTAATTTACCTGCTCAAGTTCCCGATCAATTTCAATGTTGCCCGCCAAACCAAAGATCTTTCATGGCCGAGAACAAGAACTCAAGGAGATAGTGGATATACTCCAGCAGGAATCACCGAGAATTGCCATCTTAGGTGCAGGTGGAATGGGAAAAACAAGCCTCGCCAAAGCTGCCCTCCACCACCCCAACATTGCTGCCAAATATGAGCAGTTTTTCTTTGTTGTCGCAGATTCAGTGGCCACCAGTGTTGGACTGTCAGGGCTGATTGGGGAGCACATTGGATTCACACCAGCCAAGGATCTCACAAAACAAGTCATACACTACTTTGCCACAACTGGGCCTTCCCTCCTCATTCTTGATAATCTGGAAACTTCATGGGAGCCCCTCGAGTCACGGGGAGAGGTTGAAGAGCTCTTGTCCAAACTCACTGACGTCCCACATCTGGCACTCATGATAAGTCTTCAGATCTGTTCAAGCTTGGAAATATACTCACATCCTGATAGATCACAATGAGAGGTGCAGAACGGCCAGCCAAAGTCCAGTGGACTCGCCCCTTTCTGGCACCCTTGAAGCCATTGTCAGATCTTGCCGCTCGAGACACATTTTTCGCCATTGCAGAGGATGTGCATGAGAGCAAGGATGTTGATGAAGTACTCTCGTTGACAGATAACATGCCACTTGCTGTTGATCTGATAGCCCATGCCGTGGACTTTGAAGGCAGCTGCTCTGCTGTCTTGGCTCGTTGGAAGTCAGAAAAAACTTCCTTGCTTTCAGCTGGCAATGACAGAAAGTTCAATTTAGATACATCAATTACAATTTCACTTTCCAGCTCTCGCATGAGCACAGGCGCCAAGGACCTCTTGAGTCTACTCTCAATTCTGCCAGATGGGCTGTCCGATGTTGAGCTTGTTCAGAGCAAGCTCTCCATAAATGACATCATGACATGCAAAGCTACACTACTTGCGACGTCTCTGGCATATACAGATGATAAGAGGCGACTGAAATCACTGGTGCCAATCCGTGAACACATGCAGTGTTTCTATCCTCCTTCCTCGCTTCTAATTCACCCGCTGCAAAAATACTTTCATCAGCTTTTGGATCTGTACCAGCAGTATCCTGGAACTCAGCAGGGGGCTGGAAGAGTTGAGCACATAGCATTGAATGTTAGAAATCTGGGTGAATTGCTGCTCCAAGGATTGACCCAGGATAACGCGAAATTGGTGGAAACCATCGATTGCACCCTTTCCATGAAGTTTTTCATGCAGAGCGTGAATCCTGGGTATTATCACCTGGTTGGTATGTTAATGGATCAGATTGAAGCTGTTCTTCTTGGCAATTGTAATGAAAAGTTCAAGGCACAGCTGATCTTATGGAAATTTGAGACAAGAAGCCCATGTCTTGCTACTGATGCAGATATGTTGATTACACAGGCCATCTCTCACTTCCATAACTTCACTGACCTGGCCCTTGAATGTGAGTTCCTTGCATAATTTCAATTGACAGTGTCTCAATCAAATGAACTTTTAGGTAGATTTTACCGTCAAGTCGGACTTCACTACTTCTATGCTGAAAAGAAATTATCTGTGGCCCTCAAATATTTGCACAAGGCACTTGATTTGGCAAAATCTTATGGAGACATGAGTCAGGAGGCCCTGGTATTGAATCATCTGGGTGAAATAAAATGGTTCCTTGGTGATTATGCTCCAGCACAGTTGCATGCCCAAGCTTCACACCGACTTGCCGAGCTAGCAGGAGATTTAAATTATCAATCAGTGGCCCTCCGCACTTCAGCTATATGTTACCGAAGCTGTGGTAACATCAAAAATGCTGTCATCCTCTGTCAGAGAGCACAAAAGCTACTGGAACTTTGTGGTACAACTACTGGGTCTTCGTATAAATCTCTATTGCAAAGCCTAGCCGAAGCCCAGTACCTGAAATCAGAGTATGTCGAGGCCCGCAATATCCACATGCAACTTGCCCGAGAAGCTGCTCCTCAAGACTCATTTAACTATGCCTGTGCTCTCCTCAACATTGCACAAATTGACATCATAATTGGTGCACCGAAACAAGATGTCTTGTCTAACCTTGACAAAGCAATAGTGCTGTTTGATGTGCACAGATATGGATATTATGATGTTGCATTTGCAAAGATATACTGGAATATTGAATTAGGGAAACTGCATCTCAGGGAGGGAGAAATCCTCACTGCAAAGGGCATACTCCAGACTTGTTTTCACTCGGCCTGGGGAAATGATGCTCAAGGTGTACTCTCGTGCATGAAGAGCTTTGCCAACATCAAAGCCTGGCCTGAAAGTGATTTTTGCTGGCCCTCTGGTTGGGCAGTTGTATATCTGGGATATGCAAAGAAATTGGGGGACAAAATTGCCCTTCATCGAGGACTCCAGTTCCTTGGAGATGTATTTGAAGCTGAGGGTGATAGTGCCACCTCAACTTCCCTCTTTACAGTTGCTTTGGAGGGATTCACCTTCATGGATATTCATTGCAGCAGAGCTGAATGCATGCTCCAGCTCGGTGATCTAGCAAAGGATAACGGGGAAGTCTCGAAGGCCATTGAGCTTTGGAAGACTGCCAGACCTTTGTTTGAATGCTCATCCCAGTTGAAACAAGTTACACGGGTTGATGAGAGGCTTACCACAATTGACAACAATGTGGTGAAAGAAACCACGGACAGTTTGACACGTCTTGGACAGCTCAATGCACCCATCACAGCTGTGGCCGATGAAATTTGCCCAGGAACACAGGCTGGGGAGAGGGAAGTTGGAGGAGAGAATGCGAAGGACAATGAACTTGTATTGGTGGTTTGAGTTGAATAGACTCTGTAGTTTGATTTCGCTCGCTCCTTGTTTATGTAACAGTCTTGACTGAAATATGAATTTATTTATTTATTTAAATAAAGAGGGGAAGTCATGTCTGCCTCCAATACGAATTCAATCCGGAGGTTGGAACTACAAGGCCTACCGTTGAACCTCTGTCGATCTGTCATTTCGACAGCATCTAGCTTGTACTCTCACATCAATCTAGGTTCAAAGCATGGTAGGAGACATACGGTAGCACACGGTGTACATCTGTCCCGATTGCGAGCTCAATCAGTTGAAAACAAGAGGTCCCCGATTCGGGGCTGGGTGATTGTTGTCTGCTACATATTATTATTTTTTGGCAGGGAGTCCACAGTAGATGCATTCCAGCTGGAGTGTAGGCAACGTAGGAGTTCCTATTTCTCGGCCAGGCCGTATGATCATACTTGGATCGTACAAATATCTCTGCGACTTTCCTTGAACACTCGGTTGCTATGCTCGGGTTCCGCCGCATATATTAGAGACACTCGGTATCATATGGGTGCATATCAAAGATCCAGACGGACGCCGACTGGCAGTGCACCTGCGTGCAATGTGTTACCCAGCGGCTGTCTGCCGAAGCGCCGGTGAATACAGGCGTGGGAGCGTTTGCGACAAAGGTGAATTTGAAGCTGAAGTCGCGCGGCAATGGATTTTGAATTAGTTTACCACACAGGAGCCCGCCAGTGGCAGGTAAGTGAAGGTATTGAGGCTATCGTGAGTGCATTGAGGTTGGCGGTAGAGTATACGGATATCAACAGCGCCGTGCCGCGCGAGTACCTGGGATTGTGAGGCAATAAATACCCTGGAGCGTGCGGCGGTACATGAATCGTTGATTGGTTTAAATCCGGGCGCCGAGTCCGAGTGCGAAGTAGGACAAGCTTAAGAAGGGATTGGTGTGAACTTGAAGGTGAGTTCGGTGGTGGGTTAAATTGAAGGGTAGCTATTATAGCGGAAGATATGGAAGGGGAGGGAGCAGGGGGCGATGATTCGGAGCGAGGGATGAAGAATCAAAGCAGAACCGACGGTGCTTGAAGGTTGGCGCGTGCATACGTCGGCTGGAGTGCGAATTCAGCGGCAAGGGCGAGTGTGGTGTATGGGGTAAGCCGCGTCCGACACGACGCTGAGGCTGAGTATACATACAGTAAATAAAGAAGAGAAGAGAAGTGCAGGACTTTCGTAGTATACAGTCGCACAATTGCAGTACGTATTTGCTGCATCCAAGAGGGTGTTCCCGGCGCAGCAAAGTCTGTTTGGGGTTTGATGTCTGTAGACCAACCAGAGCGGGTGGAGCAAGGACTTGATTGCACAGGACGATGGCGCGGAGTGCGAGAGGAGACTTGTTAATGTCGCGGCCAGGATATCGTAGAGCGTAGGCAAGTGGGGAGGCGACAGGACGGGAAGCGCGAGACCATCGGAATTTCCGACCATGATTTCCGTGCATAGTGCGAAAATTGTGGCGGCGTGCGGCACGGAGATTCGGGGGCTGAAGGAAGGGCGAGGAATTGCATGCAATGCGGTTCATCGGAGTTCAAGAAAAGAAAATTGGTACATGGAGAGGATTGCACCTATGAGCGACGGATCGACCCCCTGGCGCGTAGGCTTGAAGAGCGTGCCCGGGGTGCCGTAGTTGCGGCAAGATCTAGCACCAATATTGATTCTTGATCATTTAGAGCCGGTCCTTTGTGGCGAGCCCCGAAGAAAAGTACGGTGTGGTTTTTTTGCATGAGTTCAAGAGGAGCGAGCTCGTTCTAGGCGTGAAGGAATTCGTCGCGGGCGGGCGGAGACATTGCCTTGACGTCCGTCGCGGTCGTACCAGGTAATCGGCTCCATGTGGAAGGCAGTGAACGGGAATTCACGCCAACAGTACTGAATTTTGCGGACTACAGCCATTGTAATCCAGCGCGGCGAGGACCCGACGTTGGGAAGAAAAAAGGGAAGGTTGATGGCATCAACCACACACACACAAGTGCCTGACCGACGAAATAGCCGGTATAAGCGACAGTCCCTCATTCCTCCCCTTCCCTTGCACTCGCTGCAACTCTTTGTGCTTGTTCGACCCGCGCAATGGCTTCTAATCTAAAGGCGGTGTACCGCAGGCGTATACGCCATCCCCCGCCTCGCGCTCCTCCCGGGAACGAGCACAAAAAAGATCCCTCACAATTCCGACTCCCACACACTGCAGTCGTCTTCCTTGATGAGTCTACACACGGGCGGCTTGATTGATGATTATGGGAATGGTACGTCTTTCTATCTTCTTTCATTTTCCTTCTACACGCTACACTGCGGGAGTGGAGGAAGCGCGTGGCGGGCGTGGGCGCTGTGCTTCCACTTGTGTGTCGGCCCACTCGCTCAGGCCCGAGCAGAGGACTTCTCGCGCCGCCGCCGGGATACGCGGATCGAACGCGGTGCCCTCCGAGGCGGGTGGGTGGCGACTCGTGGCGTTTGAGACGCCACAGGCGTGCGACTGCCAATCGAGGCGCTCACGGCGCTCCTTGATCCTGCGCTGCTCTCCGCGCGTGGATGTGCCTTGCGCGGCTCTGCGCCGCTGTCCGGCTGCACCTCACGCTGCTGTACCTCGCGCGGCTGTCCGCCCCCTCCCTGCCTGCGCCTCACGGCGCCGTGATGGCTGTATATCCCGCGGACGCTCGCGCCCCTCGCGCCTCCCGCAGATGTAGGCACGCAGCTGTACCTCCCGTCGCTGTATGCATGCACCTCGCGCGCTTGTAAGCGGCCACCTCGCGCTGGCACCTCGGGGGGCCTGCTCATTGCGCACCCGAAGCGCAGCCAGCACGGGTACGCAAGCTCACCCCTCGCGCGGTTGCGCTTCACGCAGCTGTAAGGTAGCGGCCAGGCATGTTCGGTTACCCCACGTGATCCAGCGTTACACTACCATATTGGGAACGAGTCCACCGAAGAGGTCGGAAACCGTGAATAATTAATCTACATGGGGCAGACTCAAAATTTTGCCACAACAGTTCCCTGAGGATCGGTCCGCCCTTGCCATTTGTGGTTTAAAAGCGGCAAAATCTTCAAAATTGAGAGACTAGTTCCCAAAATAGGGAGACCAGTTACCTCGATGCGCGCCTCTTGCGGGCGCGTTGCAAAGTTTCTTTGGCCGCCGTCCCATGAAATTTTCCAATGTCAGTCCCTCGATATTCTCTCTCATGCCCCCACTCAAGAAAGTCTGCAGGGACCGGGTAGCCATTCTCAATGGTAGATTGGCCTCACCAAAGAAGGCCATCAAACGCGTCGCGGCCATCGCGTTAAGTCCTGTCAAAGCGCGTGCCCAAAAGAAGCACCGGAACGCAGATCCCGAGGATCATGATGTAAGGATTTTCTGTAGCATCGCGCGCGCGTCTGATTATCTGTTCCAAGATGAACACTTCTATGCAGGAAACTGAGCCAATTGCAGCAGAAACTTATTCGCGTGCGCCCCTCGCGCAGGATCTACGAAGTCCGCGCATCATGCGCCTGCGTCTCTTGTTGCGCCTCCCGCTGCGTCTGCACTTCCCGCGGCTATACATCGCGCAGCTCCCTAGAGCCCCGCCTCGCGCGCTACACCTCGCGCGCTACACCTCGCGCTTCTGAACGTGCGCCTGCGCCGCTAGCTGCAGCACCTCACGCGGATGTACGTGTGCCTCCTCATCCGTTCGTACGCGGCTATACGGGCGCCTGTACCTCCGCCTTGCGCGCCTGCGCATCACAGTTATACCTCTCATTCTTGTACGCGCGAGTGTATCTCGCGCCTCTATGGCGCGCCTGCCTGCCCCTCGCACGCCGCTGTACGGCGGCGCCCAGTCCGTCGTCCGCAGCCTTCACCTCCCGCTCTGCTCTGCGTTCTTGTCTCACACAGCGGGACAGCGGCGCGCTACCTCATCCGGGGATGAACGCGCCGATGCAGGACTTGCAGGGCGCGCATCGCCTCGGACGCACAGCGTTCCTCGGGCGGCTGGAGCTGGAGTGCCGTTCTGGTATAGTCTTTTTTGAGAGCGATAAGAGCAAGAGAAAGGTGTATTTATTACGCCACGCTCAACAGTTAGAAAGCCCTCGCGAATCACGGTGATCACCCACCGGTGTAAAGGCTACCAGAATTCCGCGCGGGCACAGGGGAAGTGGGGTTTGAGTCCCCTCGAGGGCATGACTCGACAGTGTTGTGTGATTTTTATCCCACGAAGCAAGGCTTAGTTGGAGGCACACGGAGGGATGGACGGCGGACGTCGCTAGGAGCGGACGGGTTCAATGTTGGGCGTATGCACCGGTGACGCGCGGCTCGAGCCAGGAGGAGCTGGACCGCCGCCGCGCGGGCGCGTCATACACAAAGTGCCGCGGCGTGAATTGAGGATGGTATAGCTCGTCGTATTCAGCGAGAAGTTGTCGGGCACGTGGAGGGTTTCGGCGCAGCGGACGTTAGAGAGAACGGGAAAAGAAGGCGTGAGGGGGCGGACGCACCGGCGCCCCGTGGAGCGTGCTGGCGGCGGCTTCCTAGCTTGGATAAATTTTATAAACGCGCAGCGAGCGAAATCGCCGAACAGACCCGCTACGAGTATGGAGCAACCCTGCCTGAACTGCCGTCGCTTTCCACCGCGTCTGCTTGGCTTTCAGTAAGTATGCCAGCACGTCGTACGACACCGCGGTCCACCATTGATTGGTGAGCATTCCGGCACGTGAGGGCGCAGCCGGACGTGCAGGCCATAGGTGCGTGAGCATACAGTAGAAAGATTGCAGCCGCACTGCGAACACATGGAGTTTCAGGGATATCCGATGATTCGTGCGCGGGCCCCATTCGGCGCAGAGATCACGCTGGGCGGAGCATGGCGAAAGCAGCCCGCAACTAGAGCACGTAGGAACAAAGGGACGGGTAGATCGTGCACTGATACCGGCGAGTCGATAAACAGTGATTTTGAGTGCAGGCCCGCGACAGGGAGAACGAGCTGCGACCTCTACAGGCCTAAGTCAGCGCATTCCACCGGGCGCTACCTAACGATGAAGCCTGCTCTGAGAGATGTCGTGGTCTTGAACTCCCAGGGGATGGAGCTCGCGGAGAGTGAGGTGGACTGAGAAATTACGGTCGAAGCGCTGCGTATTGGGAAATGACGTGGTCTTTAGCACTGGACAGCGAATTGAGCATATTACGCACCCTCGCTGTAATCGTGCCGGAATCAAGGCAGAATCAAATACTTCAAGTGGGCTCTTCCGACCGTCCTGCACACCGTGCACTCAGTTGTTCACGCTATGACGAGTTCAGAGCCTGCGGTAGCATCGATACGTGCTCGGGCCGACGCAGAGATCGAGTACGATCCAGCTGGCAACGTCCTGCATGACGTACGCCGCGCATCGTATGAAGAGAATTGTAAGAGATTGAGTGGCAGGATGAGTGATGGAGCGTTAGGGCAAAGGAGCTCGTAGTGCAGTTGCTCGCAGTACAGTGGACGAGCGCGCAAAATGGAAAGCCACAAGTGACGCGTCTCTTCTTCGAGCAAGCAGACGAGAGGCGAGGGGAGTAGCAATTACAATGGCCCATAGAAGGGTAGTTCTGTCGTTGTAGTACTTCCGGTAGGTTGCTACTGGACGGCCTGATTGGACCTCTGCAAGCCCTGGGGAAAATCGAGTGTGACGGTGAAGAGGAAGTGACGGCGAAGTCGGAGTCGGGTGTTGATCCGATCTCACGCTGCCACTGCCACGTGCGAGATCTAGGCCCGCATCGGCTTGCTTTCCGGAGGGTTTTTATTTCAATGTACTGAAAAAGAACTTATAAAGGGAAGGAGGAGGGAGTAGAACATGTCAGTCACAGAAGTTCACATTCAGCACCAATGATATCATATTTTGGGAGGTATGATACATCCCAGATATGTACATTCAGAAGGTAAAGCGGCTCGCAATAACCAATAGACTTGAAACAGTGGACAAATGCCTTCATCCGACTACGTCAGTGTCAAGTCATTATATGCACGGACCGGGTGGTAACATGCGCACATCGCCTGTTACCAGCATACATCCGCTCGGGAGCCTGTGTCCGTCGTTGCCGAGACAATAGAGTGTTTGCGCTTGGTTTGCGCAGCACCATCCAATGGCTTTTTGGGTGTGCGCACCGAATGGCTCCACACGCCAAAAAATGTCGTCAATAGCTCGCTAATGGCTCGTGGAGCCATTCACCTTAGGCTCGAATCCAGCCTGTCTATGGAAGCAAGCTTGTCGATAGACAGGCTGGTCGATCTGAGTTTAAAATGTCAACACAAATGAATTGCCCAAAAAGGTTATTCCGGACCGGGTTTCCGAGGGGCCATCAGCCGAGCCAAACAACGACAACATTTACAAAAAAAATCGACGCCGCGGACGCAAAACTGAATCGCTAGCATTCGGATAAAGCAGAATACAATAAGATGCCCATGAGGTACTTTGAACTTTCAACCAACAATTTCCATGAGGTACAGCCGATCTTGTGAATAACCTTTTTTGGTAACTTATTTGAATTGGAAATTCAAACTCAGATCGACTGGTCTGTCTATCAACAGGCTTGCCTTCATAGACAGACAGTCACTGGTCTACATTCACCTGTCAGTTTTGCGCACAGCCGAAAAGCCATTGAATGGCTCCAATGGCTCGTGCGCAAACAGGTTAATGTGTATCTATGGGGGATTTCGTGGAGTCGAAAGGCAAAAAATAATGCAAGGGGAAAGATTGCTTATCTCGGGCTCCCTGTGGTTCTGCAAATTCACGGTGTCATCATCGGTGAACATCCGCCAAACAAAATTCCGAGACGTACGATATTAACCTGTTTGCGCACGAGCCATTGGAGCCATTCAATGGCTTTTCGGCTGTGCGCAAAACTGACAGGTGAATGGCTCCACGAGCCATTAGCGAGCTATTGACGACATTTTTTGGCGTGTGGAGCCATTTGGTACGCACACCCGAAAAGCCATTGGATGGTGCTGCGCAAACACTCTATTAGCAAAACCGGATGCACGCCACAGAGATGGACACACATGCGGCGAAGTGATGAACTCATCTAGGCGCTCAGGCGACCTGCAGCTGATATTGACGTTCCAGTTGTCCGCAAGATTGGCATGGATCAAAGGATTAAAATGAGACTCAGGTTTGCAAAAGTTGCAATGGAAACCCATACAGAGGGGGACCGTTAATTAGAGAACCAAATATATTACTGTATAGTTTCGATCAATTCTCCCCGCCTGTGACCTGTGACCCGCAGATTTGATCTTGAGTATTCGTAAATCCGCCAGAGCGCCCGTGACAGCCTAAAAATGTTCGTAAATGTGGTGGAAAGGTCGCAGGGCATGAGCCTAACGCACTGCTAGGCCTCCGTGGTCGCATCGCTCAGTTGCATTGTGCCAGTTCTCAGTTAGTGACTGTGGTGTTTCTGTATGTCGGATGTTCGAAACTGCTTCCTCCATTTTCTTTTGTTGTATTTTTGGCATTGCGAAATATTCCATGGCCCGCAAAGTAAACAGCCTTCGCGAAAGGCTTTAAAACTGGAATCCTATGTATTTCTGCTGCGGGCTTTATCATCAGATTACTTACATGACCTTTTTTCTGCACATTCACCCTCGATCCCACCGCTTTCTTCACAATGAGTGGCCTTCCCAACATAATCAAAATCCCGGATGGGCCAGAACTTGAAAAGCTCTTGCTACCCCCCCGCACGACCTCCCGGTCTCCAGCCTTGTCAACTTTCAGTTGCCGCCACAGCGCAAATCCACCGGATCACGTCAAACGTGAGAGCGCAAAGGCGCCGCGCCGGCGAAAAACAGGGTTTTTGGGGGTCTCCGGGCGATTTCGTGACTCTTCGCATATTCGAATATGCCCTCGGTGACCTGTGACAAGTATGAATATTTTCTTAAATTTTGGGGCCTGTGACCTGTGACATACGAATTGATCGAGACTATACAGTAATAGGAACCATAAGTTGTTCTTAAGCCCAAGGCTATCTTGGAGGGACGACCCGAGCGGGCAAAATGTTCCGGGGATGCTGTAGCTGCCTCGTTATAACGGTTACTAGTGGATTTCAGCTGTTATGGGGTATCGGGGCTTGATGAGATGACCTAGGAGAGGTGAATATGTAGGAACAGGTGTAGCTTGACCCCCAGAGGCCACCCGAGCAGGCGCACGCGCATCCAAGTTGTTGTAGCCCTTATTCAAGTACCGAGGATTCAGGAAGGTTGTTTGAGCCCGATTTTCATGGGCCGCTGCGTGTAGAACTGGCCGGGTGCCACCCTTGAGCAAGTTGAGGAGCGCTGGTGGAATCCAATGTGGTAGCGGGTGAGCAGGAGTGGGACGAGAGTGGGATGGTCGATAACCGCAGTCACATGTTATTGACCATGTTATCGACCATTAGCACAGTCCGAGAGTTTCCGGAGGGATTTAAACATCCTGAGTCCACAGATCTCTTCAAAAGTATTTATTCACCTAGGATTCTTTGCGTGATTCCAAGTGGCCTCCCCAGGCAGTGATTTGTCGTAGTAGTGGTCGATAACAGCATCTGGAAACACACTCTGCCAGAATAGACATGCCCTTTCCGCGCTAGACGGACTGTTTCTAGCAGAGACCCATTTAGACGAATAGACCGCCATAGACGAGCGTAGACATCGGCTAGAGCTCGCAACGCGTGGTTCAACTTCCCATCAAGTTCAGATGTTGATCCTGTCAGATCCGTCCCGTTCTGGCCGTCGCCCTAGTGCATTGTTGAAATCTTCAGTTGCCCAGAATGGTGAGTGGACTTTGAAAAATTGCGAAGTCCTGTTCCCGAGCGCGCGAAATAATGCGCGTAGTCACGGCAGCGGTGAAGCTATAAGAAGTGCGCCGTTTTGTGATCTCTTCTGAACTTCACCTTGCCTTCGCCCACATTGTAGGCGCTGCCCACAGCTGCCCAGGTGCCCTCCCCTCCTAGTCCTCCTCCTTAAGGTTGGGCATTATTGTCAAGTATGTATGTTTCCATTTTCCATTTCCGGCGCCTGATGTGTAAGTCCATTCCCATTATTTCATCTTTGAGGGCTATAAAGTATCGGTACGTCGTGGAAGTTTCGCTAGTTGTTCTGGGCATTATTTACAACGTATATTACAAGATTTTATATAGTAATCGTAGGATTCCGACTAATGGGTTTGAATGCCTGATTTCGAAACGGGAAAATGTCAGGACACTTTTAATTTTCCCACGCGTTCTGAGGCTGCGAAAACGGTTCTTTTTACAAAGGCCGCCTTTTTGTGGACGAAATTTGGCCGAAATTTTGTCAGAACTCTATATCAGGCCTCCAAACCTATTATCCGGGGTCCTGTCACCGCCCACCAGTGCATTTTTCTTCACCTGCTATCCAAAACGCAAGATCTATTATGGTTCGTTTTGATGGTGACACAACAAGATCAAACATCTCTCGTCTTTTCCCCTCATCTCGTCCATCTCCCTCTTCCCCCGAGACATATCACACCTTCAAATTGTCTTGGAATCACTCGGACCTTCTTCTCGTGGTACACATCCACTGTATCCACCCCCTTTCGTCGCCTCACAACGTTCCAGTGTCGATCTGGCTGCACGCGCTGCTTCCATATGCGTCGACACAGGAAGGAACTGAGGGCTTTTAGTCAAGAGGACTGATGGTAACCATGCTCTCCATTATCATTGCTAGCTTCTAGCTTCCCCTTTACGGGCAGTACAAGACTTCGGGGCTCCGTCTATCCACGAGCTGCAAGACACTGTCACCAGTTGGCTACGTCTACATATGAGCCGGGGTCCAACGCAAAGAGCCGGGGTCCAACGCAAACGGTAAGTCTTGAGTATTCTTCAATGCGCGTATCTGATGCCTACACTCGTCTCGGCATCGCACACATTACATGCTCTGTTGCCTGCGCAGTCGGCCGTACTGGTGAGACTCAAACTCCTCATGACTCAAAGTTCTCATGACCCGTACAGTGCTCTACGCCGCCCGCCCCGAGTCTTCCACCTACCCCGTGGAGTTTCTCTTCGTATGGGCTGTGCCTTCTCACGTTGGTCCGTCCCCCACCCCTCTTTCAGCTTTCATCTTTTAACCCCGTGCAAGCAAAAGTAGATCTCATCACTTGTGAGCACGCATGGCGAGGCCAATGCTCTCCGCCTCTTGGGGCCACGTGTAGCGATCGTAGCCGCAAGCAGCGGCACTCGTGATGCCGTACCCGACGCGCTCGAGGTCGCGTCGTAGCACCGATGTGGGCCCTCCAGTCGTAGCAGAACCACCAGATGTGAGCTACCTACCTCCGGTCTGTACATATCTGATGTATGTCCATTGCAAGGTCGTAATCGCCGCCGCTTTCCGCGTCCTCAGTACGCATTTCTCCAGGTATAGCATCGTCTTCGGCCAAATTATCCCCAACCTTTGGGGAAATCCGACCTAATTAGCAAAGGAGGTGTTTCCTGATGTACTTATGAGGATTTATGTTCCGATCAGCTGGGTTGTTATCGACCAGTGGCTGTGATCATCTGGAGCATCCGTGCACGATCACGTGCACGAGTTTGCCGACGGAGTTTAGGGCTGGGTGCGAGGGACTTATCATTTTCAAACATTTCACACTTGTATTGCACTCATTCAAGCACCCCGGCTCAAGGTCTATTGATTATGATGAGTATTGCGCACTTCCGCAAATGTTCAGTGGACTGACTCATGTTGCTTTCAGGTTCGCACTAAGATGGTTGCCTGGAAATCCTGGAAATCCTCGAAATTTGGCCCAATTAGCCTGAATTGGGGGAATCTGCCAGGCTGCCAGGAAATTAGGGGGAAATTACCAAAGGAGGTTTTTCCTGATGACTACATGTGCGTGAACCGAGATGTACCGGTGGTGATCTAGCATGATTATCATCCAGAACTCCTGGGTAATGTACATCGACAAGCACCGTCACTCCTCCTGTAAATCCCCAAACACGTGTTAATTCGTGTACCCAGTCTCCCTACCTTGCATTGTATAAAAAACGAGAGTCTGGTCGTAAACGGGATGGCACCGGGCGAATGTTGGGCGGAATGGGCTCAGATTTTGAGGGTGGATCAGGGGGATTGGTATGTACCTGCTTGCCCAAGATCGGGCCAGTGCGTGCCCTCCAAAGGAGAATGTATTCTGTCTGTTGCCGCGCCGTTCCGAGGTTGGGTGGCTATATCCTTGGCTCAGCTGCCAGTGGCTCTAGCCAAGTCATTTTTTTCTTACTTCAGCAAGTGAAAAGCGAGAGAGAGAAAAAGAAGTAGCTGTCTGATGCTTTCTTTTATCCGCGTCGCGCTGAGAAACAGCGCTGGAAGGCGGCAGAAATGCGCATCGATTGGGTGGCCGGCCCTGGGTGGCGCGGATCTACCAAACGTTTCAGGATGTTGCTAGGACCGACGCGGACAAAACGTAAAATTGTTTCAAAAAAAAAAAAACAGGAATATCCAAAAACTATAATGAACTACACAAACCTGCCCCACGTTTCGTAGTTGGAAATGACACAACAGCAGAACATATCATCGGATCTGCGAATATTCAAAATACCTTGGCCGGGACTTTTCCTTGACTGAGTTTACACTAGTGGTAGGATTTAGCCTAAGGGCTTGGTACTACCAGCCCATTGAGCTTCTTCAAGTTGCATGGATAAATAGAAATATGAAATGTACCAAGTTGAATTGTGAAGGTTTGCATGAATGAATTCGGCACCATGAGTCTTTCCAGAGTTATCTTAGTTCGCAGATAAGCTTTTTGGCATTAAACAAGAAGGAAATCAAACGAACTGGAGTGGTGGGATCAGTCCGTGCTGAGTCCGAGAAAAGTACCTTATTACCTAACTTAGCAACTTAACTTAACACTTCAGCTTGGCTGGGCCGAACTTAACTTAACTTAACTTAAGTTTTCCCATGCTTGACGCCCTTAGCTTATTCAAACTCCACCCGCACGGCTACGATCCCTTTCTAAAACCACTTGCCTGTGCCTGCTTGAGGCTTCAGGCATCCCACATGAGCTGTTGTATGCATTATATACATACAATGTAGTCGGAAATCCGGCCATCCATATACAACCCATGATCACATGACTTGAGACTCAAGATGTGACCATTGGAGAAAGACAGAAGAAATTCAGACGCAAAGGTTATTATCCAATGGGTCCCTATGACCCCCTCAAACATTGGTGCTTATCCTCATCATCCTCTGACTGCATAGATGGGACGGCGGGGACTCCAACAAATTTATTCGGTCGGTCTGTATTTGGTTGCATGCACTGGTTGAAGATTTCAAGTTTTTGAGTGAAAAAACTGGTGAAAAATATTTAGGATTTTACAGAAGTTTTTCACTGAAAAAGTAGGTGAAAAACTTGAATCATTTTCAAAAAGTTTTTGAACTTGAGGTGAAAATTTCAAAATAAAATAGAAACTGCTGAAAAACTTTTGAGTTTTTCACCTACTATTGGGGACTGGGTAGTTGACCGGTCAGGGTAGTTGACCATTTGAAGAATAGAGTGCTGTACACACAAGGATATTGCTAGGTTGCACTCCGAGGAGGGAATAGGGCCTGAGACGCCAGTCTGTGTCGAATTTTGAGGCAAAGTGATGGGTTGATCGAAAGCTGTGCTGTCGTTCGGTGCGGGCCGACACGTGAGAACATCAATTTCTTAACACCGGTAGCCTTCGCCGCTTGTTTCTCGACCAATTCTTGGTCAATCCACGACTTTGGGGCCTCATTTTACTAGCCTGTTTCAGGGCTCCAAACAGAGCCACATGTCACCCATTATATGGGCCGTCCTCTCGGAGAGATGCCTACAAAGCATTGAAATGCGGCCTCAAGCCAGACAACTTAACCACCCGCACAGCCGGAGAACCGTCCGAGGTACAGGTCTGGGATTGGTCATAGTCTCTTGTCTCCCTAAATGCTTGACCCTCATACATATCCCAATATTATATCCTTTTTTTTCCCCTCTCACTGACCTTCAATACAGGGAATCATCCAAATTCTATGGGTCGGACAGCAAGATTTTTTGTAGGGGGTGGGTAGTTCAAGTAGTGGAGGTAGGTACTCAGATATGTCTATATCCATATTATAAAGTCATCTGTAACTTTTTTTAGTCTACGGTGCCCTCTGACGGTTGCGCTGGGCTCGGTTAGTTACCAACAGTAATCCTGCCTTTTGCTCTCTCCTTCTGAATTAAATATTTAACGCCCACGAATAGCTCTGAATTTGGGTTTCAAGGCATAGAAATGTCAATTAGTACCTCCAATTGGACATCAGATATGCCGCAACCGCTAATCTGATCCCTAATGGTGTCTTTGGGCCAGTGGTCAGGTACCCTGAATTTGGCTATTTTTGTCATGCCAGCAGAGAAAATTCACCATGGCCTCAAATCATCACCAAAATTCGACCCAATGGGTTTGATCGGTTGGTAGGATGCATGCCTTCATCATTAACCCGTACAGACAGTGTAATGAAACTAGTGGTCTTTGGCCGTAGGCCAAAAGCCTTAGGTGGTCAAGTACCCAGTACTTAACAGTACATTTTTGGCGAAAAACTTCTGTAAAATTCAAAACATTTTTCAACGAATTTTTCACTCAAAAACTTGAAATGTTCAACCAGTGATGTGTAAAGCATGGTCTGTGGAGGATAATATCTCTTTAAATTGAACTGCCACCCGAGATATAGAGATTATGTCCACAAGAAATCTTGCCACCAAACTATTAAAGTTGGGAGCCAACCTCGGATAGTATCAGCCGTGCAAGGCACAACAAAGCAACAATGTCCTTACAAGGCTATTGCACATGCCAGACAATCCTCGTATCCTGAATTCATTTACTACAGTGCCAAATTGATCCCCCATCCCACATATCCATCCATTAACAGCCTCACAATCCACGGATGGACTCGGGGATGTCTCGCAGGCTGAACAAACTGGGTTCATGGACAACTCACGGCGCTACACTGATGCTTTGAACTTCAATTGTGTCTGTGGGATACCAATTCAAGTCTGTTCAATCTAAGTCCTTCAGACATTGAAGAGCAAGGCACAAACCACATTGTCAACTTTCAAAGCCCATCCCGCAACCGTCTCGTCAATGTCCAGGTCTCCAACATGGTCCAGATATATTTCCACTGACCTTGCCCCCGGTGTGTGTTCACTTTGCTTACTGAAACTTACAGTAACTTGCTACTTAACTTGACTTAGCAGTACTTAAGCTAACTTGGCCCGCCAAGTTCCATCAGGGAAAGTAACTTATACGATCAGATGGACCTGATTGCATCAGGTACCGGCCAAGTTTGATTTGTCATCCAAGTAAACGGCCAAGTTTTCACTTCTCGTTCAAGGTGGCTGCCACCAGAGACCGTCGTTAATCATTCTGATATTCTAGATGGGTATTTTTACCCTACTTTCACGTTTCTTTGGCTGCGCGAGTTCTCGTACTCCACCACAATGTTTGAGGCTCCCTCGCACCCAACTCCATGTGGCGGGGATTTTTTTGGGTGATAAATCATCCGCATGTTTCCGCTTCAACGTTCCTGAAGACTTTGTGTGGATCGGTACCTAATGGACATCAGATTGGCAGGGTAGCGGTCCTCGGAAGGGCTTTCGTACCGGGGTTCTGGTAATATATTCCGGGGTGCTGTGGGTTTTGAAAGTGCATAGGGTGCTGAGCGTGTACGAAGGCTTTCTGCGCGTAATCTGATTGAGCTGATATCATTTGCTGCTCATCCCCTCGCGCATCTTGGCGGGGAACGCGGGACAGCACATCTGTAAATACTTTCAAGGCCGTTTTTGGGGAGGTGGGTCGGGGGCGGGTCAAGTCCAAGGGAACAAGAACTGTGAAATGGTGTTCAGCATGGCGGAGGAGCGTGTGAGTCACGTTGAAGTGGATCACAGTGAAAAAAAGTTGAAAAGATCTGCGCCATCACGTGGACGTTCGCTCAGCGTCGGCAGAACTCGATAAACAGTCGAATTTGACTGTAACTTGCCCGCGAGAGATGAAACATGCGAAATTGACTACAATACTGTGCTATATACTCTCTGTCTGTTGCCCATACCTGGCAGTGGATTGAATGTCTATATAAAACACTCGTAGGATACTTGGACCGACCGTACAGGACGCAGACCGGCGCAAAGGGTGGCTATTTGAAACAAACTTAGCATACCTTAATCCAACTTGAAGTTACTTAAATGCACTTAACTTGTACTTTCACTTTACTTAACTTGTGAAATCAACTTGCCCTGCCATAAGTTCGGCTAAGTTAACTTTGGCAGGCTAAGTTAGTTTACATAAGTAACTTAGTAAGGCATCGTCCGTGCTGGGTCCGGGTTGGACCACGCTGTCAAGGCGTACGTATCACTCCCCAAAGCCTGTATGAAACTAAAAGAAAAAATCAATAAATGGTGTCATATTCAACAAGAACAACTTACTTGACTTGGGGACCAGAACCCACGGTCTGCATTTTGAACACAGTGGCCAAACCAACATTGGACGACGGCGACGCGACAGCAGGAGAGTGGTCTCCATTTCCCTGTCCAGCATCTGCGGCTGACAAAAAGGGACCCAAGAAATTTTCGACGATAAACGTTCCATCGTTGGCTGGTAGTGGGTCGATGAACCACTGCAAAAGTAAATCAATCGCGGGCAATGAATGGGATCCCTCTGTCCTGACTTGCTGGTTGAGGGCTCCAGAAGTCCCCGGAGAACTGACAACAGCGGCACCTTCAAAGACTTGATTCGGGCTCAGAGTGACTACGTGCCCTTGGAAGTCAAAGATTCTGGTGAGTGTGAACGCGCCTGCAAGGGCAGTGACATTGTGAAGAAAGTTGACCATGTGGGGTGGGTTGTATTCAAAATTTTCGAGTTAAGAAGCCTTTTAAAAGCGTCCAAAAGGTGCAGACTTGACAAGCATTGTTCTCAAGGCACATAAGATGGGCAGAACTGCAGATGGTTATCCATTTCAACGACATCTGCCATGGGAGCAGCCTTCCCAGTCCGGCAGTGCACGGGTATCCTCGTGCCAGATAATCACCAGACACAACATTAGACGTGAGATCTCTCAGGGTGCGACAGCGAACCAATCCAGATGATTTGTAGGACTAAAGCAGCACCCCCGTTCCACACCATATTAATGGTTTAAAGGACAACCCGAGAGTGTTTCCTAGTCTGAACTCGAGAAAGGATATTCATACATTGTTTTTTTTGGGGGCTCAAACACCGGCGAGCTGCCGGCCATACATCATCATACTTTGATGGTTCTGAGATGTGGCAAGTCTGTCAAGAGCGATAGTTGGAATGATATTGCTGCTCAAAAGTACGAATGTTATCATACTATCAATTTCTTTTCGACGAGCGTTCCTGAATCGTATGCATGACATGAGAAACTTGTAAGGTCATAAGTACATGGGGACGGTTACTGTCTTTGAGGGGATTAGTTCAGTCAGCTCTTCGATTTCCGGATACTGCCTTCACCGGCGGCCGAGGGATTCCGGGGCTGGAGAAGGCGTGCCCGAAGCAGTTCAAGCAGGTCGATCAGATCCTGCAGTTCTCCGTGGGCGGGCGATCTGGACCGGACGACACGCCATCCCGAACGAGAACGGGTTCGTCAACACGGTGCTGTCCGCGTACAACGGACACTACGCGCTCATCCTCCGCCCGGACGACGTCTGGCTCGCCATCGTCTCGCAGTTCTCGTTTTATGTCAACGCAACGCGGAGCTTCTGCGCGCGAACTTTGTTGCACACGAGGGCAAGAAGGAGCTCAAGGTCTTCGGGACCAACCCACCCGACTTCGGCGCGCTTCCTCGCCAGATGGCGGACCTGATACACAAGAATGTGGTCGACCCGGGTCTTTGCGAGTGGATCGTGCCCAAATTTACCACTACGACGAATATTAATAACGACAGGGCGGTGGGCTGTATGCTCATGATGGCGACGATGAAGAAGTATTGCGATTACAAGATGAGCATCATGTGCGGAATCCCGTGGGTGACGCTCGAGGGGGAACGGCGGGACTGGGAGTTTCTGCTCGGGCGGCTGGAGAAATTGAAGGAGTACGGCATCGAGACGATCGCGTGGTACCATCTCCCCGTCCCCGTCGTCTCTCAGTTCTTGAGCGCTTTCGACGACCCCGACAGCCCGGCGAACCTGGAATTTTGGCAAAAAGTCGCGTACCAGGGGTATTATGGCAGCGGAGAGGAGGATTGTACAGTCCGGATAACAGCATTTTGCGTGTTTTCGGAGGAGGGTAGATGGTGTGGGCCACCACTGGACAAGGTTCGTTTTTCTTCGAGATATTGAACGAGGTTGACCTCTATGATTCAGGATCGCGTGGAAGCCAGAGCCCCTGGATCCCTGTCTTTCCAACACTTCTGGGCCTCTCTTATCTCGATCCCAGAATACTCGAAAGGCGACGCCAACGAAACGTCCTTTTCGGGATGGACTACCCTACTGTGAACTCCGACTACGTTCCTGCTGGATATGCCGAGGTGGACGTAACCTTTAACAACAACGGTGCGACATCCAAATGCGTCATTGTTGCTTGAGCCTCAACAATGAGACCCTCTGGATTATCGACTGGAGTGTCTCTGCAAGAGCCGAATCGATCTGTAACCCTAGCCGGTGATCACTGGATCTATCGCACTTGAAATATGATCCATCAACGGAGTTCGACCATGGCCCGTAAACTGAGCAAATCGGTTGAGGTAGATGATATCTCTGAGGTTGTACTTGTCAGAATGAAGTCCCACATAAAGGATGTTCTGGAGGTTTGCGAGGTTTGAGCTAATTTGGATAATTAGATTGCCCATTTCTGCTCCGCTATATTTCATGTACAAATCTAGGAGCTTGTAAAAGTGGTTGAAAAGGGGGCGGACCAGTGATGCTGAAGCGGCATTGAATTGGTGTATATACTCCCGGATTGGGAGTAACAGGGTGAGCCGACCCTTATGATTAATGTAAGCTAAGGAGATGCGCAACAAGGTGGCTTTGCAGGTGAGGACATCCTGAATCGGAAGTTGGGTTTGGAGAAGTTCAATGTCCGAAAGGCCATCAGGGAGACAAAAGGCTCAGCAAGTCTGTAGCACCTGGACTCGAGAGGGACAGATCTATAGATAAACCCAAGCTTGAGCTTTTGTCGTAGCCATCAGAGAGCAAGGTGGTTTTTTTGTCTTCCCAGCCGGATAATACAGCGGGACAGCTGTCAGAGTTGACCAAATTGGCCATTAGGTCTATGGCAAGCGGTAGGTTAGCTGTCACACCGAGGAGTTTGTCAATGTCAACTAAAGTTTGTCTGGCCGCCGGTTCCAGAAGAGGGAGAAAGGGCCGTGTCCAGCGGACTTTTGCTGGCCTCTCCATCCCTCGCATCGTGATCTATTGGTCGTCCAGTTAGTACGAGATGTATGTAATGGCCTGATGTCCATTTACAACCAATGCAAGCTGGGGCACCTCGGTAAGAAGTGACAAGAACTCCTCAACATTGTTCCGAGATTCTGCAGGTTCCCAGGATGATTCCAAATTGTCCAGGACCAAAAGACAGGGTGAAATATCTTGTAAATATTTGACCACTAGCTTCGTCAGGTCTGGTTCTGGCTCCAATCCTAGATATGATCCAATAATGGTCACCATATCAAGACCGTTCGTAGCCGAATCCAATACTACAAAGAAACGATGCTTGTAGTGTGGCGTGATCTCCGGATGGTGTAAGACAGCTTTGGCTAGGCTGGTTTTCCCTATGCCACCTTCACCGAGAATTGCTATTCTCACTGGCTGAGAAAGAACATCCACAATGTGGGTTAGCTCTGAGTCTCGCCCGTGAAAAATCCCTGGCTTCGGAGGTAGCATTGAGAGGGAGTTCCCAGCTTTATAAATTGAGATCCAAAACTCAGTATAAGCTTAGAGGATGTGGAGGCATCTGTACCTAGTGCCCAAAGTAGACAACCCTCCATTCGTCTGGTCAAAATTATTACCGGGCATCAACCAAAGGAATATGATCCCCCACAGACGATGCCGTCTCAGAGCTAGTTGCATCGGAGAAAGTTGCCAGCATTTCGAGCAGTGCCATGTGTAATTTTTGTGAATGTTCCTGCACGCCTGAGATTCCCGCTGAGACGCTGATACTGTTCTGTATCTGACAGGGTTTCATTAGTTTAGGGCTGGGTGAACTCCCGAAAACATAGATACCTTGAACACTTCAAGCGCCTGCTGTAACCCCGCTGTGCACTCCCTGAGCAACGAGCTGGTCTCGTTCTGGCGGAAACTGTTTAATCCTGCTTCCATCATTTTGGGTCTGGACAAAAACATGTATCCCTTGGAGTGTTCTATCTCGAAGTCAGCCATTGCTCGATAGAGTCCTGCTGAAAAGTCACTCTGAAAATTTCCCGATATGATCCAATGTGCCCGGCAGCAAGACACCTGTCTCCGATTGTACGTGAAGGCTGATGTTGGCGTACAAGATTGTATGGGTTTGTTCCATCAACTTGAGACAACTTGAGACAGTCGTCTTCATTTTCTGAGAAGAATCCCGTCAGTGCGAAAGGCAGAGCAGACGAAGAGGAAATTAAATGCCACAAGAAGAGATGAAGCAGTACTTGAAATGGTATTCAAGAACGGAGTACCAAATGCGTCCGCCAGCTCTGTGATTGTGGTTACTACGACTGTTAAATAACCGATGAGATTGTCCAGGCGCGGATGATCTCCCATGCAAGGAGGCATTTTGAGAAAGGTTTGGTGGGAATGGGATAACGCAGGGGCGACTTTCGTGGCCAATATACATCGAAAATATATATACTCCCAGGCATGCATGGCAAAGCTCAGCGCTAAACGATTGATTAATTCCTGATACCTGGGGGGAAGGGCGGCCAATTCATCGTTGATAGATAGATGAGTTCTCAGGGATGCAATTAAATTGCGGGCAATGTGGGTCGTTGCGCCCGCTCGCTGGTAAATTCAATACCCAGTGGAGCCTTAGACGCCACTATCCGAGTCGCGTGGCTCGATACCGCTTAAACACCGAGCAATTTCCCGACTCCGTCGGAAACTGCGACGTCGTGTAGTTGCAGCCACATACTTTTATGTCTCATGTTCCCTCCTTAGCAATTTTATGTTCACGCATTTACGGCAATCTGCTTCTACCTCAGGAGATTAATATTCAGAAGCAGAGTGCTCTGAATCGACTTGTGGCGGTGGACGTAGATTCAACCTCGTAAGTACGTTATTGAGAAATTCCCCGCTTCATGTGCATTTAGGCTAGCCGTTCCGTACTGTAGATCTTCGTTTGCACCGCGGCACATAATGTGGTCGTGTTTGACAGTTAAACGACGCGTCGACATCCACGTCACGCGGTCACCCAGAGATTTTCAGGAAGGCGTTGTGGTATATGGTCATGTGAGGAACTGTGAGCGCTGGCGCGACGGATCGTTTTCTTTTCGAATATTATTGGGCCGAAGAAGTGGCGCACGGAGATGTAGCCTGTGTTGAATTTGCGTAGCGTGCGCACGGTTCGGGGAGCATATTCGGGTAGAGCGCAGAAGAGCTTGCGAATACGGAAGCAGGATCCCACACGCGCGAGGACAAACTCGATGGGCGTGCTGGTAGTGAGCATTCCTTGAAGACTTAGAAAGTTGGCGATGTATGTAACCCAAGCAACTAGTCTCGGACCATGGAATAAGCATAGCATATCGGAGTTCAGCGACTACGCAGCTGACAATCCGCCCGCGGCTTCGACCTCCGCCGGAGCCGCCGTAACCAGCTCCTCCTTAATTGCGTTCTCCACCTTGAGCACGGTGCGGTTGAACGTAAAGAATGTGATCCCCATGCGGGACCGCACCTGCGGCTCCCAGCCCTGCGGGATGCGCTCCTCTATCAGGAACGGCTCGAGGGCAGCGATGCGCCCCCCAAATATCTTCAGCAGCGTACATGCGCTGCCCGCGCATATCGCCGCCGCTCAATCAAGAAAAAGGAAGCGGACGGCACACGCACTGGAAGCTCCCGAACATTTTATGCGCCTTATCGAGCGTGAACTCGGGATTCTTCGCGCGTCCCTCGGCGCGGCGCTTGCCCGAGTAACGCGAGATGTCGGCAGGTGTGAGGAGGGGGTTCCCCGCCTGATCCTTCCCCGTGGCGGAGCCGAGGAACTCGTGGATGAAGGGCAGGTACGGCTTGCTTTGGTCCGGCTCAAATTTCGCGTCTTGCCCTGCGAACACCTCACGTCAGCGGGAGTGCGTGTACGAAAGTATGTATTGATGATGAGGAAAGAGCATACGCACGCGTGAGGGAGGCGTCGTGCTCGATCCCATTGTGCATGGTGAGCTCCGCGAGATCGAAGGTATCCTGTCCGCAAGACAACTCAGTCCGGAGCGGGGTGAAGTATGATTACGCGAGCGACGCACCCTGCCGTAGTCCTTGAGCAGCGTATCGGCGCCGTAGCTCGACACGAAGTGCGAAAAAGTCGACGCAAAATTGAACGACTGCCGCACCGTGCGCGTCATCTCCGTGAACTTAATGTTGCGCCCGTCTGTAGCACGAACGCATAAATATCACTCCGAGAGGGAACTATAGCGCGCAAACCATGGGGGAGGATACCTGGGCGCGGTGAGTCTAGATGACGAATGACGCATTGACAGCGAGAGAGAAGCGACACACCGTGATTCGCGAGGGCGTTCAGCGCGGGACACGCACTCCGGCTGTCGCCCACCCCAGGTGGGATGTATTCAGGCACACGCCAGGAACAGGTGGACTTGACGTCTTGAATGGAAGAAAACAAGAGGAGGCGAAGGAGGTCTCTGCTCAGAGAGAGGTCTGGAGGTTAGGTGGATATCACCCTGCGAAAGGTGAAGGCAAGAATGCTCTTCGCCTTCTCGACGTTCCAAATGACTCACATGGACGGAGGTTGGCCGGTGACGGCGGCGCCGGCGCTTTGCGAGAAGTGTCGGACGCTTGCGAGAATGTCGGAGACTCGGTGCATACACAGAATTGCGTTTCGGTGAGATTTGTCACATTTCCGAGTACCTCTTGGTGCAGTGAATTTACGCACTGGCAGCCCAGCGTTCGTAATCAAACGACGTGTGCAGCGTAGTCACGATCTTGAAGAACATTGTCGGGCATGATGTCGAGGCGGATGAAGAGGTCAATGAGGGCTGCGGGAGCGTCAGTCCATCATGACGGCAAGCAGTGCAGGAACACAGAGGTAAACCAAATGGTGCTAGAGTCTAAGAGCATAGCAAAATAGCAAAACAGCTTACCCAGTGGACAGATGGCCTTGAAACGGCCGGCGGCACGCATTCATTGCCACGTCGATTTGATCTTTTTCCTTGAACTGGATGCAATGGACATAGGATGCTGGATAATGACGTCCAAGCGCTAGGGAAGCGTAAGTCGAACGACTCGACTTCACCGTCCAGCGGCTTGGGCTCGAATGCTGCGGGATCAGCGCCAAGAGGAATGACGAGGTCGTAGGGATACCTGCGCTTTATTCGGCTCAAGCAGGAGAAACCTCTAACGTATCACTCACTGGACTTCCGGCCGAATCCACCCTTCCGCAGACCTGTAGAAGACGTATTCAGCGTCAGGATCAACCGGAGAGTAGCACCACGAGCGGATGTGTACCGGCAGAAGTAGCTGATGCAGCTGACGGAGCGCGCATGGGCACGGACGAGGTCCTCGCTGAGACTAGCCTTCTCTTTGGACTCTTTCACCACGACCTTAAATGCAGGCATCCCGCTGGGGATGCTCCCAGGGACCGAGTTGTCGAGATACTCAGGCTACCTGTGAACGAGAACACTACGTGACTGTGTATTTATTGCCGTTTGCAAAGAAGTTGGCGGTGGCGGTAAATACGAACAAATTTTGTCCTTTCCCGTCCCAACTCGCGAGGCTCGTATCTTGTCAACCACTGCACGAAACCATGCATGTATATAGTGAAAATTGATCGCCTTTTCAAGGGCTAGATGCCCCCGGGGTCCATTTGTCGAACCGAGCAAGTTCTGAGAAGTCGTATGTAGCGACCCGTTTCCGCTCATTTTGAGCCTTTCTCGCGAACGGCAAGGTATTGACCTTAGGTCAAAAGACGAAAACTGTTTGTATAACATCCCTCGAGGTGCCCCCGGCCAGCAATGCTCCAGGCGAGACACCCGCCATGTGCTAAGGACATGAAATGCACCTTTTTCATTGTGAAACCGGTACATGTAAGTGTGCGCCACACTGTGGAGTCTGAAATTTCCACCCCGACTCGCTCTTCAAGAGTCTCTTTCATTTCTTGGAGATATGGGATATTATGGAAGTGAATAAAGCCTCGCAGGAACTGTCGAAGGGCATAGATACCCCGATTAGAATCAGAAAATATGGTTCGCACCTCCATGTTACATGTGGATAGCTTCCTCTTCCATCCTCTCAGACTACAGCCGGTTCCCTAACATGCTGCAGTACGCTACTTTCGATAATCTGACATGAGACGCTCGAGCGTATGCTTGCCAACACCTGTCAGTGTTCTAATTGTGGTGATGTCATGTGTTCGAGCCATCTTGAGAAGAGACCATCGGAGATCCTGTGTAAGAGGGCATCCACAAGTCATTCTTGAGACAGTGACTGGTCCACGAAGGCACAGGGACTGATAGAGATGAGTTGAAACATCGAAGTGAGTGGAAAGAGGCCGAAATAAACAAACAGCACGTGGGGGGTGCCTCGCCTGGAGCATTGCTGGCCGGGGGCACCTTGAGGGATGTTATACAAACAGTTTTCGTCTTTTGACCTAAGGTCAATACCTTGCCGTTCGCGAGAAAGGCTCAAAATGAGCGGAAACGGGTCGCTACATACGACTTCTCAGAACTTGCTCGGTTCGACAAATGGACCCCGGGGGCATCTAGCCCTTGAAAAGGCGATCAATTTTCACTATATACATGCATGGTTTCGTGCAGTGGTTGACAAGATACGAGCCTCGCGAGTTGGGATGGGAAAGGACAAAATTTGTTCGTATTTACCGCCACCGCCAACTTTTTTGCAAACGGCAATAATGGCTAATGGTACGTACGTCTGCTTTGTATCAGAGCGGGTGGCAGGGCCGACGCGTCTATTGTCTCGCGGTGCTGGTACAGATTCGTGCGCACTTCATATGTGTAGTGTTGCCGCGGTCAGGTTCTGAACCGCTGGCGAACCTGAACTGGACCTGAACCGGACCCAAGTCCGGTTCAGTGGCTGTGAGGTTCACCAAACCGAACCCCGGGTCCAGTTCGAGGTTCAAAAAATCTCAGAATTTGCCGAACCTTGCTGAACCGGTTCGAACGGGTTCGAACCTGAAAATTCTAGCTTGATATTTGGGCCATTACTAAAGTGATACTACTTCCAGTCACCTATAATGTCGGGAAGATCATCCAGGTCATCATACTCCGTTGATGAGCACCACGGATCGCAACTAAAATTAATGGGTAAACGAGAGTTATCTATAAATATCAGGGAGGCACGCATGGCCGTCTCTTCGACTGCCTTCTGTATCGGGCGGCGAGTCATCTCCAGGATGAAGTCCTGAAGTATGTGTCATTCACACTGCTTCAGAGTTCAAAACGAACGAACTGACCTCAATTGAGAGAAGAGCTTTACTGCCCAGATGAACCAACATCAGGTCCGTGCAGTTGAATTGGATGAGATGCAGGTCGTCGAAGAGGGCCGTATCAACGGCCCTGACCAGATGGCAGTCAATCAATTCGCCAGCATGGCGGACGAGAGTGACGCAGTTCCCGATCTACAAGCCAAGACATACCTCGATTTCAAGCTCAACAAAGCCGACTGGGTGAAGATCACTTTAATGCACGAAGTTCTGCAGGTGCGTTGATATTCTTCCCAAATTCCTTCCCCGTCCCTGACTCGAATTTATCTAGGAACTGGCAAAAATCCAGCAATCAATTTCCAGTGCCAAATTCCCAACGGTGTGGCGCACACTTCCTCTTCTCGAGTTCCTACAGCAATCCTGGATGAACATGGCAGCCCATTCGAAATTTGCTAGCATGGCAAGCTCAATAAATGCTGGCCTCGAGAACCTCGAGAAGTGGTATCGGAAAACGGATGAGACGGATATTTACTTCATCTGCTTAGGTGTGTCTTTCCACTTCTATTTTACTTCTGCTCACAGATTGTCATTATAGTACTGGATCCAAACTACAAAACCACGTATGCAGAGCACAAATGTGCCCCTGAATTCTTCGACGAAGGGACGGGTAAAATGGAGGCAAAGGTTCGCGGCTATCTTTATCACTCTCAACCGACTGCTGACATTATGTGATAGTTTGATTCATATTACACTCGACCGGCCGTCGTGCTTGGTGGTCCAGAGCCCGGTAAGCCATCCACGACACCGGGAATCCAATTGATCAAATATTCCCAGAACCATCCGCGGGATGCGTCCAATACGGGCACTCGTGGATCCGAGCAGCTGTCAAAAGCAGACGGCCAGAAGACAACGCTAAAGCTGATCCTCGCGAGGATTTAAAAGCGTATCTGTCTCCGCTCGAGACCACGGATGATGTTGTTGGCTGGTGGGGGGTGCGTCGTGTTACTCTCTTTCATCCCCTTCTCTAACACACTCTGAAAGCACCATGCCGCTCAATACCCAACACTAGCGCGAATGGCTCGGGATTACCTCGTCATTCAGGGCTCCGCCACCATGTGCTTTTTCCAACGATTCTCTCACTGCAACCCTCCGGCGCAATCGGCTCACCCCGGAGATGTTTGAAGCTCTCCAAATACTCAAAAGTACCGAAATGGCCATATTGAGGCCTCCGAAGAAGCGATGACCCGTATGATTAACTTTTTTGGATGAAATTGATGAGGAGGAGGATTCAAAGGATGTGCCGGTGTCTCTGTAGCTACCTTGTGTGCCATTTACGAGCCGTATATGCAAAATATAATCGGTTCAGGGTTCGAACCGGCTCTGAACCTGAACCGGACTTTTCTGAACCTGAACCTGCGGTCCGGTTCAGTGGCTGTGAGGTTCGGCGGACCGAACCTGAGGTCCAGTTCGAGGTTCGGAAAATATGGGCCTGAACCGGACCTGAACCGGACCGCGGCAACACTACATATGTGACGACCCCGCACAGCGAGCATGCCGCGCGCTGCCGGGGAGAGGTGAAAAGAGAACAGCTCCTCCGAGTCGAACTCTGAGGGGTGGAAAGAGCTGAGTTGACTCGCAAGTTGCACAGATCTTGGTTGATGACGACGCCTGCATGCATGCGTAAGTGGCGTGAATCAAAGACGACATCACGTGCAACTCGACGCGGTGCCGCATCAGCCAAATACGACCACATAGTCGGCGCACACCCAAAGTAATTTGTTAAGCAAAGAAAAAAACCACAGTGGCCAGCCAATATGATCAGACATAAGGTCATATTTCTATTCCAGCTTTATTTAAAAACTCTTCATTAACTAGAGTCTTAAACCCTAGAATAGTATTCACATCCCACATTAGTAACTTAGCTTTTTTTCATTTTAAATTGCCCACATTGTCAGACAAGTCATATAGTAGTAATTCTACAGCATCTGGTAAAATTTCTCGCTTAACGTAGGCCCAACAAGGTAAACTAGTTAGGCCCTCATATATCCCGCCATCACCTTACGGCCGTCTGGACAACGCCGACCAGTTTGACAATCGCGTTTCTTGATGAGTTCAGTTGGAGTTCAGTAATACACTTGGTCCGTGTATTTCACTACTTCAAGCAATGGTCTCTACTTCATCGAAGGAGTGCTGGTAAGAGTTTGCACCCACCAACATGATGTAGTTCGTCTTGTATTAGGATATTTCATCATGAGTCCCGTGCCCAACTTCGCTTCAAGCACGAACCGTTTGTGTCAGTGAATTTATGAGTAGGCACCGGACCACGACTCTACATCCAACTTTGACCCCAACATCGATGCCCCACCTGTGCCTCGTAGATTCAACATTTAGGTCAAGGTTTAGGTTGACCACTTACATGACGGAGACCCAAGTTGGGGCGATCAAATCAGTAATTGTGAAACACCCTAATATGTTGCAATTGTTATTTACAGCCTGCCAAGCCTGCCACCAGGTTCTTCCGCATTCTCGGACAAGATTTCTATCAATTGTCGTGGTAGGCGCTGAGGTACCCTGATAGTCAGATCGCAACAGCGCTGATACTTGCAACTGAAATGAGGCACCGGACATTGGGAATAGATTACCCACACTCATGAGATTATCAAGGAATCAAATCTGATGAACATGACATGTATGAAGGGTACTGTCTTGGCATGCTCACTATAAGAGATCTGCATACTGAGTCCGTCCTCTGCGAGTCTCAAGATGTCCCACAAGCCCACTGTGACAGATATCCGTCTGAATGACACCATTACCTCCTTGACTCCGGTGGTTGCACTGCTCAATGAACTCAGTGATGCATTTGGTACGCCATTTGTGCCAGCCATTTCAAACACAACTCTCTCCTTGATCACTCTGGTGCAGGTAAGATATGTCTTTGCTTTGCGGGATCAGTGCTGACAGCGTACTTGTAGAATGTCAAGAAGAATGAAGATGACTGTATTCAACTACTCCAAAATGTTTATCAATTGCTCTGTGCTCTTGTGGACCTCCATATCAAGTCAGAAACCAAAGGGAATCTTCCCCCAGCAACATTGCATCATGTCGGGAAATTCACAGAGTAAGCATACATGATGCACTTACTGGGAATATATCTAACAGTGTATTCAGGACACTTCACAAGATCCATACATTTGTTGAAGCACAACAGGATGGAAGGAAGTTCAAGCACTTCTTCCGCCAGACAGAGACAAAGACACTGCTCAGTGAATGTCAAGCAGGACTGGGGCAGGCATTCGAGATATTCAAGGTGCACAGTGTTATACATCCACCAGGAGTCCAATAGGCTCAAACATCATTCAGACTGAGAGTGGCATCACTGCACTTGTGAACATTACTAAAATGCAGCAGGAGGCAGAGAGGATGCACAGGGAAGTGCTGGAGTTGATTTCCACCCTGTCAGATGGGACCACCTCTGACAGGTCATCCTCTGTATGAAGTTCTTTGTCCTGTTCAAAGCCAGTGTTGATGGGCTGCACAGATTTACAAGAGCAATGGACCCCAGAATAGGTATTTTTTCAGGTCTTCAGTTGTGGGTCCAGGCTAAATTTTGTACCTCCTCAAGTTCCAACTCAATTTCAATGTTGCCTGCAAAGCCGAAAATTTTCCACGGTCGTGAATCAGAACTCCGGGAGGTAGTGGAATTACTCCAGCAAGAAGCACCAAGAATTGCAATTCTAGGTGCTGGGGGAATGGGCAAGACAAGCCTCGCCAAGGTGGCACTACACCATTCTGAAATTGCTACCAAATATGAGCACTGTTTCTTCGTAGTTGCAGATGCCGTCACTACCAGCAATGAACTGGTCACTCTACTCGGAGAACATATAGGACTCCAGCCAGCAAAGGATCTCACAAAACAAGTCATAGATTTCTTTGTGAGAAATGGGCCATCATTGCTGGTCCTGGATAATTTGGAAACTCTGTGGGAGCCAGTGGAGTCACGTGGAGGAGTCGAGGAGTTCCTGTCAAAACTCACGGATATCCCACATGTTGGACTGATGGCAAGTGTACATGCCTTTTGAAGCTCACATGTGTCCTGACATCTATGTAGATTACAATGCGAGGTGCAGAACGGCCAGCCAAAGTCCAATGGACCCGCCCGTTCTTGGCACCCTTGAAGCCATTGTCCGATCTGGCAGCTCGAGACACATTTTTTGCTATTGCGGAGGATATGCATGACAGCAAGGATGTTGATGAAGTACTCTCACTGACAGATAACATGCCACTTGCTGTTGATCTTATGGCCCATGCTGTGGACTTTGAAGGAAGCTGCTCCGCTGTCTTGGCCCGTTGGCAGACAGAGAAAACTTCCCTCCTTTCAGCTGGAAATGACAGAAAGTCCAATTTGGACACATCAATCGCAATTTCACTCTCCAGCTCCCGCATGAGCACTGGTGCCATGGATCTCTTAAGGCTTCTCTCAATTCTGCCAGATGGACTTTCAGATGTGGAGCTCATCCAGAGCAAGCTCTCTATACCAGATATCATGACATGCAGAGCTACATTACTTGCAACTGCACTGGTGTATATCGATGATAAGAGGCGACTCAAGTCATTGATGCCCATTCGAGAGCACATGCACTCTTTCTACCCTCCTTCCCCTCTTCTAATTCACCCACTGCAAATGTACTTTCATCAGCTCTTGGATCTGTACCAGCGTTATCCTAGAACGCAGCAGGGGGCTGGAAGAGTCAAGCACCTAGTAGTCAATATCAGAAACATACGTGAATTGCTGCTCCGAGGGTTGCATCAGGAAAATCCAAACTTGGCAAAGACAATTGATTGCGCACTTTCTCTCAAGCTCTTCATTATACAAGCCGATCCTGGGTGTTACCATCTGATTCCAGTGTTGATGGATCATATTGCAGCTATTCTTGCTCGGGATGAAAACTTCCAGGTTCAACTCATCACATGGAAGTTTGAATCACGCAGTCCAGACTCCTCTACCAATGCAGATGTTTTGATCATGCAGGCCCTCTCCCACTGCTGTGATCTAAATGACCCGGCCCTTGAATGTGAGTCCACTCCATAGTGTGAGTTGATTGTGTCTCACTCGAACCAATTTTAGCCAGATTTTACCTTCAAGTGGGACTTTACTACTTCCGTGCCGAAAGGAAAATATCTGTGGCCATGAAATATCTTCACAAGGCCCTTGATGTAGCAGAATCTCATGGAGATCTAAAGAGGCAGGCCTCGGTATTGACATATCTTAGTGAAATCCAATGGGTCCATGGTGATTATCCTACGGCACAGTTGCATGCTCAAGCTTCACAAAGACTTTCGGAGAAATCAGGAGATTTATATGCTCAATCATTCGCCATTCGAGCTTTGTCAGTGTGCTACCTAGCTCGCGGTGACAACCAAAATGGAATCTCACTCTGCCAGAGGGCACGAAAGCTACTGGAGCTTTGTGGTACAACCACTGGCTTTTCATATGCCAAGCTCTCACGAGACCTGGCAGAAGCGCATCTGTTGAAATCAGAATATTCGGAGGCTCGGGATATCTACACTCAACTTGTGCGAGAGACTGCTGCTCACGATTCATACAACTATTCATGGACTCTCCTCAATATTGCACAGCTTGATATTACGATGGGTGCAAGCAAACATGATGTCCACCAGCAGCTGGAAAGAGCCAAAACCATGTTTAATGGCAATCGATATCCTTTTGAAATCTCTGCCGTGGGATACTGCGACATTGAGCTGGGAAAACTGCATCTGAGAGAGGGAGAAACCCACATTGCAATGGAGATACTCCAGACTTGTTTCAAGTCAGCATGGGGAAATGATGTTCAAGGTGTACTCTCGTGCATGAAGAGCTTTGCAAACGTGAAAGACTGGCCTGAACATGATTTTCGCTGGGCCTCTGCTTGGGCAGTCATATATCTGGGATATGCAAAAAAAATGGAGGACAAAATTGTGCTTCATCAAGCACTGCAGTTCATTGGAGATGTGTTTCAAACTGAGGGTGACACTGCAACTGCAACAGCCCTATTCACAATAGCATTGGAAGGATTCACATGGATGGATATCCATCGCAGCAGAGCAGAATGCATGCTCCGGCTTGGGGATTTGGCACAAGGCCAGGGGGATGTGTCAAGGGCCATTGATCTTTGGAAATTGGCCAGACCTCTGTTTCAGCGCTCATCCCAAGCGAAGCAAGTTGCCCAGATTGATGAAAGGCTTACCACGATGTCAGAAGACATGCGGCAAGGACACAGTGAGAGCTTTGCTCGTCTGATGGAGATCAATATACCTACCGGAGCTGTGGCGGAGGAAACTTGCAAAGAAACAAAGGCTTCCGAGATGGACGTGGGGCAGAAGGATCAAACTAAGACAGCGCTTGTTCCTGTTTTGGTTTGAGTTGAAGAGACCCTGTAGGTTTTGTAGCTAGCTATCTCCTTTTTAAATATCTTGATTCAAATAGGAAATGATTTATTGAAATAAAGCTTGGCTGGGAAGTCGCATCCGCGTCAAATTTT
Organism: Mycena latifolia; assembly: GCA_029289555.1. Taxonomy (NCBI): domain Eukaryota; kingdom Fungi; phylum Basidiomycota; class Agaricomycetes; order Agaricales; family Mycenaceae; genus Mycena; species Mycena latifolia. Next base: position 470,373 of record JARJLE010000072.1, read on the forward strand.
AATCAGAGACCTAGATAAGGCCAAGGCCCGCCATGTATTTCAATGAACACTAGCTCAGGTCCGTTCAGTGGTGGGAATAACACCTGTCCTTGGCCGTAATCCATCGAGGACGAGGTACGACACGTCCCCTGGGACTTGTCCTTGAGACCTGGCATGTCGTTTAAGGTACGGACAAAAACAACTAATTATGAAACGCTCTGATGGTTTGATTTCTTTGGGTGTCATGCAGCGGATTCAGCTTACATTCCCACTCGATATATGCCTACTTATTTTGAACGCTGTCGTTCAATTTGAGGACGTGACGCGGGGCAAGGCGAACCGATAGGTGGGCTCCTTGCCCGGAACGTTCAGTTAACCCCTGCGTCTTACGAACTTTCAAGGTGATTGGTGAGTGCACGCATTGCCTTTTCTGCACTCTCGCGAACTTCGCTTTCCTCGTCTCTGAGAAGGACTTTGTCAATATTTGGGGCTGGAGGAGAGTCATTGACAGTACCTCAAGAGTGTTAGACTAACGCAGTCTGCCTACGAAGAGCAACAAATGTGGCGAGCACGTTGCCGTAGGCAGACTGGTACAACTCGGGCCAAACAAACGAGGCGCGTGAGGAGTTTGAAAATTTCTGATGGCCCTTGCTCTGGCTTCAAATGAGGTCGGATGGTAGAAGTTACAACAGACGGTTTGCTCTCAGGAGGTATTACTTCAATTTTGTCTCCTCAATTTCCGTTCAAAGCGCCTGGTATGAATGTTATGAATGGTCACAGTTAGTTGAGAAATGATGGGGATTTGATAATCCTGTGATCGGCCGTGATCGGCACCACCCAAAATTTCCAAACTCCCCGCGCGCGTCAACTGTTTGTCCCGAGTTGTACCAGCCTGCCTATGGCAAAGTGCTTGCCACATTTTTGCTATTCGTAGGCAGGCTGGTAGCGAGCCTACAAGAGTGTGACAAGATGCAAATTTCCTGGCCACTCCTCCTCGCTCAGTTTCGTTCACATGAATCCAGGTTCAAAGGAGGGGATGAAGACATCCGGTAGCACATGGTGTGCATCTGCCCCAACTATGCTTTGGCTCTATGGTTATAAGCAGAAGGCCCCCGTTCGATTCGGGGCTGGGTGGTAATGAACGTTGTTATCCTCATGTTTCTTTTTCTTTCTCAAGTTCAAGACATTGATATTGCCAGAGTTGAATGTGATTCACTTGAGCGCTCTCGCAAGAAGTGAAGTTGTCATTAATATACTCCGTGTTGTACGTGGACTGAGCATCCTCCTTCGGACATGGCCCACTCACTTCTTAAACTCATCTGTTCCACTGAGATCTCAGATCTCACTCAAACTCAGAACCTTGGGTAGAGACACCTGGGAGAACATGGTGTGCATCTGCCCTAATTTCGCTTGGACTCCGCTCTTATAAGCAGAAGGCCCCCTTCGATTAGGGGCTGGGTGAATATGACGGTCACGGTTACTGGTTCCTTTTTCTCTCTCAAGGAGAAAATTTAAGGACAGTTATGTGTTTTGAATGCGCATCTGTCGAATGACTGGCAGCAGGTGTGGGTAATGTGATTTGCGCTCAACCTTGCCCGTAAACATCCTCCTTCGGGCCCAACCTGACGTTCAACCTGTGAACCAGTTCAAACCGTGCCATACTTCGGCAGGCGCTTGGGCTTCCAATAAGTTGGGAGTAAAAGTGGGAGGGAAGCCCCTCGTGCGCCTCGCTCGGACACCTCCTCGGAATGGCGCACGAACGTCGTATTCAAGTCGTCAGGCAAGCGGCAAACGCCGTTGATGCGTTCCTTGTTTGGGCTCCGTGACACTCGGGTGACATCAAGGGGGTGCCGATCTGTGAATAACGGAACCGGTGTCGGTTTTTGAAAATCTGTCCTGCTCGGCGGACCAACCAACCACGGAATATCCCCATAAGGGAATTCATCACGTGTGTCGCGTTCAAATCTTGCCAGCTCGCGCCCAACATCGCTCCTGCCATGAAATCCAGCCATAAATATAGTTTTATGCCTTCAAGATGTCCTTCCATACTAACTCTGGAGTTACTGCATATTTTGTTGTCCAGTCTCAAGCTTTCACTGAGTGTCATCAAGAGAGTGTCACCTGATGCCTGCTTCTCATTTTGGTATGATTACTGGTGGCTGTTACATTCATTTGACTTTTGACATGCAAGTCAACCAGTTTTCATGATTTCACACATCAACCAACCAAACCCATGTCTGAATCGGGCAATATGGTCTTCGGGAGGCAAGATAGCTATCCATGAAGCTCAGAGAGCCTTTTATGAATATCTGGAGGCTCACAGAAGTCGGATAGACCACTTTCCAGCCCCCCAAACTGTGGTTCCCAGAAAAAAAATTCCGGCCTGGCGGCCGAACCAACCAACCAACACCTGGTCCGCCATTCACGGATCAGCACCCCCTTGGGTGACATCGTTACTTCTCTCCCAAACTTTGGCATACGTCGCCATCGATTCTGACGTGTGCCCCCCATTCTCGCTCGTACTCGCAATGCTAATTGTAGCGGATCGAAGGTAAAAGGGCGGAGGGCCTGTAGTTCAAATGCACGTACACGTCACCCACGCCGTCTTGCTGACTGCAGCTTTTCTCGGGGAGGATGGAGGCGGTGGCGGCGGGCGGGCCCGTGCTCGCCCGTGGTGGAGAAGGCGGATCGCGGTGCGTAGAGCTTTGCCTGGGATGCAGGAATAAAAGCGCTGATTGCATGTGGGCGGGCACAGGGTACCTACAGGACCGCGGCGCGCCCTAGGGCGGGTTCTGGACGGTCGAGTACTACCAGTCATACTTTGACGTCGACAGCAAGACCACTCGTCCCTTCAATTCACTCGGCTGTTATCCGACTGACGAATATGCGCGCGTAGGTGCTACGCCGCTGCATGGCGACGCTCCGACCGTCCACGACAGACTTCCACTCCTCGCACCTCAACCCTGCGGACCTCTAAGCCCGTTCTGGACCCCCACCACGCTCGTCCTCGCGCTCTTCCTCTCCTCACTCGGGCGGACGCAGCACCAAATAATAGCTTACCTCGCTCCAGAGCCTGGTAGAAAATCACCACTTCCCACTCGTTGAGATCGCCTTCGACGCGTTTGAAGGTAGTGTCGTCCTCGAACGCCTTGACGCCACTGTCATCGAGGAGAGCGAGAAGCGCGGTGAAGCACGTAAAGATGATCAAACCTCCATCCGCCGTATGCTGGAAGAGATGGATATACCGCTGCTCAAGCGGTTTGTCGAGATCCTCGCGGTATAGGTCATAGGCACCTGCATATGATAAGTAAACTCACGCCAAGAAAAAACGAACCAGCGACAAACCAGTGACGCCAAGGCCCGCAGGATAGGCCTTCTTCTTCTCCTCCCAGATGATGTCCCGCTTCAGGCGCTTGTTCAGGAGAGCGGAGTCGAATTGGCTAGGCTTATGGCCGTCAAGGATCAACTGAGTCGATGGCGATCAGCAGATCAAAATCAAAGAACAGATTGAAACCCGTACCCTTGTCGACCTTGGTCACTGTAGATCCGACAAATCCGACCGCTTCAACACATTTACGGTACTTGGACTTCGATCCGTGCGATAACTTGAGAGGTGCGGCGATGGTGTGATTATGGGGAACCCCTTTAGGGTGGAAAAGAAGAACTTTGCGTATGCTAGAATCGACCGGAATGTAAAATGTTACTGGGACATTTCCGGTGCACGATGGGGCATTGAGTAACAGATCGGCCGTTAATAATGTGCGGATGACCTGAGGACGTGCTGGGGCTGATTCAGATGTGTATTGAGACCATATGGAATTACTGACGGCAATGTTCAAGCTTTCCCGCGATATGGGGATGGACGACGCGGCTGCACGGATTCGTATCCAGGCTGTTATCGTTTGCCAAGGGTTCGCCAGCGAAAACTTTGATTACATGCTGTTGTTGGACGTTGTCCGGAATGGAGTGACAGCGATGAGATTCTTTGAATTGCGGAGTCCAACCATTACAGCAAATGAAGTAGTCGTGACCCCGGCTCGTGCCCTTTGCGTGACGTCAGGAATAATACGTTCAGTGAGAAGGAAGGATTATACTGACCTCTGGCTTCGCCTGGAGCTTGGGCTTGCCGGCACAGAGTCGACCGTCACTGTGCCTCGCGGTGCAGGACATAGATTTCACCCTGTCAAAAAATCTGGGACAAAGGGAATTCAGTAAATAAGACAGAGACGATAGCGGCCAAAATACGCGGTGGCCCTCTGCTCCGCGGTCTCCCCTTCGGTCCTCCGAGTCTCCCGTTGTGCAGCGAAGATCACGTCGCGGGACACTGCGTCCAGTTCATACCGAGGGGCATCCAAAAGTGCTAGATCAACTGCAGTACATGCGTGAAGGCCTTTGCAGTCGGCCCGGGAGCGACGGCAGAGAATTTTGGACTCCCCCGGCACGAAGGTCACTTCAACCAGGGAGCTGCTTCCGCCGTTGGCATTCCATGAATCGTTATCCTCGAGCGAATTTATCAATCTCGTCGAAGCGTGAGAAAATTAGTGGACTCACCCAAGGGGGCGCGAGGATTAAATTTCAGAGGACAATGCTACCTTTTTCCAAAATACATGGATGTTGGGGACCCACCGCCCCTACCCCCCCGGATTTTTTTCCAGTGCACATTTTCTCCAAGGCTCGAAGACCCACCCCACCCCAAGTCAGCGATCAAATCGTCCCAATGAGGCAAGAACAAATTATTTTTTCTTTCTCACGATTTTCGACCGAGCAATGGAATAACATTTCTGCCTACAAGTTCCCTTATAGGGACCTCCGCAGTAATACTATCCTCCTCCTCCTCCTCCTCCTCCCTACATATTCCTTCCACAACTGCGGCAGGTCGCACCCCTAGGAAGGGTATGTCATATCTAGTCCGCTGTGGTGCTAAATTGCGCTAACCAAATTGGAGTAATTTTTGCTCTGAGAGGAAATTTTCGTCTGCAAGATAAAATTTTGAGTTCCCCAAAATCAGACCACCCACCCACCCCACCGGGGGGTAGCGTCGTCCTGGAGGATTTTAATCCTCGCGCCCCCTTGGACTCACCTCGCCTTTAATAATAAGGACATCGACTGGCAGTAAATTACCGTGCTTATCGAGAACGTTGAATTTCGGGTCGGAACAATCAATAACAAAGGCTTTGGGAACGCGCGGGACCGGATACCCAGAGGAAAGTTCTGTCAGATATTCGATCTCCTCGACATAAGTGCGCTGGTCGCTGGTGAAACTGGCTTTGACCGTGCGGACCATCGAGGAAACATGTGAATCGAGCCAGACTGTGTCAGACTTGCGAAGTACTCCTGCATCGAAATCGTCCGATTCGGAGGCTGTAGATTGTAATCTCAGTTCAAATCTAGTTCGCGGGGAGTGAACGCACATGGATCATTGTCGCCGGCGCTATTTGGCTCGCTACTGGCGTCACCACTCTCGCTCTCGAGAACTGCCGTGCAGACAATGTCAATCACTGATTTGGTTTAAGGAGCCACACAGCCGCGTACTCACATTGATCCAATCCTGGAGAGCTTGCACTGGATCTTGGCCCACCGCAATGGGTCTTAGGAGCTGTGACGCACAAACTATCATTTTTTAATTTATGAGGAAGAATGTATGAAAATACGCACCAGTTAGGTCGCCCTCTTCATCCGAATCCGACAGGAGCTCAATCACTTCACGACCTCCCTGTACCACAGATCGCGTACGAGCAGATGACAGACCAGATGACGGCTCGGATTTGATGCTCCGATCCATCGAGGGCACGTCTGACGCGTCGAATTCGGACTGGACACGCGCTGAGGGCTCCGCCGGAGAAGAGGATGGCATCAAGAAGATGTCGCGTTCGAGCTCCCGGCGATCCCGTGCCGCGAGGAAAGACCGCAATGCCGAAATATTGATCCACGCAGTGTCAAGGAATATGTGGGCATTGGCCTGGATATAGTGTACCGCGTACATCTGGCATGAACGCATGTCAGATCCTTGAGCGTTCCGGATGTGTTGCACTCACAAAATCACGGAACTCGCTCAACACGCTGAACGACAGGCCATCAATCAAGGCTTTGTCGGCGCGCGAATGTTGAGTCGCCATCGTGCGGCGCGTCCTCGATACCTGGGGGACGTCGGGACGATGGTGGTAGGAGGAAGAAAAAGTGACAGCCTCGCTTACCATCACCAGGCACGTCGGGCCGCGCCAAATCCTCCCCAAATGGCAAGTGCCGTCTTTGAGCAAAACACGGCCCTCTGAAGCATCAAACACGGCTCTGGGCCGTGTTTCATCCCCAGGGCCGTGTTTCCCAATTGGGCGTGCGGGTCGAGTCTTGTACATCCTCAGTGCGAGCCGGGGGCAGGCGGGCGCGCACTCGGAATAGAGTCAACAGGTATAACAGCATTTTTCGCGATGTATTACGCGGTTCGTGCACCGTGAGCCTACAACGTGGTGAGTTGCGTTCCGTGGTCACAATAAGTGGCATCGAACAGCGGGACAGTTAGAACGCGGTAGAATGGGCATTGGAGTCCGGGATGTTGAGCAGTGTGGGCTGCACACTCAAGAGTCTCCAAGTTCGTCGTCGAGGGATGAGCTTTCGGGGATCCCACTGTAGCGGCATGTGAGAATGGTAGATGGAGTGCCTACTTGTACAGAGAGAGAACGGTCGGGATTTCAGGCGAGCCTGCCACTGAGGCATGGCGTCGACGCGCGAGAGGCCAGATGAGTTTGACTGGCGGAGAAATCGAAAGGCGAATCTGGCGCAGCAGGAGAGGGTTCGTAGCACTGTAGCACAAGGAAGTCCGAGCATCTAACCCTAACCGATAGCCAATAGTCAACGTTTATCGAGCCTTCGCTTAAGTAGGGCAAGAACCTAGCTCGGGATACTAGTCCTGCCAGCGAGCGCAGGATGTAGCCTCTGCGCCGCGCGCCGCGCTTTCTTTCTTTTCCTTCTCTCTCACGAATCGCGATCGTGTATCCCGCCTCTTTTTTTGGAGTGAGCCAAGTCGGAAATTTGGCGCTCCGCTTTCACACTTTTTTCCGGGGAAAAAAAAATGTTAGGGCAGGTTCTTGTTCAACGCGCCCATCCTCCCCGCCCACGATCTATAACACGTTCAGCTCGTAAAGCGTCGCCGCGCCTTTGATGCGTTGACACGTTCAGCGCTGTACGCAGTAATCATGATATCAGTAATTAACGCCGTGCACGATAATATTCACTTGCCGGCCGGGCACAGAACCGTCCTCAAGCTCAGACCGTTGGCAAGGGGTTAATATTTTCGATCCCGTTATTTCAGCTCAGCTCAGGGTCCTGCGATGTCGCGTCGCACACGCACCAATAAATCCAGTGTCGTTACACTCCCTCAGTAAGGTCAAGGCGGAGCCGCCCGCGACGACATCAGCTCCTATGTACTAGTAGCTCCTAGTAGCTCCTAGGCAGCGAGAGACGTTCGTTCGGCCGAGTCGGGCTTGAACCATAGCTGTGGTGATTCGTATCCTTTTATTCCACTCGCTCTCGGTTGGAATCGCTGCCAGCCTGAACGCGAGAAGATATACTGTAACATATATTCTAATAGCAAAGCGCACCTGCTCGTGCCTGATCTCCCGGCGGCAGCGGTTGAACATGAACAGGGGGATACGTCGAGACTAGAATATGAATGGAATGGAATCGCCCGCGGGCGTACTCGCATGCGCTGCAGGGTTAAGTTCCAGCGAGGTGCGAACTCGAACCCCTAATAAGCTCACTGTAGATACACGCCCCCGCTTGCGACGATCCGAAGTGAAATTGAGACCCAATCTAAGTTATTAGGAACGGACGGTACAGAGGCTAGCAAGACAAGATCATACTTTTTTCGCCTTCAGGACCTTACGCAAACAGCATGCGTCTCACCATCTCCACCACCGCCTCCGCCGTCTCGTTGCCTGGCGTCGGCGTCACGGTCGGCTCCGGCGCGCCCACAACAGGCCCGCCCGTGCCGGGGAGGTCGGCGGGCGGCCCCGCGGGCGCGACGACGTAGTAGTGAAGAAGAGGACTTTGAAGGAGAGGGCGAAGCCCGCGTGCAGGGCTAGGAGATGGAGGACGAGGAGGCGCGGAGATTTGGAGTCGGCCTGGGGTATTTTCGAGTTAGTATGTGATAAAGGAGGACGAGAGAAGAGGTGTGGGGGAAGGCAGAAACGGAAGAGGATGAGCAGAAGACTCAGAGGAAGAGGACGTGGGATGTGATGCGTACTGAGGGCAGGAGAAACGGACAGAGCGCAGAAGCAAGGGGCAGAAGTGCGAGGAGGAGACGAGAGAAGAAGGGAAAGAGGACGCGCGAAGGGGGCAAAAGGGAGGAGGAGACACGAGACGCCAAGGCCCACGAACGGTACAAAGGATGGGGTACACGTTGCGCACGAGGAAGGAGCCGCTCAGACCAAACCCGATGCCGACGAGCGCCCAGCGGACGACGGGCACGGGGATCACCGCGAGGATCTGCGTGGAATGAGCGCGGGATAAAATAGCAGAACATCGCGAACGCACCGCAACGGGGATCCACATGAACATGCCGTACCCCCACACCGCGACCGCCTCCACCACGCCCCACTCGCCGACGCCCATCCATCTTAGCGCGGCCCACAGTAGCACCGGCAGCGCCAGCGCATAACTGTACACCAGCCCCGCCGCGGCGCTCAGCAGGCCAAAGTCGTACGCGTATGGCGTTCCCGGCGCGGAGAGGTACGAGGACACTGAGGCGCCGAGCGAGGAGGAGAGGAAGAGCGCGAGGACGAGCGTGGTCGCGGTCCAGAAGGGCCCGTAGAGGTCTGCAGGGTTGAACGTTGAGGTGTGAGGAGAGGAAGTCTGTCGTGGAGGGCAGAAGCGTCGCCGTGCACCGTCGGAGTACCTGTGCGCATATTGGCATATTCGTCAGTCGAACTGACGGCTAAGTAAACTGGAGGACAAGAAAAGAAAGGGACGCACGGTCTTTGTGTCGACGTCAAAGTACGACTGGTAGTACTCCATCGTCCAGAACCCGCCCGAGGACTGCGCGCCGCGGTCCTGCAGGTCCGCGCCCCACGCAATTAGCGCATTTATTCCTGCATCCCAGCGCAAGCTCGACGCACCGCGATCCGCATTCCCCACCCCGGGCGAGCGTGTCCCTGCCCCGCCGCCTCCGCCTGCGCCGTCGTCCCCGAGAAAAGCTGCGCGCAGTCAGTCAGTGCCATCGTCGTGCGGCGTGCGCATGGGGTGACGTGTACGTGCATTTGAACTGCAGGCCCTCCGCGCCTTCTTCGAGTCGCTTGCAGAAATGTCAGCTTTGCACGTACAGGCGAAAAATGAGGGACGCACATCGTCAGAGTTGACGGCAAAGTATGCCATGGCCCATTTGGTGGGAGACTGGTCACGGTGTCACGAATGTGTCACAGGGAGTTAACTTGGTTAAACACAAGTTAAACAAGGGACGCATCAACGGCGCATGCCGCTTGACCACAATGGCCGTTCGCGAGTCCGTGGAGGTGTCCAAGCGGAGTGTACGAGGACTTTCCCTCCTAGATAATAACTGTTTGGAGCCAAAGCGACAGCCCGAACGGATGTAGCGGTTGTGTCGTGAAGCTCGTGCGAAGTGGATCAGTGCCAAATCAGTGCTCAGTTCAACCCGAATACGAAAGCGAACACTACGAAAGTATATTAGTGACACATCTTGTGGGCGACCGCTAGTAAATCACGCCCAATGGACCAAAACTCCGACAATGTCTTGCATCCTGAGGGGGGAAAAGAACATGCCCATTGCCGACAATTATGTTCATTACCCGACCCCGAATTGAACGGGGGCCTTCTGCGCATAAGGAATCAATCAAAGACCATATTTGGAGCAGATGGACACCATGTGCTACCGGGTGTCTTTATGCGTTGTTTTGGACTTGAATTTAAGTTGAGTTGATACGAGTGACACCGAGGAGCGCTAAGGAAATCAGGCGGATTGTTTTTTACTATTGGAAATTTAAACAGACGGTGTGAAGTAGAGTAGGGAGGGACCCAGCGGCGTGACTGAAATGCCCCGCCATTGCCTCCACATTTGCCTGCGAAAAAGGTCCAAATGGATCACCCCGCCCCGAATCGGACGGGGGTCTTCTGCTTATAAGGAGCGAGTGAAAGTCCATTTATGGTAGATGCACCCCATCTTTTAGCGGATATTTCTACCCAACGGAAGTCTGAGCGTCACAGATGAGTTGTGAAGAGTGTTCAAAGGAGGATGCTCAGTCCACCACAAAAAACGAGCACCACGGAGGGGGACTTCCTGCGGGAGAACGATAGTGAATGATGCTCAACTCTGGCGACTTGGAGGCTTTTAATTTGAGAGAAGGAAAAAGAAGGCCGTGATCGAATCACCCAGGCCCGAATCGAACGGGGGCCTTCTGCTTATAATGCCCAACGACAGCAGAATTAGTGCTGATGCACGCCATGTGCTACCGGGTGTCTCTACCCAATTTTCTGAACTTAAATTGATATCACTGAAACTGAGCGAAACCGATGAGTTTGCGCGGACTGTTCACGGTAGTAAAGGGCCATGAAAGGCGTGACATTGCTTGTGACAAAAAAAGGGGGTCCTCAAAGATGTATCACCCAGCCCCGACCGTCCGCCAGCGAGTTTCCGTACTTTATTACCAACGAAGCTAGAGTTATAGGGACTCAAGGCCTTTCTCGATCTAGTAAATTTGGAGCGCAGGTCTTGGATAACACGCCTGTGTGGGACGTTGGAGGCCAACACAGTGTTTTACATCCCGTGTAGACTCGTAACCAGTCTGCCTACGAATGGCAAAAATATGTGGCGAGCACTTTGCCGTAGTGCTCGCCACATATTTTTGCCATTCGTAGGCAGACTGGTTACGAGTCTACATCCCGTTTACACCCTCGCCTTCGGCGGGAAGGCAGCACAGGACTCGACGAAGATTAACAGAAAAAAACCTGTGACCCAAAGTCGAACGGGGAGCTCCCACAGGAAGCGACGACACTCCATTTTACTTTGTGTGGGCGCAGACCGTCCGCCACCAGGCTTTCTTTACTCGGTCAACGACGCAATTTTTGAGTCAATAAAAGCATTTTCCCGACCCCGAGTCAAACGAGGGCATCCCACAGGAGTTATCGAGCAAACAGCGACTACTACTCTGTGTGGGCGTGGGTCGTCTTCCACCACAAGGATCGAGTCCATGTTGTTCCTGACACGGTGCTATATTCGACTCTGGAATCAGGGAGGTAGGAATCAAAAAGCTTGCAATACGGTAATTCAATGCCAAGCTCGGACGGTGTTTTTTTTTAAAAAACTCAACGCTGTAACGAATACTGGGATCCTATGATTTGTGACATTCATATCTCTCGCGAATGCCTCGTCTGGGATACAGTAGACCGGGTCATAATGCATAATGCACATAATGTATAGGATGTGGGGTCCACCGACCTTCCAATTAACCCTGAAAATGCATAATGCATAAGAATTGGTGAGATTTGGAGGGAACGAACTTTAGGCATTACGACCCGCTCTACTGTATGCCAAAACTGGGCCAATAGTCCGTGAAACCCCACCCCTCCCGGCGCTCGGCATCTTCCGGCAGGTACCACTTCGGCGTTCCCCGGCTGATTATCAATCACTGCGCGCACAGCCCTACACAGCCACAGCCATCCTTTTCCTTTAAAGACCACGCTCAAACTCGCTTTGGCTAGCCAGGCCTTGGAATGGTAAGTCTTTTCGCGTGGAAACTGCACTACTGAAGTCTGCTAGGCTTCAATGAATTCGGTCCTTGCTCCTGACCTTATCTTCGAGATCCTCGATTGTCTCGCCGTCCCACTTCCATTCCACCAACGATCATGCAACCTGACTGTGCTCGCGAGATGTAGCTTGGTGTGCAAGGCCTGGTCCTCGCATGCTCAGCGTCTGCTCTTCCGCCGTGTCATGCTCCCGCACAACATCTATCGCGAGCCCCATCTTCGAGCAACGAGCCGCAACAGCTTGCCGTCCTTCCTCGAAGCCACAGATCCAGCGACAGAGCGCGGGCGCTGGCTCGCTGATAGCGTTATAAGTCTGACTCTACGACACACAGGGCGCTTGCCGACATCTGACCCCACTGCGCTGGCGACCGCGCTGCTGCGCACACCGAATTTACGGCACCTCGACGTGACGACCATCTCCTGCGACTTTGACGACGACACGCTCGCGCGCATCGCGCACGAATGCGGCCCGCGCATCACCTCGCTGTGCATCTTACAGGACTTCGCGCCCTCCACCGCGCAGCACACGCGCATCATGCACCAGCTTGTCGCTGCGCTCCCCAATCTCCGCCTCCTCGAGGTCACCGCGCACCTGACGCCCTCACTGCCCGCGTTCGATCCCCCGCCGCACCTCGCGCTCGCCGCGGTCAAGTTCAACACGGGGCTCGTGCAGGACGTCGGCCCGTGCCTCGCGTCGCTGCTGGCGGAGGACTCACCAACGAAGCTGCAGCTCTTGTGGCACAGGTGCACGGGCCCGCGCCCGTCCGTGCTCAGTACCGTCCTTCCAGCACACGCCGCGGAGCTTCGCTCGCTCTCTATCAAGTCGCTCGCCCCCGACGCCGACCCAGCCTCGGCACTCGCCTTCTGCACGCGACTCGAGCGCCTCGAGCTCGGCCGCGTCCCCGACGCCACGACGCTCGCGCGCCTCCCGCGCTCCATCGCCGCGCTCGCGATCGCCGGCGCGCAGGACGACGAGGCGCTCGCTGCACTAGAGCAGCAGCTCGCCGCGGGCGCGTTCCCCCAGCTTAAGGCGCTCACCTGGTCCGTGCTCCCGCCTCACGCGCCGCTCTTCAGGCTGCAGAGCGTGTGCGAGGCACGCGAGATCGAGCTGCGCACGGCACCGGGCGAGTTCGTGGACGACAATTCGGTCGAAGTCGAGCTGCGGCGGAGGTATATCCGGATTTGACGGACGGTTTATGCGTTGGGTATTATATACCACTGATCTAGATGCGAATTGAATCAGACAACCTGGATAGACGAGTACTCGATTCTGCACCCACTTGTACGATGCACAGTAATCGACGCTCACTAGTCCGTTGCTCGAAAGAAAATCGTACCACAATCAGGCACAACCTGACCCCCGAGTCCATCGGGAACCGCCCACGAATGTTTCTAAGCCTGGTAGAAACTCGGGTGCGGGCCACCCGCCACCAGGCTGCTTAAACAGTGAAAGTGAATGTCGATTTATGAAAGATTTAAGGATCGTTCTCGATAAAAGATCAGATCTTAAGCAACAGCGCCTGAACCCGAATCGAACGGGACCTCCCACATAGTTAACACGCCAACCATTATCAAGGGAAGGTGGGTGCGGGCCGTCCGCCACCAGGCGTTTTGGGGCGTAGAAGTGAAGCTCGATTCATGAAGAGGACCTTCAAGAATTCTTCTGTAAACAAGACCAACCCCTCCAGAAACAGAGCCTGACCCCGAGTCGAACGGGGGATCTCTCACTGGCTAATTGTATCTCGCTTCGTCGCCATGGTGAGTGAGTGCGGACTGTCCGCCATCAGAATGTCTTGGGTTTAAGAGCGAAGGTTCATTTATACGCGAAGTTCGAGGGTGAAATTGGACCTACTCGCGCAGGGGGTCTTTTTCGTGAGTCCCTCACTGGACGTTCCGCAGGGGCATTCAGCCAGCGCCAGATGCCCAGCAGGTGAATAACAAGGAGGAAAACAAAACTCTAACGTTATAGCGTAGCCCCGAATCGAACAGGGAGTGCCAACAGAAGAAGCTCCTTTAATTGTAACGTACTCCGTGTGTACGGACCTTCCGCCACAAGGCTTTCCGACTGTATCAACAAACCTCAAGTTACCAGACATTATTGGTTGGGGTGAAACAGCGAGTATATAGAGAAAGATAACCCTGAGGTCGAACAGTGACCTATGTGCTTGTGGAATCAACACATTAATCTTGACGCCGCTTTGGCTATGAGTCATTACTGGCAGGTCGTTTCGACGTAACCGTCATTATCGTCCTCCAGGTTCCGCAGGTGTCAGCCATGCATGTGAATTTGATGTCGCCTTCAACGGATGTGCTGATGTATACATGAATTCACCAAGTTGTTCTCCATTTGCGACCAAGAAATGTTCGGCTGTACAGTATCCGTCCCGACGACAAGTCAAAGAAAAGCGCGCACCCGGCTCTTGGATATTCTAGCGAGGCTGTAAATAACGTACGAAAGACCGAGAAATGCAATTGTATAGCCATAGAAATACGCCGTCAACAGGGCTCTCATAGGAAGTGGATAGGTTCCGTCGTGGTCGAGCATAAAAACTGTGGCGAAGTGAGTATAAGTGACTGGACGAGCGGCAGGGGGAAACTGACTTGTCGGTGCCACATTACACGGCGCAGCCATTCCGATGATCACCCGTTGCGAGGAGGCGTCAAGAGCCCAGTCGGAACCGTCCGAAAAGTCTGGCGTAGCGACCATGTGAAGGAGCTTCTGGACCTCGGAGAGGGCGAAATCCATGCAGTGATATTTGTGCACAGACATCGTTACAAGGAATTGCAGGATTGCCGCGGCGACCGAGATGGAAATGGAAGCTCAGAGCGGCCATTCGTGAGCTTCATGCAATCATAGAATGTTGGGCATAGTGAGGACTACGTCGGATTGGTAAGGTTCTTCTAGCAAGGCTTGATCCTTGGCTCACTGCAGGGGAGTATGGCAAGGGTGCCGTACAAAAGTTGCCAGGGTTTGGTAGGCTGGTCGAGAATACAACCAGTACGGCCTGTGTCAAGAACCAAAGTTGCTAATCGATCCTAGTGCTCCGGCGCTCCAGCGCACCACGCAGCCGGGCGACAGTGTCCTTCCTCGACACGACTTCCGCAATCCTGGTGTACTCCCCGCAGAGTTCGCGAGAGGAGACCACACGGGCGAGAAACCACTTGACGCGTACCAGCATATCCGGCGTATCCGGCGCTTTGGTGGCGGGATACCACACGTTCGCGAGTAAGCGCACCCAAGATTTCGCTCGGGAGGACGACGATGCGGAGCGTAGGAGATATATCCCCCCAACGGCGCACGGCATCGAACTTTACTTCCAGGTCACGGGGATCAAGGGAATCCGCGCCACGGATGAGATCCTGGCCAATTGAGAGCGAAGAAAGGTAGGGCAGCCCAGCGACGACAGTGTCGAGGTACGCGATGAACATCTGGGATTGGGAGGTGTATTTACATCAGCGTCGAACGAGGGAGGAGGATAACCATATCGCACCTCAAACTGTGTCAAGTCTGAGACCGAGTCCTTCCGGATACTGAGGTCGGTGAGGTCCGGCATGCCTGCGACGATAGCCGCAAGAAGTGCCACATCCTATGTATCCACGACGTTGTCGAACCTCAATATTTTCGTGAAAAACAATTATGGGGTGCTTGCGGAGGAATGAAGCGGTGTGGGCAGCACATGGCATTTTGCATGTGCGGAGCCGCGGAAATGACGGCCTGATAATTTTAAAGCTGAAGTGAGGGGCTGAGAGACTTTAAGGATGAGATACTCGACGCTTGTCAAGTGGGCCATCGCCGATCGAATCAAATGAGCGAAAAATCGAAAGGTATTCCTCGGGTAGCACACCCTACACCGGCTCGGAGCGTTTCAGTTACATGCATTTGCTGTAGGGTTCAAATATACAGCTTGAAAATGCGGACCTCCATAGCATAAGATGTGTTGGCGATGAAAGTTTGACAGCATTTCACGGTGGATGTGAGGTTATCGAGTTCCACGGTGCGATAAATGTAGCGGAGACATGCTGCATGGATCCGCTTGTTAGTTAGCATAGGGAGACCAAGGTTGAGGTTGTCGGAAACTCTAATATTATCCCAAGGACTTCTACCAGGAGACCAGACAGCGACAGTGCAGACGCGAGGCCCATAGCGAGTTGCTGGCAAGAATCAAGCGCCGTGGCGGTGCTCCAATCTGATGTAACGACCTCGTGACGGCGTGACACCCTTGCTCACGACCACCACCTTTCTCAAACTTTTCTGACAGCCTGTGCAGCCTACATCCCCGTCGAACTCATCGATTTGCGTGAATAAACTCAGGAGCAGCAGAACAATTCTGTTTGTGCAATATAACCCTTACTAAGGTCTTGAAGGCTTTCCGTCGTTTGAGTTGCGTAACTTGCGTTTGAGCGCCAGCTAACGAGGTTTGATTTCGTACGGCGGGAATGATCTCAGAACTGAAGGCCATAGGGTATTTCAAATGCGGCTGCCATCCTCGCGATCTTTGGTCGTACCTCGTTCTCATTTGGCGTATTGACGTCGTATAATGTGAGCAGAGACATTTGGAAATAGGTGTCTGCTACAGTACCTATGATAGTCACCTCCCATATCTATGGTGCTCTATGCACTAATCACATGCCTATCGAGTACTCCATAGAGCTCCATAGATATGGGGGGTGACTATCATAGGTACTGTAGCAGACACCTATTTCCAGATGGACTCCTTCAATGATCCTGACAATTTGCTTGTCAATAGGTAGCAAGTTTAACCAATATACTCGAGCCGTATGTCATCGGCCCAGACCTTTTATTTGCCCTGACCCCGGACTATCCAGAACGTTGCGGTCCGGCCCTCTCACCTCATAAAACTCTTGCCTCAACGTGATAGCAACTGGAAACCCACGGGATAATTGAATGTTTGTTCCTTCACCTTCTCCAATTTTCTACAACCATCTGCACCAGTAAACGTGCGCCATCTCATGCCCCACATTCCAATCCTGCACTCCAAACGCGATGGCAGCCCACGATCTCAAGCCCGTGGGGCACATACGTCGCCGAGAGATCATTGCCGTATGTAATGCCGATCCTGTAGAGGCATCGGACATTTTCAGGAACCGAGAAGAATGAAGCCAATAATAAATACTGGTCTCTTTCGGAAATACGTCCCGCGCGGCAATGGGAAATCTCTCACTGACAGTACGTAAGATTCATATGCGCACCCACAGAGCATCAACTTTCCCTTAGCTAACGAGTAAGACTACCCAAACGGGTGTTCCCTGCGACGGCATAGATCAGAAAGCGTAGCGGATGGCCAAAAACCTTTGACGATTGGCGGTGCGCCATAAGAGACACTCTGATCGCCCTGGAGTCTGACAGTACTGGGAACCTGGGGCCGTTTTTTTTACTGGCGATTAGGCCATCTGATTGATCCTGCATGAATTCGGTCGAAGATGAACTGCCAAATCCAGGGAAATCGGACCTTGCAAATAGACGACCAGGTCCATTTTTACACCGCACATATATTCTGCTCTGATATATCAATACTCCTCCCGCATAAAATGAGGGCATCCAGGCAACCGATGACAACCAATACGAGCTCAGACGGCTCCACGAGCGGGAGGGCATGCAGTTTGCCGCGGCCACTAAGCGGCAGACTCGGTTTTCTTGACTTCCTTCATTCAGTCGACGTTTATTATTAACTCCTCAGCGCCGGACTAGGCGGGATAAAACCCGGAATAATTCATTCAGACTCATATAAATACGCTCCGGGATCCAGTCAATCCCTCAGTTCCTCGAACTCCTCACCTCCCCACTAGGCTTCTCCTCAGACTTCGATGATTTTCTCGCTAACCTCCCTCGCCTTCCTTGCGGTCACCATTGGCGGTGTGCATGCTGAAACCCATACTGTGCACTTCACCAACCTGTAGGTATCTTGCTACCCCATGATTGTCTTTGCTGAATGTGGTCCCTCAGCTGTGGCTTTGGCACAGTACGAACCGTCGAACTGACTGTGAATCGATCATGATTGTTGACCTCATCCGACCAGCCGACTCTTATCCAAGGCCCCAATGTTCTATCCACCGGAGGTCAGTGCTGAACCATTCGCGTAGACGCTCGTCTCATGGCTTCCGAAATTCAGGAGGTAAACCCATCGCGTCCTCTTCATCACCAGGACCTGAAGCCCCTCAATTTAGACGTTACGATTAATGGGCCGCTCATCAGTGCCATTGCTTACCTCCAGACTGGTAAATGCTATTTCTTCATCCGTTGCGTGCTATTATTGAATACGAACGAAGGCGGCTGCGGATTCAACGGCGAGGGCTGCACCCTCGTCGAAACCACACTCGAGAATTCCGGTTCGAGCACGGACTTGTCCTTGATCCCCCCGTCAGTGCCCCCATATATTTTGCCATTCATCTAACCCTGACAACGGTCACCGCATACAGACACTCTTTCTCCGTTACCTCCGGCTTCGGGTACGTTGCTCTTACTTCAGCGAGCTCTGCGATGAACACCTGATTCGCGGCACATTCCGCAGGTACTTCGGCGGCTGCGATGGCGCAGGGGCGGATTGTGAGTATCCCTGCTCGACAGAGTGAAATGAACTCAATGTTTGCAATTGCAGGCACTGGACCCAATTGTCCGCCGGCGTTTGAGGACCCCAGCCAGACGTTCAAGCAGGTTGGGTGTTCCGCCCCGAATGTGAACCTCGCAGTAAGCAATGTATCTACTCGTTCCGGTCGGCCTGTTGATATGCTTTGTGGACTAGATCACTTTCTGTGACTGAGGTGAAGTGCGGAGCAAATAACTCGGTAGAAATTGTCCCGGTGGGGCGGGGAAGAACGAGATGGATTCAATATATGTGACACTGTACGGACAATATTGTCATTGATTTCTGTTATTTGTAATGTCTAGTTATAAGCCCGATGTTTCAAAGTATTCTCCACAATTGACTTGGGGGTGAGGGCCGTGGCAAAGCCCGGCAGGCACTCGTACTTATGTACAGGGTTTTTTTTTAGTTTTTACTTCTAAGCTAAGCACAGAACGTATACAATAACAGCAGAATGCTAGACTTTTACCCAAGTGAACACATACTGTTGGTAAACTTCAACTTCATATGAGTGCCAAATACAACCCGAACAAATGTCGGAGAGCTCCGTGATGGGACCCTTTGTCCTCCGGGGTCAGTTTTTTTTTTTTTTTTACAAGCATAGCAGGTATGAGAGAGCAGGAAAATATGTGATTTGACCCCAGGTGAACCCATTTCTGCGGGTGAACTTCAACTTCATATTAGAGGAAGTCAAAGCGGTCAGGCAGAGCCAATTCATTGCTCGATTCTGGAGCCGATTCTCGTCAGAATCGATGCACAGAATCGGATGAGAATCGTCGGTACTCTGACCGACCCATTCCGAGCTCGATTCAGAGAGCAATACGGGAAATCGATTCACTCTCGGATTTAGTGAGCAGAATCGGGCTGTCAAGAATCGGGACCGATTCTGATGAGTTCCTCCTCTCGAGCAGGAACGCCGATTCTGCCGATTCAGCGAATCTCGACCGATTCTCGATCCTAGAATCGATTTTACAATCGGTCTCGGAATCGGCCATGAATCGGCCCTTCTTGCCAGCTTTGACTTACCCTATTAGTGCCAAACATCAACCAAATAAATGTTGAAGAGCCCCGTGATGGGACCGTTAGTTCCTTGAGACCCATCTTTTTTTACAAACATGGAAAAAGGTATGAGATACCACGAAAATATGTGATTTGACCCCAGGTGAACCCATTTTTGCGGATGAACTTCAACTTCATATCAGCGCCAAACATCAATCAAATAAATGTCGGAGAGCTCCGTGATGGGACCACTAGTTCCTCGGGGCCAATCTTTTTTTACAAGCATCGCAGAAGGTATTAGATACCACAAAATCATGTAATTTGACCCCAGGTGAACCCATTTCTTCGGCTGAGCTTCAACTTCATATGAGTGCCAAATATAATCCAAATAAATGTCGGAGAGCCCCGTGATGGAACTCTTGGTTCTAGGGAGCTAATTTCTTTTTCCAAAGCATCACAGAAGGCCTGAAATAACAGCAAAATATGAGACTTTACCCCAGGTGGACGCCTCTGCGGATGAACCTCAACTTCAGATGTATGTCAAACATTATCCAAATAAAAAACGGAGGTAGGCCCCGTGATGGAACCCTTCGTCCTTCCTGGCCGAATTCTATAACAAAGTTTTCCTCAGGTAAACCCATTTGACGGACAAACCTCGACTTCAGATGAGTGTCAAACACCTGGATAGTAAACTATAATTAATGATCAAGGGTTAGGTTAGGGTTGCTCTGCAAGAGAGAACTCGCCGCTCCCCCTCCGTCCTCAGAGCCTGACATCGCGAGGCGCATCGAGCATATTCTGCTGAAGAAGGACCACCCTGTATTCGGCCGTGGAGATCTATGCCCCGCAACGCAGGCTTACGGGTTCCCGCTCCTCATTTTCAGCGATGGAATGCATTTGGGGCGGCAGTCTGAAGGGAGTGGGAATCAACCTGCGGTATATTTACGCATCGAAGTGGAGGATGGCTTGGCGCCGCCAAATTGGCAAATGCTCGATCCTGACACTGTGAGTAGCTTCGAACTGACAAAGTTTAGGCAGCTGACTCGCACCGGAATAGTGCATTATCGTCAGACATGATTGCAAGCCTCTAACTCGCGAAGCGATAGAGGCATGTTATGCCTTTCATTCTATGCTCCTTTCAGATGCATATGGTTATCCCGAGGAGAATGGCTGGGCTCCTGGAAAGGAACACATAACGCGTGCGGCGTTCCAACTCTTTTACAAGAACTATTATCGAGATCAGCATAAACTGGGAAGGAGGCAGTTTAAGCCGGTATTCAGACCACTGTAATTTTGATATGCAATTTTGTTGGAACCCTCTTCAGCGTAGCTACACATCTAGAAACGCGATGTACCCTGATAGAACCCCATCGCGCGCAGCAGAGTGGCGGTGTCTCGGTAGAGCCATAGAGCATCGGCTAACTAGTACTTGTTAAAAACGACAAGAAAACCCAAGAAGATATCATTTACTAACGCGCTCGAGCCCACGCGTTGGTGCTCCGCGAAGGACGAGGCACCCGCGCCAAATCTGCGCCAACCGGAAGTCGCCGTCACTGCACCACCCAGCGCCGACGTCTTCACTAGCCCCGACGTTGATATTGCCGCCACACCCCAAACAATCCCACCCAAACGTGCGCGCCCCGGCCACCCTCCGCCCCCCGCGAGGGATAACTAACTCTATGTGTCATTCATTTGGGTACCCAAATGAACCACATATAGAGATAGATTGGCGAAGGAGAGGCGCGAAGACTTCAGTTGAATAGAGGCTGCCGTCGATGGCAACGGAAACGCCACGACGTGGGGAAAGCGTCCACGAGCATCCTGGGAAAGGGGAAAAGGAGTCAGTATCAGATTCGTCGCGTACAATCAAGACCATAGGGGAAGAAGAAAGGCAGAAGACGCCGGGAGGGGGAGGGAGAGGGAGGGGTAGAAGAGCGCACACGCGGAGGAGTGAAGACCAAGGAAGTCTTCGTCGCTGAGAAACGAGTCGTCCTCAACGATGATGACCACATCCCCAACATCGAGCACTGAAGAACGACGGAGAAGATGCGCGAAGTGTGCATTGACCCCGGAAGGCCAAAGACACCAGCGCAAAGATGCGAGCGCGATGAGAGAAGGAGCGAAAGAAGGCGATAAGCGCCCAACGCCCACAATGCCGGCATCAGCGCCAAATGCGGACGACGACGAGCGGGGCATTGTTGATATGTAGAAGAGAAGCAAAACGGAGAGGGAGGACCTGAGGAGGGAGTGGGTGGTGAAGGTGGGGATGAATGGTGGAAGGTGCGGGAAGTAAAAAAAAAGAAAGATGAAGTGGGGAATACGGTAGCGTAAGGAAGGCAGATCGAGGAATGGTAGAAGACTTTGAAGCAGAAAGCAAAGAAAGTAAGCTCGTTACTCACCGAACAGCGCTCGCAGTCGCACTCGGCCCAAACCACATCCCCACATTCTTCCCAGCGGCCTTTCCAGCCAGTGCCATGCGATGTACACCAAACGGCGCTGCGGGCGCGTCGAGGAACCACGATAGAAGGCGCGCGTGCGCGCCGAGGGCTGCGGGCGTTTGAGGTGAGCAATCAGGGATTGGATTTGAGGGGTCTGTTAAAGAGAGCGAGGTCAGCGTCGGTCGGAAGGAGAAGTGAGGGGAGGGCAAGGAATACCCGGAGGGTACGCGCATGAAGTCGCACACAAACAAAGCGAGGGAAAAGGAAGAAGAAACGAGTACTCACAACCAACCCCTCCCCAAGCTACTCGCCAATAAACTCTGCGGCGTCCGTAACATGCACCCCCACCCCGCATCGCTCGTCCACCCCTTCGTCCCACCTAACGCCCACTACTTTTCTTCCTCGCCCCGCTCGTGCTCGCGTCGTGAAATGCGCAGAGTACGCGGAAGATGATGTTGTATGAGAGGAATGAGAGGCGGACGAAGAATCACTTTGGCTGGGTGAGTGTCCCGATCCGGGGCGGGAAGGCGAAGACGGGGCGGGGAAGGTGAGCGGGGGAGGGAGCGAGCTGAGCCCCGCCAGATCGCGGATGGGCTCGAAGCCCGCGCGGTAAGTGCACCACACCTGCACGTGAGACGCCGCGGGCCAAGGCCCTGGATCCGGCGGTGCGGTATCTTGCTCCGAGGTTGACGCGGGGTGCCGCTGCGGGGAGGAGGATGAGTGGCTACGGTGTTTCGAGGTCGAGTGATGATTGTGATTGCGGTGATGATTCGCCGCGGCGGCGGCGGCGGCGGCGACGCGCGCCTCGTCCTCGGGGCCCCATTCCGGTAGACGCACCCAGAGCAACCAAATCTCCGCTGTGCTGCGGGCGCGGCGTCGCCGTCGAGGAGATAGCGGATGCCCTTGGCGAGCAAACTCGTCTTGCTCCCGCCGCTCTTATCCTCCCCTTCCGCGATATCGACGTCGCCAGGGCAGACGCGGTGCTGACGCTGTGGCTCGGCACGCCAGACACAGTCCCCGTTAAGGATAAATCTGAGGTGCGCGAACCATCCGCTGAGCCTCGTTGCCGGCGGGCCGTCCCGCCAAGACGACTCGGGGAGCGCTACAGCTGCAGCGTCTGCCCGCCCGCGTAGTCCCGGTGCCCGCTGGATGATGGCGGCGGTGTGCTTTGCCAAAACGAGAAGCGCTGCTCGGAGCGCGTGCGGGGGCGCGCGGTGGCGTATGCACTCGGCGGCCTCGAAGGTGCGTCGTCGGCAAAGTCGTAGGAAGTGGGGGAAGCGGTGCCTTCGTGAAGGGTGCGGCGCGCTCGGCCTCGCGGATGCGTTGTCGACCGTGCTCCTTGAGTCCGCCGCTACCGTCTTTGCTTCCTCTGAGGCCGAAGAAGGGGCCACTGCGGCTTCCGCCGCCAGAGGTAGAAGTCGAGTGAGAGTTGGCGGAGGCGAATGTGGAGCGTGATGCGGACGAGGTGTGGCGGATGGCGGGCGATCGACGGATAGCGACTTGGATCGGTCACGCTGGAGCGGCGATTGGAGGAATCGCGGGAGTTTTGACGCGGGAGTCTGGGAAGCCGTGGGCGGAGGTGGGAGCGTAGCTCGGCTGGTAATCGTCGTTGATGTGCGATTCGTAGCGGAGGATGATGCGCTCGGCGTGGTGGATGTCGTGGCGGGAGGAGACGCGGATATCGCTGGAATGCTCGTAGTTGAGGTGGATCCGGTGGACAGGCGCGAGAGGTATCCGGGGCGCGGTCTCCCTCCCTAGTTTGACATCCCAGAGTCCGACGTAGGCGACGTCGGACTGAGCGGCGCACCCCCGTTCCTCAAGCGTGCGCCGCTCTTCTTGCGGACGAAGAAGCCCAAGCGGCGATCCTTGGGCGGAGGATCGCCCGCGCACGCGAGCCCGCGCCCGTTTGGTGAGCCCGGGAGGACAGCGGGGACGACGCGGGCCCGCCGAGTGATAGTGACAGGGTTAGGTACTCCGCGGTCGGCGACGCTTGGCTCGAGCTGGCGTTGAACGAGTACGGGCCGGAATTGGGGTTGGAGGAGGATGACGCGTGCGAGGAGTATGGGGGCGCAGGCGAGGTGGAGGGCGGGATGTGGATTGGGTGTGGATGACGCCGAGCACGGATGGGGTGTCGACGTCGCGGAGGGCGCGGGGCTTTGAGATGGCGAGGGCGCGAAGAGGCCGCCGAGGAAGCTCGGCATCTTGATCGTCGATGGTTTTGCTATCGTTGGTGGGTGGTGGGTATTTCAATCTGAAAGCAAGGGACGAGTTAGCTCGCGTGCGCGGATGCGGGAGGTTAGCGACGCACGATGTGTGCGCTATGCACCTCTGCTGCCTCAGGATAGGTACCGGACGTGTGTAGGTGAACCCAGGCGCCTGCTAGTAAAAACGTGCTGCAACGGCGGATGTCGGCACTGCCGCCTAGCCCGGGAATTGAGGCGCCATCGCTTCTCGTGTCGAAGGAAACGATATATGCGGGGGATGCGCGACGACGAGATCGAGAGTACAGAGCTCCGTGGGCAGATGCGTGAACGTAGGTATCTTATCGTGCCACAATCCAGTCAGCGCCTGAAAATTGGAGGCCATGAGCATGGCCCGAGGGGCAAATGGCAGCGCATACGTGTAACCTGCGGCAAATTGGATCCTAACTCGGATAGAAGAAGGGCGAGCGCATTCTGGTCAAGCGAGCCGCTGGAGGTCTACGATGACTAGGATCTGGGTCGGTCGATAAACGAGGAGAAACCTAGAGAATAGACGCACCTGGATGCGGCGCATCCGAGGGAGTGTAAGTAGATGGGGCGCTACATTGCCATCAGGAGCAATTCCAGTCTAGGAACGGCCATTCGACTGTGGCTTGGATTCGCTGGCGAGACTGCAATGGGTGGAAAAAGAGGATGTGTGTGTCTGTGTTTATATCGCTCGGTTTCGACCGGCCCGGTGCTCCTGCTTCTAACTTCCATCTTCGAAATGCTGCTTCCACTCATGTGTCAAGAATCTAGAAAAATTACTCAAGTATTCAAGGTTCTCCGTTCCTATGCGCTCGAGATTTCTGGACTTTCTCCTTTTTTTTGGACCCAAGGCTGGGCCCGATGCTCCTTCCATCTCGGTTACTGGCTGCTTCCGCTCATGCGACAGGAATCTCGCTTGGGAATTGCAAAATAATTCAAGTCTTCAAGGTTCTCCGTTCCAATCTGCTCGAGACTTGTGTACTTCCTTGGGCCAAAGTCCAGGATACGCAATGCAGCGCAATCGCGGCTCCCACCACGACTGCCTCAGGTAGCGTTGGACAAGGCTATCGATTGGGTTCGATGGTAATCCCACATTCCCTCGCGTGAGACCTCGTTTTGTTGATCGAGACCATAGGTGAGACGGATGATATTGCGGCGACACTACTCTCAGGCGACCTCGTGAAGACTATATCGGCCTTGGCCGTGCTATATGCTCGACGTTTGGCTCGGTACGCCGCTGGTCATCGTCTGCGGCGCATTCTGCACTTTAAGCTCTTCCGTCGCACCCACGGTCGATCCTCTCTGGTGTTCATGGGTCCATCTTCTGGGCGGATGTAAGCCTCCCAATTATGGGAAATGTCAGTTTTTCCTTTCATTTCAATTCTTTGTGCGTCAACGCCATGATTCCGCTTGCCAATTTATCTTTCGTTACCTAGCTATCTAATCCCCGAACTTGGCGCTGGATCTCAAAATGTATGGCTTTTTGGGCCTTGTCTATCTAATCCCGGAATGTGGCGCAACATTCCAAATTATAAGCCATTTTCGGTCTCATAGATGAGTCACATTTTGAAAAGAAGCCCCAGCTATACGTGCGATTCATTTGGGTGGCCCTCATTGCTGCCGACATTCTCATTACCGCCGCTTTTGCGTGGACCTCCTGCCCAGCTATCTATCTCAGACTCCAGTCTGCCTGCAGACCAAAGCTGTGCACTTTCGGATGGCCCGGCCCGCCAGGGTGGCTGTGGCATTTCGGTTAATATGGGCTAAAAATAGATTTGGGTATGGAATTGTAGGCCTTGACTCGCTCTATAAGATTGAAAGACTGACTTGGTATGTCAGATGAATGGTTCTTCCTAAAAAGGCAAAAAACTCGGCCGGAGCCGGCGGTTTTGAAAAAATGGAAAAAATGGAATAAGTTGAGTAGGGTATGAAATTGAAGGCCTTTGAAAGCTCTTTAAGAATATATATGTGACTCTTCAGTCAGATGAAGGGTTCTTCCTAAAAAGGCAAAATGGTCGGGCGGAGCCGGCGGTTTTCAGATTTCGGAAAATGTGAGTAGGATATGAAATTGTAGCCCTTGAAGTGCTCTCTTGGAATATATCCTATACGACGCCCCCCCTGTCGTAGATATCATCTACTGTACTATTCCGACCAAATGTTCAGGTGATGACGGGGGGTCTTGAACTGAACATTTTTGGGCTAGGTGATGGTGACGGCGCAATTTTGAGGCCCAAATAGGCCTAAAAACACGAAATTTTCCGCTCCGGCAGTTGCTGAATATACGGTAATTTTACCGTGATTGCCGTGGAGTGAACACCTGGAAAAATGAATATTTGAGGTGACGGGTGACATGCTGTGAACATTTGCTCGAAATAGTACAGTACCTGGGTAGGAGTTCAGATGAAGCGTCTAAAAATTACCGTGTGGTAAAATAAACATCACAGTTACAGTGAAGGACAAGCGGAATTCAAAAAGATGTGTAAACGAGTACCGTGTCGCAGTGCGGAGTCGAACCGCTGCCTCCCGCACTCGCCTGAAGGAGGATGTATCTGCCATTCATTAACAAGGACTTCGTTGGTAGATGTGCGAAAGCTAGATTTGTCGAGGAAGAAATCGGCGGATAGAGCAGACTTGGAATGAAAATTTCAACAGTAAATAAAATAGGACACAGAGACGATGCGACCGAAGTACGAGGTCATTCAAGGGACGAGAAACTAAATACACAGGCACATATACGGAAAATGTCATAAAACATCCCTAGGAAGATGATATCTACGACGGGGGGGGGGGGGGGTCGTATACGACATATTACTAGCCACATTTCGCTGCCGAAGATCCTGGCTTATTGCAGGTGGAAAACCCACATTCACTGGTTTTCACCGGTTTTGTCGTTATATTAGGCCTCCAGGGCCTTAAATAAGGTGAAGTTGGGGCCACATTCACGGATCAGATACATCGAGCGGAAGGAGACAGCGCACTTTGAATCCAAGATATGGCTGAGATGCCTGCTGCTGCAGAAAAGCATGCCCCTACGGAGAGACCAACTTTGAGCTCCGCAACAGCATGAGCAGTGCAAGATTAAGCCACTGGAAATGCGTCGAATTGAGCCACAATGCAAAATGCCGACCTGGTTGACGGAGGTAGATTAATCTTGAGTAAGGAGTTGTCGTTGTAGGCTGAGATCCAGCCGGGGCAGATATAAGGCATAGACTTAGAATTGAACATCCAGAGTACGTTCAATGTCAATTGAAAGGGAAATGCATCGAATTGAGGTCCAGCTGCAGTTGCATGGAATGGCAGAATGACGGGCTGATTAACGGAAGCAGGTTAATCGCCCGCCGGTAAAGCGTTATCCGGTAGACTAAGGTAGAGGAGAGCTAGGGCAGATAAGCATAGACTTCGAATCGAGAGTACATTGTGTCGTCGTGGCAGAAAGCAAAAGGTATCACAGCCACACAAAACAAATGATCGCTCTCTCAGGACGTTTTTATTCATTTTGCTATCCAACTGAATGTACAAATTTTGCTACACACGTCTGGGAGTACCTTATTTCTGTATCAGCAGTAAGTAACAAAACAGGAAGAAAAGAAAAGGAGAGCAGGCATGCGGGAATACACGGCGGAGGAGTAGAAGTAGGAGTATGAGTAGGAAGGAGAAGTCGGGATAGCGCGAATGGGATGGGAAGAAAGGGATATGTAACGAAATAGGAATAAGAATCAGAATCAGCGGGTGCGTCCAGCTGCTGCTGCGGACGGCTTTCTTTTCTGAAGTGGCGCGGGCGGGTCTAACTCTCCGCCGCGAGCTGCGCGCGCTTGGGCGCGGAGCCCGCCCTCGCCGTGTCCGCGTCCGTCAGGTCTGTCACCCCCGCGTCGCGCTCGCCCATCCTTGCGCCCTTCGGCGGCGTCCTCCCGCGCTTGACCACGTGCGCATCGCCCCCCTCCGCGCCCGCCTCGGGCTCGAGCTCGTCGATGGAGCGCTTGCGCCCTGCGACCCATGCACTCAGCGACAGCTGGTACTTCGTCCCCGCCCCGTCTCCCTCCGCACCCTCCTCTTCCTCAAAGTCGCCCTCCTCGCTGTACTCGTCGTCGTCCGACACGAGCCACCCCTCGCGTATCTCCTCGATCAGCGCCACCTCGCGCTTGTGCGCGCCTGGGCCCTCCTACTCGTCCATCTGCCGTGGGTACGCCTCCTGCGCGCTGATGATCTTCTCCTGCGCATCCGCGTCCGCGCCGCCGAGTACGCGCGCGCAAAGTGCGCCTCCTCCGCGGGCGACAGCGCGTGCGCGTGCGAAGCAGTGGACGGTGCCGGCGCGGGATTGAAGACGAGCTCGTCCTCGGTCATCGGTGCATGCCCCGCCCTTGCTGCTGTGCGAAATCGGGACTCATCGACCCCGCCCGAGCGGGCGCGTACACGACTCCGGGCTCAAGAACCCTTGCGCGCGTGTACTCGGGGCTCATCGACCCGTGCGGGCGCAAGCCTCGGGGGTGAGCGAGCGTCGATCATCTGGCGCGGTACTGGGGTGCGCGGTGGTGGCCGGATCGATGAACGGTCGGAGCGGTATGGCGGGGCGCGAGTGGTACGGGTCGAGGTAGAATAGACCGCCGCCTTGCACTCCGACAAAATAGTGGGCCGCCCGCGATGCCCGCCGATTGGGGGAAAGTATAAAGCACCTACCCTAAGGCATCAGCGCCCGAGTACGCAGCGGGAGGAAGACGAAACGAACCTTGATCGTCTCATAGTACACTGGGTTAACCCCGCCGAGGCCGAGACGGAGTCCCAGCAGGAGGAGAACTGGTCGATCGCCCCAAGACTTCGTGTCGGGCTTGTGCGCGTGCAAGTGCGAGGCGGAGTGTCGCGAGGAGTAGTGCGCCGGGGAAGTGCAACGCGGCGAAGACTTTGGTTTGGTAGAGAGTCCCGTCGGTGGTGACGGAGACGCCGAGGCCGCACGCAGGGAAAGCGTCGACGAGGGTTCTACAGAGGGGCGTCAGCATGAGTGGCGGCGGATGAGAAGGAAGAGAAGAAAAGGAAG
Organism: Mycena latifolia; assembly: GCA_029289555.1. NCBI lineage: Eukaryota > Fungi > Basidiomycota > Agaricomycetes > Agaricales > Mycenaceae > Mycena > Mycena latifolia. Next base: position 499,399 of record JARJLE010000072.1, read on the forward strand.
GAGGAGGGTAAGGCACGAGAATGAAACGAGGACGGGAGGAGGACGGGGATGGAGAAGGGAGGGGCGGACAAGTAACGCTAGTGATGAAGACGATGAGGGGGAAGGATGGGGTAAGGGGAGGGGAGGGGGAGAAGAACAAGAACGGGGCCGAGAATAATATGGGCGTGCAAAGGAGTAACACGAATGGGAAGGTGTAGATGAAGACCGGGGAGAGCGCGCCGACGCTGACATCGTGGAGGACGACGGCGGCGACTCTGGGCAAGAAAAGCGGGGAGAAGGAGGGGAGGGCCATGAAGAACACAGTGGGGATGCAGAGGAACGAGGTGGAGGGCGGACGGGCGAGGAAGGGAAGAAGTAGTGTGTGCCCGCGCTGCTTACGTCATCGCGACGACAGTGACGAGGGGCAGCGATGAGAGGGACGGGGGAGGAGGGAGGAGAGGGGGAAGGAGAGCGGGGAGCAAGGGGCAAAGCGAGAGGGATGTGGGAGGAGAGAATGAGGTGTGGTGTGGAAAGATAGAGTGCGGATGAGCATGGTGGATACGGCCACGACGAGAAGATGGGGAGGGATAACGACGACCACGATGAGAGGGAGAGGAGCGAAAGGAGCGGAGGGTGGTGGGCAAGAAGCGGATGGTGATGATGGAAAGGGGGGCAGGGAAGAGAACGTGCGATGCGCAAAAGGATGGATGGGGACAGCAGTGGAAGAAAGAAAGCACAGAGAAAAAGCGACAAACTTAACAGTCCCAGCAGCCGCGTTCGGCCCAAACCACATCCCCACACCCTTCCCCGCCGCCTCGCCCCCGAGCGCCATGCGGTGCACGCCAAACGGCGCCGCCGGCGCGTCGAAGAACCACGAGAGCAGGCACGCGTGCGCGGCATGTGCGGCGGGGGGAAGGCGGGTTCCGTCGACGGAGAGCGACTTTGAGTGGTCGCACTGCGCGGGGGTCTGCAGGAAGCGCGGGAGCTTCGATGACAGCGTCGCTGTCGTCGGCGATGTGGGCGGCGGCGCGGGCATCGTCGGTGAGGTCGGTGTCGGCGGGACGCGGGCGGGGTTGGATGTCGATTTGGATGATGCGGATACGGCGGGCGCGAGCGTGGATGTCAATGTCGATACGGATGCGGATGTGGATGCGGATGCGGCGGGTGATACGGGTCGTTGGGTGGTCTGCCGCTGCGTGCCGCCAGTGCGCTTGGCCGCCGCCGCCGCAGGCGTGGTCTTCTCCTTGGTCATCTTCGTCGAAAACCCGCCGCTCCTGCGGTGGTGCTGTCCTATCATCGCACCGCGATCGTCAGCGATTATGCCACCCCTAATCCGAGAGAAAAGCGCCAGCAGGGCCAGTGAAGTATACCGAAGGAAGATGTGGAGGGAAGAGAGAAGGAAGAGACGTACGGAAGTTTGAGGAAAAAGCTAGACGCGGCGCTGCGGCGAGAAGAGCGAGACAAGATGAGACGGGGTTGTGTACGCGTGTTTTTGCGTCGGGTGATGTCGGTCCGATCAATCCGACCTCGCCTCTTCTTTGCTTCAACGATCTAGGGCTTCGAACGACACCCTGGCTTGGCTTGAAATGAAGGATGGCGAACCCCCAAACGTGGATTGGAATTGTACTGCGCTGTTCTTGGAAGCCGCATCTAGACCCCCGCCGGCCTGAAACTGGAAACGACTCGTGGCGCGCGCGTGCGCTTCCAGTGACTGTCTCGCGATCTGCCTGGCTCCGACCGGGGTCGAGTGACTCGAGTCCTTCCTTCCTTGTCTCTTTTGCTGGGCTATTCCTGGGGCTGCTATTGCCCTGGTTGGTCTGCCACCACCCGAACTCGCGTCCGAATCCGCGCTACCCTCTGGATGATTGGCGAAGGTGCAAAATATTCACTGCAACTGCGATCGTCGTCAGCGGGGCATGGATGGCAATATCAATACCTCGCGCAACACGATTCCTCGAAACGCCGAGCTGCATCGCTTTGCGGTGCTCTGCATTTCATGCCACCTCCGCGCGGCATCCCGTCCGTCCTCCTCGCAACTCGGCGCCGTTCTTCAGTGTTGGACCCACATTACTCAGGGGACCGTTAGTACTCGGGACTTCATTCTCGGCGGTGCGTGTGCCTCTGAGCTGCATTTCCAGCTTACTCTACACCCCATTCCCGCCCGAGTGGTCCCTCGGATGGCTGCGCCTTTACCCCGTCTCAGCCCTTGCGCGCCTCCGACTCCTCCGGCGCCTGCACTCCATTATTCCCTCCCCGCCTTTTTCATCCCGTGCTGTGCTGCTATCTCGATCAAATTATACAGCTGTACGCCATGTGCTGTATACTCGGTCGTCCTCGCGCCAGATCAATGGAATTTTATTATAATTGTGATCCAGCGTCTCTCTTTTGCTCAGCTTCTAGGACGTGCTGCATGCAACGAGATTGAGAATCTTGTGGATTTCTGCGGTCACGACTCATTGACAATCAATGCTCCCTTTCATCCTGGATTTACCGTGTCTCCCTGGCGACCGAGACTCGAGGTGGGATTTCTCCGGTCCGTGCCCCGTGCGACTGGGTGACACAATCGATCCCTTCCTTCCAACTAGTCCTAGTACCGACCTCCCGGTGTGAAAACTCGATATATCCCGGTGTACACGTCCTTCTCGATTGGCTTGCCGAGTCCAAGGAAGCGCCCTGCGGTGCACCGCCCGCCCCCGCCGCCTGAGGTAGATGTCGACGCGGAGTTGGACGTGGCGTGCGAGGCTGAGGAGGAAGCGGCGGAGGGGGGGCGGTCGACGGAGAGCAACTCGGAGCGGTCGCTCTTCGCGGGCGACCGCAGGGATCAGGGCAGTTTAGACACCGTGGTGGGTGACATTGGCGTCGGCGTTATCGCAGACGTGGAGGCCGGTGTCGGGGGTACTCGGGTATTAGCGGAGGGGGCTCCAGCCTTAGTAGATCTGAGTGCACGATCAGCGTTGTGAGATTGCGTGTCTCTGACGGACATCGTGCGGACTGTGTGTCTAGTCGTGTGGTTATTTATTCCATGAATTAACGTTGAGCACGCCGAATATTTTCTGCGTTCCAGGTTTATTTCTTGAGTCGCACGGCATGCTGTTATTTTCTGAAGTCGCACGGCGCGTTCCCATTTTTGCATAAAGCCATCTTCTGCGTAATATTTAAAGCCCTTTCTGACTGTATAATACATGTAGCTCAGCACGCAACCCGCTCAAAATCAAATTCGTATAAGGATTTACACCTCCTTGTACACGTTTCGGACCCGGGCTCCCTCACGATCTACTTCCAGTACCAGGCTGTCGCAAATCCATTCGAATCGATTCAGCGTCAAGCTTCAAGGCGCTTGGTACAACGCGCAGATAATCTGATTCACCCAAATCGAATGCACCCATACACTCAACGCACGCATTTCAGAAACGGCTGTTTCTGCCCCCACCATAACCGACACGTTCTGGGACTCTCTTCATTCTAGTCGGGCATCGGGGACTCCGATTTCTGGAGCTCCGTCTAGGGTTCTCTGGCGCCAATTCTCTGTCAAGGCTCAGGAAATCAAGCTCCTAAGTATTTCTTGTGCAGGTTAATATAGAAATCAATCTAACGAGTCTACCTGGTCGTATTTGTTGATACCATCACATCAGGATAATCCTGGCCTCCAGCCATTACAGGTCGCAGCGACGAATCCATTCGATCGAGCTTATCTTCCAATTTCGAATCTGGCCTTAGAACCGAGAATGTCATTGTCGCCGTTGAAATTAAGGAATATGTAGCCCGGTCACGATCAAGATACATTAATATAGATACAGCTTCAAGTCAGCTTGGTACACGAATCAATCAAACTCTTTAACATGTGAATGTCATGTTCCTTCTCCATCTTCCCCATCGCCGTGACGCCTGGCGGCCAATCAATGTTGTGGGCAAGGTGAATGGGGTATTTTGCATGTCCCTCCTTCCCCGCCCAATCGAAATCGATGAGTTTGACTTCCTTCCCCGCCACCATGACGTTGGGCCATCGGAGATCCCCAAAGACGTACCCGCCGTTATGCAGAAAGGACACGATGTCCGTCAGCTGCTTTGAAAAATCCTCAGGAAGCTTGCCCTGCAGCTGTGCAACGGTCTTCCCATCGATATACTCCATGACGATCATCTTGAGCAGTTGATACGAGGGAGCACCCTTCGAGTGATCGACTGGCCCACAGTAGAGCAACTGGGGGCCAGACCTTTCTGGGCCAGGAGTTCGTGGGCCTCGCGACAGTACGTCTGAGCAAACTTGACAACGACCGAACGTGGCTGATCCTCCTGGGTGCGGCACAGGAATGTGACGCACACTGCGTCACGTTCTAGGGCCTCAAGATATTCGAAATGGACCGGTGCGCCACTAGAAAGGAAAGAAGTGGGCGATGGGAAGAATCTGGATGGTTCGGGGTCGTTGGAGGGTGTCAGTGCGACGTAATATTTGCGCAGATGTCCAAGAGAGCGCGTTAGTGAGTGCAGAACACGGGCGACGCGGAGACACTGCCTGCTATCATTCAGAACGGCTCCGCTACCCAACCAAATGAAGTCGGTGAGACGCTGCACAACGCATTTGTCGGTTAATACGGCACCGAGGACAGCCAGCCAAGGACCGGCGAAGGCAATCAAGAAGGTAGGGCAACAGCATCGCCCTCGAACTGCATCATTATAGAACAGGGAGCTCAATGACAGGGTCAAAGGGGGAAAAAAGAACTTGCATTGCTTTGTGCCCAATATCTCAACATTGAGAATGACGCTTGAATGGAAGCGTCGCACCCGCCCTCCCCAAGCTTGCGTTTCTCCTCCTCAATCAAGAGCGCAACAGCCTCATTGAGGGATCCGTCTGTCCCTGACATCGTCCACATGACGACACCGTCTGGCGTTGTGCGATCGTCACTGATCAGCTGCGTAATTCCATAAGAAATGGCATTTTTTCGAGCGGGGCGGATCTTGCTTCGTCGAATGTTTTCGTCATCGTATATCGCTGACGCCTTGCACATGAGGTCCGCTGTGGCGAGCACGACTTTATCAGGTACTTCCAGCGCGGGATTGGCGGCATCGTCTATGAAGTGGGCGAATGCGGGATTGTATAGATGGATAGGGGGGGCCATAGTGGACATCCCATGCGTAGGATTATAGCGTCCATCGTATATCGGATAGTCGCCGCGTTGGACTTCCCGGTAGTTTGCCGATTTGGCCGACTGGGATGGCGACTTTGACCCGCGAGCATTCTGGATTAGGTTCCGATACCCTGGGCGGATGGATCCTTAGCGAGGACATGTTACATAGTAAGGACACGCACGGCTATTCATTGCCCCTATCGTGTCTCGCTCCTCCTCGCGTTCGTCTGGAGGCGGGCTAATGGGTCGCCGCCGAGGTGGGATGACCTCTGCGATGACATTGATGTCGGAGTTCGGGCTTGTCCTTGGGCCCAGCAAATCGACGTCGTCGGTCAAAATCAATGCAGTGGCAATGGCGCCGAGATTGAGACGCGATTCTTCCAATACTTTCGCGCTTTGAACCAGAGGAATTTTCCGGTTGGGCTGTTGACCGATGTTACGTCCTGGTGCACTCTAGATACTGCAATGACGAACCCTCCATAATCGAATGTCCCCAGCTGCAAGACCTAGACCGCGAGTACCCCACTCCGCCAGAATGAGTTTCTTCAACACAGTTATGTTATCTCCGGTTTGAATCGTAACCTCTACTGCCTCTGCCATTGGATCGGAAGAATCAGCAACATAAAGGGTGGTCATGGTGAAGCAGAGGGAAGTTAACGTGTCGCTGATCCGAGCATAGCCTTTGCACCGGATGTGTCATGATCACGTGCGGTATTGAGCATTTCAAGGCAACCGCATCACCAAACGTGGCAGTACCTGCACCATATACCTCCATAAACACCTATTTATTACTGTCTTCGTGCTTCTCAGCTTAAGTACTTGCTATCAATTCAATGGTTAATCTGCACTATGAACTTACCAGGTTTATTGTAGAAATTTGGAAACAAATTTTGCGGGCGACTTTATCCTGCAGGCGACGTGTCGTCTGTATCTTGCGGGCGACGTCTATACATATCTTACGGGATGTCACAATTTCCCCGCAAGTTAAACGAGGTGATTATCCTTATCTCTATTGCGGGGAAGGGATCTAATCACCTATCTTTAGGGCGGTAAGTCCGAAAACATCGATCTTTCTTCCGGCCGAATAAAAGTGCACTTAGACCGCCATATGTCCACATTGGGCCGAATTTGAACTGTCTTGCGTGTCGGTAGACGGGAGGCAAGATTTTCTTCGTCATTATTCCCTTTTATTCCGTCCCGGGCTTAAATCCAGCCGCATTGGGCACATCTGACCTCCAGTGTAAAGTATAAATAATGCGCTGCATCAACTGGGCATTGTTAGCAGTTCTACCGGCGTTCGCCAGACTTGAGGGCGGATGCTCGTATCTGTGCTTTTTGAAGGAATTTTTGCGGGGACGGTGCGCTGTAGCATCCGGACAATGCGGAGTTGAGTTGAATTGCTCTCCCAATCAGTGGTAGCTGTTTTTTTTTGGCTTTCTTTGCTTCTCCCTCCTTTCCATTTTTCCTAAAATTCTCCTTCATGCAACACACTTTAAGATGGATCAAGACCTGATAGCGGATGGTCCGCACCTGCGGCTTATAGACAACCCTAGGCCCGATTGGTGGTGAATGACGAACCCAGACTCAACTAGGTAGATAATATCTACGACAGGGGGGTGTCGTATAGAACATATAACAGCCAATGAGCACCGGTCCGTCCCTTCATACCGAGTGGGATAAATGTACCTGCTCTTCATACTCCGCGTCCTCACCGCGTCCTCCCGCATTTTCTGCATGCCCATCTTCCTCTTCGAAACTTGCCACTCGCCAGCCCCCCTCCGTGTACGGTGGCGATGCTGGAAGGAGGACGGAGGGAGGTTAGCGAGCGGTCTTGAGAGGGATGATGGGAGGAAAAGGTAAAGAGCGAGGAAAGGCGGATATATTAGACAGGACGAAGGCGCGCAGTACGACGTCCATCTACCAAGGCACGCACGCCACGCCACTCTCTTGCCAAAACCAAGGGGACAACATCGCTGCTCTCCCTCCGTCAATGCGCCGTGCCAACGCTGCACTGCACGCCCACCCACCGGCTCGCTCGACGCTACCACCGACGAGGGCAGCGAGAGACACAGACCATAGCCATCCACGTCCAGCGCTCACATCCCTTGCGCAGTTAGCGCCGAGTGTATGGTCCACTCCATTACACTTGCGATCCATGCGCTTTCGCTTCCCTTACGCACATGCATCCCCTCCACTGCGCTCGCACGTTGGCCAATCTCGCGCCGTCCCCTCTAGACCTGGACGGCCCATCAGGAAAAAATCACAAGGCTACGGCTATCAAAAAGCGCTATGGCGTGCTACCGTAGCGCTCTGTAGTGCTGTAGCTAAGTGATTTTTTCCTGATGCGGTGTCGAGCGCTGACAAGAAGACATACACGAAGGGTTCACAGACGATGGCGATCTCCAGCCCGTGCTCACATTAGCGCGTTCGCCTCCCCCCCACGCACAGCGATGCAGATCTCAGGCCTGCCGACCTCCTCGTCTGCGCGAGACCTGGACGGCGTCGATGTTGTGTAGGAATGGTGCTTCCCGCCCTGCGAGACGCGAAAGGCGTCGATGTCCCCCCATCGACTCGACACGGACTCCCCAACAACGCGCACGCTAATATCCTGGAACCAGCGCTCCCCGCACCTCGCAGCGCGACGCAAGAACAAAGATGGAGAACAAGAAGGGGAGCTGAAGGACTAAACGCACCTCGAGCTAACAATAGCAGCCTTGCTGGGCTGCGGAGTGCCGGGAGGGGGGTAGCATCGAGGCGAGCGTCTAAGCAAAAACATCGTATCGGTTATGTACGAACGAGGAGAGAGAAGACGCACCAAAAACCTCCCATAGTATGTCCCCGCTAGTCCTCTCCCGGCATTGTGCGTCGTGCGGTGTTGGTGCCTGTGCGAGTCAGTGCGACGCGTGAGTCGCGCTGCGTACGCCCGCGGCGGGTCGAGGAGCGCGAGGAAGCGGTAGTCATGCGAGAAAGACAACGGCGAGTGCCGGTGACAAAGGCGATTACGGTAAGCATCGACGTCGGCCGCTCAGCCATGAGCGGCGTGAAAAGGGCGTGAGCTGTGCGGGTCAAGATCGAGGAGCCTGCCTCCTTGCCCGCCGATGAAAACGATGCCGTGTACACAGAGGAATGAGAGAGGATTTATGAAGCGACAGATGGTTTCAAGGAGCAGCGAGAGAGGGAGACGGCGCGGGTGAGACGACTCAGACGAGGACAGGTAGGACATGGCAGAAAATGAGAAGATAAGGTACGCAAAAAAAAAAAAAAATGCGACTAACCCTAGTCACCGCCGCCCTCAGGGCAAACCTCGCTGGCCTTGTGGCCCTGGGCTTGTAGTCCTCTGCAGTATAGCTAAATCGAGAACGACGATCAAGTTGTGACGTGACGAGATAACGACACGATGACTTGACGTTACTGCAACGTCACTACAGCTTCTTGACCACCAGCATGTCCAGTTGGCAGAATTCAACGACTTCAGGCTCCTTCTACTCCCATTATTTTGCTCTCCCACGCCCAGTAGCTCCAAAGGACACCTGTCCGGGCTCCACGCTAAGCGAGCAACACAACGCGGAGGCTGGGAACATCACCACCCACGTCCACTGGCAGGACTTCAGCGCGCTCTCCCATACAATCTCAGACTGCGCTAAACTGGATATCAAATTTGTCGAGAATATCCTCTCCTCTACTGGTCCGGTAATCGCCGGTCTCTCTGCACAACTCCTCTGGCAATGGGCTGAGTGGCCTGACCACATTCGGAGAAAGGCAGCGACCGAGCAAGATTACTATCCTTGGCTAGAATGGGTTCTCTTCAAGCCCGCGGCACATGCTGTATCTGCCGTCCGCGACCGCGTCTACCAGGAGGCTGGCATAGCAGTTCCTCAGATGTTCCGCGGCTATAGCACCACCAGATCTGTCACCGAGACACAACCCCGTGGGACGACGGATATCCTTCACTTCATGAATGAAGGCGAAGATGAAGACGAAGATGAATCTCCGTGCACGGCCCACGAGGTTAAGCGGTCCCGTGTCCTTAGCGTTCACGGTGATGTCCTTCGACACCTCGTTTCTTTGGCCGGTCCCGGAGGGGGTTGGGCGTTTAGAGATGCGGAGCCGGCCGGTCTCGAAGAAAAAGCTCGGCGACTCTTGTGCCAGGTACGTACCAAATTTTCTTTCCTGTCTATCTTTCAAGTCTGACTACATCGTAGTGTATCGACGAACTTATCTATTACGAAGTAACCCATATAATCCTTGCAACACAGGAGCAGTATGTCCTGCTCCTCCTCGATGATTCCCACCAGTTCTGCATAAGCCGTGTCTATACCATTCTTGGTTCGAGTACCCAAGCTCGTGACATGATGGAACTCGTCCTATTCTACACGCATGCTCTGTTCACCCGGCGTCCCCCATACCCTCCATCCCGTCCCCCTTCAGTCTCAGTCTATCGGGTCACCGTACCGGAATTCTCCCCACGTCTATTCCAACCACACGAAGCATTACTGCGCAACGGTCGTCTTATCCACCGAGCAAAACTAGCGATCCTTCCGCGAATCCCTGGCAAACCAATTCCTCGCCCTTTTTCTGTTCAATTCCACACGTCTCATGCTTCATGTCGGCATGAAGGAGACATCGTTGTCTCCTTCGGGCGACTCATCTTCTGGCTCTTCGACACCCGCATCGTTGCGAAGGCCGCGTATCAATCATCCGCCTTGGATCGGCTCCAGCACGAGTTCGCAGTTTATGAATTTTTGCGCGCCTTGCAGGGTGTGGTCATTCCATCTCTATTTGGGATGTATCGCAATCTCAGCGACGGCAGCTCCATGCTCGTAACCAGTTATGCAGGCGTCACGCTGAAGAATTTCGACACATTGTGCCTCAAAGATCGGTTTGTGTTCACCCTCTTGACGATTCGTTGAACTCACCTTTTCTTTCAGGCAGACACTATTGCTCCGCGTTGTACGGCTCCATCAAGCTGGCGTCCTCCACAACGATCTGGAACCCCGCAACGTCGTCTTGTCAGAGCGCTCGGGGCCGCGTATAATCGATTTCGACAACGCTACATTGGATCACACGTGCGCAGGATTATCGTGCAAAGAATTATGCGAACTGGCTCACTGCCTGGGTCTGGATCTCGGTTAGTTGGATTGCAACTCGACGTTTTGCGAGCCTGACCGTATAAATTGACAGGCGTCGAACTCTCCAGGGCCGAACGCTCGCGGCCGAAATTATCCTGGTTGTTGATTCCATCGTTAAGTGTGGTATTCTTCGTCCTGTGCATGGCGATACATAGCGCTCGATAGCGTGTACTGATTTCCAAGTGACTTGTCCGTATGTAGAGACTATACTTTTTGGAATTCACCTCGATCTGTCAAGTGCAAGGAACCGATTGAACTTCAATTTGAAGCACGAGTGAAGTGCTGCAGGGCTGAGAATGCCGATGCCGGAGTAAAGTGCCGGCGGGATCGGGAATACCGCCTGCTCGCCGCCTCTATTTCTTTCAGTAGTCGCAAGCGCTGAAAGAAGCATAACGCAGCCAGTGAGATATTGCGAGGAGCACTACAAAAGGTGACCTCGAGTTCCAAAATGAATAGCGATAGAAGAAGAACGCACATTCTGAAGTGGACTCAGAAGAGCAAGGAACCTATTTACACGGAAGTGCACGGCGTCGGTTCGTTAGCTAGGCGCGTCGCGCCAGGATTCAATTTAATTTCTCGACGCGCCGGGAATTCTGCCCGCCACATAGATATCATCATACATACATGCGCCAAGTGAGATTTAATGAGCCGGGACGCGACGAACCTCAGCCGCAGTATTTCCCGGGACGCCCGGGACTCATTGCAGATTTTCTTCCACTGAGATTTAATTCTTTTCACTCAGATTTAACGTCTTCGAGGAATATATAGCCCACATTCTAATTTCCGTAATGACACGAGCTCCCGCAATTTCTTGAAATCTATTCGATGCACGCCTCTCGAATTTTTCTGAGGATTTTACTCGCCCGGATTGAGCGCAGACCGTCCCCAAAATTTACGCGCCCGTCTCTAGTGATCAATCACCTTAGACGCGGGCCAATATTAATAGCCGCGCACAAGTCGCCTTTCTTCCCTCTTCCGTCCTCGCCCTTGCCCCTCACACGCACAAGTCGAGGTATGTACATTTTTCGCGTTCAATTCATGCATGCATGCACGCATGCGGACCGTCTTGCGGCACCATGTACTCGAGGACAGAGAGAGACGTAGCTAGCTAGAAAGACAGAGGAGAGGACTCGGAAACACAGCGCGTAGGTATCGGGGGCCAAGAAAGGGCATACTGCGACGAGACAAGAGACAGAGTACGAGAGGCGAGGAGAGTACGAGGAGGATTAAATACAAATACGACCAAGAAAGTCCGTCGGGCGATGAATCGAGCGAGGGCCCGAGCCGCGGGCCTACGCGTCCTCGCGTCGCTCATCCCGCCGCTCCTCGCGCCGCTCGTCGCGTTCTCGCGGGGACGCAGAGCGGCGCTCGCCGTTTGCGGGCGCCCATGAGTCGACGCCGGGGAGGCGCGGACTCTCGCCGGTACCGTCGCGGCGGAGGAGCCGTTGGTATGCGGGGGCGCGCGGGTGCCCGAGTGGGAGGCGCTGCCGTTTTGTTGGGAGGAGGACGGGCTGGGAGGGTGGTTGGGAGGAGGATTGAGAGGGGGCGGGGGCGGAGGCGGAGGGCGGCGGGGCGTAGTGCGGTTGTTGGTAGGATGGCTGGTGGGAGGGAGGGTTAGCTATCGTGGAAGGAGACGCGAGAGTAAGAGAAAGGTGAGAAGAGGAGGAGAGGAAGCGGGGAGGTGGGACGACGGGGAAGACGGGGAAGGAGGAAGGGGAGGACGCAGACACGACGAGGGGCGCGTGGCCCTCCATGCATGCGCGAGGACGACGAGAAAGTCGCGCCCACCCCGTATCACATCACGCCGTCACGTCACGGCACCCTCCTCGAAAGAAAGAAGAGCACAGAAGGGGGGCGCAACGAATCCAGGACGGAGGGGGAGCGGGGAGAAGATGTATCAAGTGTCAAGACACGACACCCCGCGCGCGGATTGGGGAGGGAGGATACGGAGAGCGAGGGAATGCCAAGGATGTGTAGAGGCAAAGGACGGAGGACGGAGGGACGAAGAGACGAAAGAGAAGAGGAGAATACACACCTGCCCCTGGCCCGGCGGCGGGCTCCGGGTCCTGAGCGTCGACCTCGCGAGCGGGCCGTGCTTGTGCGAGAACTGCTCCGGGCGCGGGCGCGAGTGGGTGCACTCGAAGAGGCCACATTTGTTGCATAACTATCCTCTTCGTTAGCAAGCGCGCCTGAGGAAAAGGAGGAAGAACGTACGACCTTGCCCGGGCTCAAATTGCTCCTCCGCCACGTACTCGTGTCGGTGGTGCAGCAATTGAAGCACCGTCTTCGTACGCGGTCGCTGAGCTTCGTCGCCGTGTCGTCGGTGTGCACCACCTGGATCACCCCTCCGCCGCCGTTGGGGTTGGCGCCGTCTTGAGGCTGCGGGGGCGCCATGGGCGCGGAGAGGATCGTCCCCGGGAGCGAGTAGGGCACGTACCCCGCGTGCTGAATGGGGAAGCCCGCGGCGGGGTGCGCGTAGTGTGCGTGCGGGTGCGGGTGCTCGTGCGCGTCGTAGCGCTCGTCATGGTGGCCCGGGTGGGGAGGAGGCAGGGGGTGATGCGCGTAAGCGTGGTGGGGGGGGGGGGGGCGGCGGCGCGTACATGTAACCGCCCGCGCCGTACCCGCCCGGCATCTCGTACGCGTAGCCTTGCGGCGGGCCCTGCCCTTGCTGTTGTTGCGGGGGGGAGGCGCGGCGTCGCGGCGTTGCGGGATGGGCGGCGTGGAGACGGCGCTGCGGTCGAGGGACGAGGCGGAGGGGGAGGGCGAGCCCTAATGGGGTGCTTAGTCCGCCGCGTCGAGCGAGCACTCGATGATAACGCGCCGCACAGTGTTGCGGAACGCGGGGAGGAGCACCGCGCGCATCTGGTGGACGTGCCTCGGCGAGGACGTAGGTCGGCGGTGGCGGTGCGGGTGGTGTGCTGCGGGCGCGTCGTCGGCGCCGGGTAAAGGGGTGTGTGGGGAGGGCGGGGAGACAGCCCAGGGTACGGGATGCGCCGCCTTGACACTTCCTCGCGTGGCACGCGCTCCGCGCAGGGTGAAACCAGGTGCTCAAGTCGTCGTTGGCGGGATCAGTGGTGCATGTCGCCAAAGCGCGCCGCGGCGGGGCGCGACACCCACGGAGTCGAATTCGCGATTACGGGGCCGAATGTGTCGCGCGGCGCAGCGCCGCGCGGGCCTGGGCCGGGGGGGGGGGATCCGAAGCAGAATCGTCGCGAGTAGGAGAGGGAGGGGCATCGCGCCCCGCGGGCGGAGAAGCACCTGACGACGTGGATGCGGAAGTGCCGTCTGGCGCTCGACTCGCGGGGCGGCGAGGGGTGAGGCGGCGGACGGGGCGGGTATGTGTGACGGGTGAAGCGGAGGACGAAGGCGAGGTGGACGAAGAGGCGGGGGCGGGGGGACGGGCGAAGAGGGGTAAATGGAATGCAGCCCGCGGGCGCGACGGGGAGTACGCGCTGCTCGTGAGGGGGCCGTGGGACGGCGCGCTGGAGAAGTCGGGGAGTTTTCTGCATTGAATCGAAGGTTAGGAAGAGGGACGCGCAGGGAGAAGGAGTACGTACCTTGTCCAATCATTTTGCGCATCGTGCAGCGGGGGTGGCTGCGGAGGCATCTTGAGAGGGGAAACAGGTGCGGGCGGGCGAGATGACGGTCGTCAGGAAGACATAGCCGTCGCGCCCGGCGCTACTGGGCAATACACGTTGCAGTAGCTTTGTCGGGTGCCAAGCGGATTGCCACTGCGAACGAACGCATTAGTTAAAGTTAGAACGGGGTGCTGGAAAGGACTGGAAAGAGGGGGATGCGGGAATAGTAAAAGAAGGAGTCCAGCGGACTTTCAAGTGTAATTTCATGCCCAATCTCCACAAACGAATCCGTGACGCTCGAAGGAAAGATAGAGAACAGGGAGAGGGAGAAGAGGCTCACCATACTGCACAGCCTAACCCGCTAACGATGCACCCGCACGCAGATATCCCGCCGTTCTTGAGATCAAGCGATTCAGCCATCGCCGATGGAAAGTGTTCGGTGTCTGGGGGCACCACCGTCCGCGCAAGGTCATCCTTCCATCCAAACCAACGCTGGTTCCTTCGTATCATGGATACAGCACCGTGTACCCGCGCATCACAGTTGTTTGAACGCTACCGGGGGATCTGCTGGGGCGGAGGAGGTGGGGAACGCTCCTTTGGAAGTACTTCTTGAAGAGCCCATGGCCGCATTTGTCGTAATCGTCGGTGAAAATATCGGTCGATGCGAGAGGATCGTCTGCACCGCAGCAGATTCGATTGCGAGAGTACGCGGGATGACAGCAGGACGCCTGCGCCAGCGATAGCCCTTAGCAAAAGCCGTTGAGGGCAGAGCATCGGTGTACAAGCGGCGGCATTTTCGTCGAGTTGGGGAAGGACGGCAAGTGGAGTGTGGCTGTGTCCGTCACGGTCACCGCTCACGTTGAATGACTCCACTTGACTCCGTTGGCTTATTCCTGTCATTCGACAACGACTGGAATGAAACTTTAGAAATCCACAGGAACTCCGGTCACATGTACCAACTTGGACGTGGCTTTTAGGGCCATTGCTGCGCATGGCAATACGAGTCCTAACAGAGGTCCTATGTTACCCGCCCTTGTCCCCTATTTAGTGAACAGCATAGTAAATTGCCGCCACCGCTTTTCGACCGTTACAAAAATGCAGCTCCTTTCCTGACGTTAAATCTTGCAGCGTCCCTTGACGCACGGTACTCTTACCGGTCGCTAACCCATCATGAAACCACATGACGCCCCCGGCCGTTATAATGCGAGCGGTGAAATGAGCCGCGCCGTAATAAATCACGCCCCTCAGCCTCAGTACTGCGGTCCGGTCTGCACACCGCAGCTTGATTAATCTGTCCAGGACGACCCGCTCATCCTCGACCATTATAAATAGCAGAGGGGGCACAGAAGTAAGGGATACGGTTCTTGTCATCCGGAGGCGACGTCCATCAGCGGCCAAGCATATGGGGCAGTTGAACGTTCTACGTTTGAGATGACGTTTAAACCAACGAGACAAGGAGCCATCGTTCCAGTTCGTACCGAATTCCTCCGAACTCGCTACAATAGAGACGTGAGGAACGAATGCCTCTACCGCCCCCGGCATAACATGCTCGCAGCGGCTACAGCGAGTTTCTGCCGCCCCATACGACCGGCCAGCAAGTAATGCAGCGGTGAGCTGATCTATACTGGTGCCTCCGTTTCCATACGGAAACACAGACGGTCTGCGAGAATGCAGGGCATAGCGAACGGTGTCTCTCACCTGTTCTAAACTAGAATCCCGCCTCAAGACCGACTCAAAGCCTCTCGCAAGAGCAGCCAGATCAGGGGACATCGCGGTGAATTGGGCAGTTCTGACGGAAACATTGTCCAGCCAGATGTTGCAAAGAATTGAGAATGTAGCGTCGTAAGCGCAGCTATAATTAGAACTATCCCAAACAAGACCCGCCGGAACACCCGCCTTCGGCACCTACTAGTTTGGGGCTCCGTTTTGTCCCACAGAATGGATGGCTGTGTCCTGGCACAGCCACCCGTTCTGTGAACGGCGCGGCAACCTAGAAGACACTGTCATAGTGTCTGTGCAAGGGCAAGCGGTACTAGGCGCTTAGTCGGGGAAAAAAAATTGTGATGTATCTGTACAATTACATTCGTATTTATACGGGACTCAGAATTGTTGTGCTGAGAATGTCGTCACTAGACGCGGAAATTCTCTTCTCGTTGCGCTCCGCGTGTGATCTCCGAAGGAGACGCAACCAGAAGCCGAGGATATCCTGTGCGTCGTGAGTGGATTTTGCTAGTATAACGAGGTATGTACCGTCTGAGAGCCAAATATGAGCGCTGCAAACACAGGTACTGGGACGCTTGATGTAAGCCGACCCAACGTTTCGACGAACGACGAATTGCGTACACATTGCGAGAAAAATGTTGTAGGCCGCGAATATTTCTTCAACGAGATCCGGGACGTATGTGAAGAAACTGAATCTGCAGCGCGGATTTGTATTTTCAACCGCATGAATCCGGGAGAACGATCGCCACGCACCCCAGCCCGATGACGGGGAGGACCGCAAAGATGGAAATACGGATGATGAGACTCAAGCAGACACCGTTCTCATTTTTCCTTTGTAGCTCCCGGAAAGCGCGCCAGTTGCGACGCAGCAGTATCACGGTCATTGCTTGGTATTACAGGTCAATTTTCCCGACTTTAATATATCGGTATAATCGCACACCTTCTGCAACAACGGCGGCGACAGTTCCAAAGACATCGAGTGAAGCACAAAGCATAGCGCTGTCCATAGATCAAATAACGTCCGTGAACGCTCCCGGGACAACATACGGCCATGAGATTTTGAGATGGCAGTAAAAGCCTCCATCTTTGAGTTCAACGATTTCTGGGTTGCGCAATCCCAGCTACAAGCAGCCGCTCTGTCAAACGCGAAACCCTGTGCCGGATGAACCAGAAAACTTACTGCCAATACCAACAAAAACACGATGCAATAAACCGCAAGTGGAGTCGCCATCAACTGGGAGAATTAAATATGCTGCTGAACAATCGGGGCAGAATGATGAGCGCGCACGAAGAATCTAACAGTAGGGTGGACTTGGCTCCGCTTCAGCCCGGCGGAAACGTTAATGTACAACTGCGTGGGTGTCAAGAATGGTGCTCCAGAAAAATGGGCACCTCCATCACTTACGTGTAAAATGAGGGCAAAAGTGGCGAATGCGGCCCTGAAAAATTCTCTCAGCGGCCGTAAATGAACCAACTGAAGTGGTCTTGGCACTCACAACGGCGTCGAAGCATATACTATCGCGGTGTCGGCTACACACGCCGCGAACGAGGGCGCCGGGTCCGCATGTGTCTGGTGCCCGAGTACCGGGAACGGCGTGATGCAGAAGATTGCCCAGGCAATAATGTACGTGTACAAAGTGGAGACTCGTCGTCGCCGGACGCATGGGGACAGACACGCGGTGAGCAGTATCCCTACAAGGAGGACGAAGCCCAGCACTGCGAGGGTGTTGAAGGCGCTCACGGAGGCGCGGAGGGACGCGATAGCGTCAGCCGACTGGAAGTTCTTGACGTCCACCGCTTTTCATCGAGTCAAGCGCGGTTCGAGGGATGATCACGAGAGAGCGCACCGCGCGGTAACCTGAAGTGGAAGTAGTACGATCCGAAGGCGGCGGTCATGACAATGAAAAGGCCCACTGGGGGCCTGGAAGAAGGGAACGAAAGAAAGATGCGGAGAGGATCTCGAAGCTCTGATAGAGAGCGCGCATCTTTAAGTATCCGTGCCACAGCACCGGATTCATCCGCATCCGCCGGATGGCAGCTTTAATTGAGTCCGGCTGTATTCGGTTGCGACGCCGAGCGGCCGAGCCTCCAAAAGTAGTGCCCTGCGAGTCATTCTCGCAGTGGTAGGGATCTCTTGACGTTACGGCGGACCAGAATGCAGTTCGCCCTGCTCCCGCGCTAGTTGTGACAGATGATGAAGTGATTGTGTTGCACTGCGCGGACTCGTTAGAGTTCTCCCCATCCGTCAGAGATGGATTTACTTTTGGCTTGGCGGAGGGAGAGGTTGAAATCGACGGCGTGGTTGGGTTTACCGCCGGCTGTGCTGGGTTGTTATCTGCCATGTTATCTACCACCGGGCCAATTGTGGTAGATTTACCTCTCCTATGTATCTGATCCGTGGATATAGCCCTATGTTCACCTTATTTAAGGCCCTTTCGGCCTTAAATACAGATGAAAAGCGGTGAAAAGCGGTGAATATGGGTGAATATGGCTTTTTGGCCCGAAAAAATGTGGCTTTTGGGCCTCAGCAGCGAAAATATGGCTTTTTGGGTGAATATGGCTTTTGGGGCCTTGGAGGGCTGTTTGCGCCTCTTATTTAAGGCCTAAAGTGTGTTTATATATCTGATCCGTGAGTGGGGCACCAACATCACCTTATTTAAGGCCCTGGGTGCATTAAATAATCTTATATAACAGCGCGGTGGATATAGATGGCCTTTTGCACCTGCGATACAGCCAGGATCCACCCCGAAATCATGACTTTTTGGGGCGAATAAATAGCAAATATAATGCCAAATGCGGGGATCAAACGAGGGACCTTCGGGCTTACAGAATTCAGAATTTCGGAAGTGCAATCATAACCATTAAGCTAAGCAGCTGTGATAAAGAGCAGATGATATCACACTACCTAGGCTCCTCTAGACCAAACCCAAACACTGACTTTTCTATGATACTTACTAACTAGATCTACTCCCCTGAACTCAAAGTTGCATCTAATGAGGTAGGATGCCAGACTTGAGTACTAACATATGGGGGAAGTGCAATGACAGGGGTTATCTGATTACATCATCATAGGGGGCATGCCAAATGGGGCTGGGTAGCCTTATATATAGGGCAGGAATTGCAGGGTAGCCTTGCTTCCTTTCCCACTTCTTCCCTTATTTAAGTGGATGGCCAGCCAGGTCTGTGGATTATGTAATCAAGCCTATTATTTAGCGCTGACCAGCTCTTATATAAACAGCAGGCACCTATACCAGAGGCAAGTCTCTGGAGAATCGGGTTTTTATTTAACACTGACCAGCTCTTATATAAATAACAAGAACCTGCTGCACCCGTTAGCAATGTGCGTTCTTGGCTTTGGTCCAGATTCCTTGTGCTGACCACCTTCATTGCAGGGCATGCGGCCAGGTTTCACTGTTGTATCTTGGGATTTGCTCACAACTCCCCTGTTGCACTCGGTTGGCATCACACTCAACACCAGGTACAATCTCTTTGTGTGCTGCGGGCGAGCCTTCACCTGTGACCGCATGGCCGACCATGTGACGACGCACGGCACAGGTCGCCTTACACCTGAGGTGTCGGCAGAGATCATCAGGGTGGCTACCGGTGCCGATATCCAGACCATGTACCCCGAGTTTTCAACAGCGTCACCAACACCCTTTGAAGAGATTGCAGGTCTCACGATCAAAGAAAACCTATCACTTTTGGGATGAGGCTGGGGGGGGGGGGGGCCCCTATATATCTCAGACTCCAGTCTGCCTGCAGACCAAAGCTGTGCAGTCTCGGAAGGCCCGGCCCGCCAGGTGGCTGTGGCATTTCGGGTAATTTGGGCTAAAAATAGATTTACCTTGGGATGGGTATGAAATTGTAGGCCTCGACGAGCTCTATAAGATTGAAAGACTGACTTGGTATGTCAGATGAACGGTTCTTCCTAAAAAGGCAAAAAATTCGGCCGGAGCCGGCGGTTTTGAAAAATTCAAAAAAATGGAATAAGTTGAGTAGGGTATGAAATTGAAGCCCTTGAAGAGCCGATTCAGATTCTATATGTGACTCTTCAGTCAGAGGAAGGGTTCTTCCTAGTGTGTGCGACCCCCCCATCTCCAAAGGCTATTACAAAGATTCTTTCTGCCCCCAATTTTTTCCGGATCATCCCCGTTTTTTTTGGAGGTTGCAGCTATGCTTCCGACACACAATCCCCATCATTTGCTCGTACCCAGTTGCAACTACCATTCATCCTGGAATAAATCCGCACTGGCCATCAGAATTTCCCAGGGGAATGTAATTCTGTTCACCGGCCCGTGCCGTGATTTCTCCCATGCTCCATCTGCCATTGCTTTTTCCTGGCGCAAAGTTGCTTGATTTCTTCCTATGAATGCTGGCTCCAGTCTCACCAAGTTTCGGACCAAGAACTGCATTCCCCATCTATGGGCGTCGGCGAAATTCTTGGCCCATCAAAACCTTGGCAAATCCGCTTAAACTCGTGCCCCTTGGGCTGTATTGTTGAAATAACTGTACAAAATTCATATCACTGAGACGGCCTCCTTCCCAGCTCTCTGGTGATATGCAACTCAGATTTTTAGACCCATTACCGATCTGCGCCTGCATTATTTTGGTGTGCCGATTCCGCTCAGAGAACACGCTTTGACATCTTCCCACGCTTCGCCGCCGCTAAATTTGGCTTGCCCCATCAATTCCCCTCGACCGATGACGTCGTCCCCACTAATGTCCCGCCCCCCGCGCCTCCCTATCGGCCCCAACGCCCGCCCCCCACAGCGCCCTCCAAACACACCCACGGCATACCCCTGGCTGCCACATCAAACTCCGCCGCCCCCTCACCGTCGACGCTTGTCCCTCCATGCCGCCACTCGGCTTGTGCCCCCGCCGCCCCTCGGCATCTGCCCCCGCCGCCCGCCCCCCGTCGCCGCCGCCACCGCCCGCACCCAGCCACTCCGCCGCCCCGCGCCGCAATGCCGCCGCCGTAGATCACCGTGCTCCGCCCCACCGGATCAGCCACGTCACAGCCTCTCGTCATCCTTTTCTCTTCTTTCTCCACCACTTCGACCGCCAAGCTGTCGTCTGCGCCGTTGCGCACGCGCCCCGCTCCCTCTTTGTCATGCGTCGCCCTCGTTGCACCGTCGCACCGCTGCACCCGCCCCGTCACGCGCCGCCCGCGCCGATCTCCAAGCCCGAATGCACGACTGACTTCGCGTCGTTGCCCGCCCCTCCCGCACGCGCCGCGCCGCCCGTGCCCAGGGCGCCCCCACGCCCTGCGTTGCGACCGTCGCCGCCCCCGACACGTCACGTACCACGTGTCTCTGCGATTTCGCAACGCACTTATGCCTTCCGCCGCCCCGCTACGCCCCAAGCCACGTCCCCGAAGTCGCCGGCGTCTTTATGCCGCAGTGATAACCTTTGCAAGGCATATCCGGTGTTCGGGTGAGTTTTCGTATCCTCTCTGCTGGCGTAGCCCAATCCTTCCGGGCTTTTCCTTCTTTCCACACCAAATCCTCCCGTCTGTGCCCTACGCCGACCGCCATCCTGCCGCGCGCTCCCCTACACCCCCTCCCCTGTGCACTACGTTCCGCGCTCCCCTCCTGCGTCCGCCCGCATCGTCCTCGCATCTCCCCTCCCCGTGTTCGTCCCTCCCCCTCCCGCTCGCCGCCGACCTCCTCAGTCCGGGAGCCGCCCCTGACGCCCCCACCAGCACAACCTTGAAGGCAACACTGTCGAGAGCGTGCTCGCGCTCAAAGTGAATCACCCCACCTCTCCCTCGTCACTTCTTCGAGGCGCACGCTGACGCCCAACCCGCAGCAGTCATTAATGTCTTGGGCCACCGCGTTTCGAGGGCTCAGCCCGAGAGCGCGCCGATTATGCTACAGGGCGTCACCGCTACTCCAGGTGCGTCCCCCTTTCCTTCCTCCTCGAGTCGAAGCTGACTAGTGGGGTAGTCACCCGAAGGGCGGGCGAGCTGACGAGGCAGCCCGTGTGCGTGTTTGTTACGGTCAAGCCTTGCATCCGGCCCTCCTTCCGTTGTATCCGTGCCGGCCGCTGACGCTGCGCTCCAGCGAACCGAAGTACGCTACGACACGATGTCTAACACACCCCGTAGTATTATTGAAAGATATTCCTGTTCCTCTCGCATGACTCGCGCATCCCTATCTATCTCAGACTCCAGTCTGCCTGCAGACCAAAGCTGTGCACTTTCGGAAGCCCCGGCCCGCCAGGGTGGCTGTGGCATTTCGGTTAATATGGGCTAAAAATAGATTTACCTTGGGATGGGTATGGAATTGTAGGCCTCGACGAGCTCTATAAGATTGAAAGACTGACTTGGTATGTCAGATGAACGGTTCTTCCTAAAAAGGCAAAAAACTCGGCCGGAGCCGGCGGTTTTGAGAAAATCGAAAAAATGAAATAAGTTGAGTAGGGTATGAAATTGAAGGCCTTTCAAAGCTCTTTAAGAATATATATGTGACTCTTCAGTCAGATGAAGGGTTCTTCCTAAAAAGGCAAAATGGTCGGGCGGAGCCGGCAGTTTTCAGATTTTGGAAAATGTGAGTAGGATATGAAATTGTAGCCCTTGAAGAGCTCTACAAGATTGAAAGACTGACTTGATATGTCAGATGAACGGTTCTTCCTAAAAAGGCAAAAAACTCGGGCGGAGCCGGCGGTTTTGAAAAAATTGAAAAAATGGAATAAGTTGAGTAGGGTATGAAATTGTAGGCCTATGTATCTGATCCGTGGATATAGCCCTATCTTCACCTTATTTAAGGCCCTTTCGGCCTTAAATAAAGACAAAAAGCGGTGAAAAGCGGTGAATATGGGTGAATATGGCTTTTTGGCCCGAAAAAATGTGGCTTTTGGACCTCAGCGGCGAAAATATGGGTTTTTGGGTGAATATGGGTTTTTGGGCCTTGGAGGCCTGTTTGCGCCTCTTATTTAAGGCCTAAAGTGTGTTGATGTAATGAATGGGGCACCAACTTCACCTTATTTAAGGCCCTGGCGGCCTTAAATAACGACGCGGTAAATATATATGGCCTTTTGCACCTGCGATACAGCCAGGACCCACCCGAAGGTGGCGCGGCTTTTTGGCCCCGAAATCCCGACCCCCGGGGGTGAATAAGTAGCAAAATATAATGCCAAATGCGGGGATCGAACGAGGGACCTTCGGGCTTACAGAATTCACGTAACGTTCTTGCAAAATTGCGAGAACGGAATTACCTACACCATTCACCTTAACAAAAAACTGTTCCCGCTGCGGCAACACTCCCGTGCTCCCTGCTCTCCCGCTGCCGAAACCCTCTCTCGTGCGACTCGCCGGCATCAGCCGCCGTGATCAACACGTCACAGCCTCATGTCATCTGTTCCCTCTGCTCCCTTTCCGCCACCTCCACTCCAACTCGCGCCGCCGATACCGCCGGTGTCGTCCGCGCCGTTGCGCACGCGCCCCGGCCCTTCCCCAGGCTCCTACTCCGTTGCACCGTTGCAGCCACCCGCCACGTCACGCGCCCCTCCCGCCGATCTCCAAGCTCCGAACGGAACTCGCGCCTGACTTCGCGTCGTCGCCCGCCCCCGCCGCACGCGCTCCACCGCGTCCCCACGCCTCCTCGTTGCGATCGTCGCCACCGCCCGCCACGTCATGCGCCGCCGTGTCTCCGCAAACTTGCGACTGACTCTGCGTCGTCGACTGACTGCGTGTCGTGCCTTTCCACGCCCGTACAACCCACCGCCGCCATCCCGCCCCGCCCCGCCCCGCCCCGCCCCGTGCACCCGCACTCCCGCCACGTTCCCGACGTCCGCGGCCGGCGCTGCGTCGGCAAATGCTACCGCGCCGCCCCCCAAATGTCACAGCCTCAATGCTGCCATCCACGACGACGGTGTGCACCCTGCTATCCGCGCATGCTATCTTCCGTGCTTGTATGTGTGTGCTTTTCCCTCCTTGTACACTTCTAACCCGTCCCCTCCCCCAGTTTTCGTTTGCCACACAAGCGCCTTCCACGCCAGGCGTACTGCTCTCCCCCGCGCGGGACACCATCCTGGGGCTCCACGATCCGGTGTACATCGTCTCGGCGTTTGCGTCGAGCTCGTACGCAGCATTCAATATGCCGCTGGCAGCCGCGGCGGCGGAACTGCGCACACTGGGAGCGTGCGCCAGAAAGATGTCGGTGAGCGGACGGACCCGAGCAGGGTGCTCGGCTTTGTGTGCAGCGCCCTCAGCCCGCCGCACTCGTCCTCCTCAACGACTTCTCCACGCCCGTCCCGCCCGTGCTCCTCCCGCCTACCTCCCTCCAGGCAGACCGCCACGTCGTACGCCCGCGCTCTGCTCGATTGCGCCGCCGCTCTGCACTTTGCCCCCGCGCAGTACAAGCTTGGCCATGCACTTGACTTTGCCGGACCTGCTGCGTGCGTCGTGTCTCTCCTCACTCTCCTCCCCTACTTAAATTTGGCACAGCGCCTTCCCGTTCGACCCCCGCTCCGCGTGCTGTGGTACAGCCTCGCCGCCACGGGCGAGGCTGGGCGCTGTCACAATGGCTTTTGTGCAGCGTTCGTCTCCCTCTTTCCTTACTCTCCCTCCTCCCTCCTACAGCTTGCGCAGACGCCTTCGACAACGACGCGCTCGCCTCCTCTCCCTTCCCTCCTCCCTCTTGCAGCTCGCACAGAGAAGGACCAGGGCTCGACTCGTGGGGAGAAGGAGGAGCTTTGCGATGCAGGCGGGGTGCGTGTACGTCGTGCGCCCTCCCCTTTTTTAACTTCTTGATGTGCCTTGGGGACGACACACGTGGAACGAGCGCGACGCCTGCATGGAGAGCACGCCGACACGGGCGTATCAAGAGTTCGGAAGCCACGCGCGCCGCCCCGACGAGCGCAGAGTACGGGCACGGCCACCATCACATGCCGCGCGTGCAGGGACGCCCCGCGAATGCGCGGGGCGGTGTGCGTGTGCGGCTTGTGGTATGCAGCCCGCCCTTGGGCACTCAGGTGCTGCTATGCGCGGACGATGTGCGAGGCGCGCGCGCACGAAGACGCAGAGCACGCCCACGGAGTTCTGCATCTGAGTAAGCGGGGTATGCATGCGCTGCGTCCATCTACGACGCCGGCCTTGTGCGCTGCGCTGTGTCTCCGGGACACGCACCCAAGGTACAGGGAGTGCGCTACCGAGTCCGCGCAGTACGCTGGCGCCGCGTCGGCGGAATGCACGGCGCGCTGCCGACGCCCGTGCTGCGCGGGTACAGCCCGCCCTGCGCGCCCACCTCAGGCAGTGTCTCGAGCGCGCGGCCGATACGCTTGCGGCGTCCGCCCGCCGAGCGTTCTCGAGCTCACGAAGCCTGCGCCTCGGGCACGCGGGGCTGCAGCGCCCGCGGAGGCAAGCCCGCGCCCGTCCCTTACCTACCTTACCCATCTTACTTACCCGTTCGTTCGTTCGTTAGCTACTTATCGACCACTCATCTGTCATAGATACTCTGCCTAATGGAACAAGTCCCTGCCGCGCGCCGAGTTCTCGAGTCAGCTCGCACAAGTACCCGGCCCGGGGCTCTGTACTTTAGAGCTCAAGTCGAAGGTGTGCGCGGGTCAATAGAGAATATGAAGTATCTGCGCTGACCTTGCTATATATAGATAGATACAGAGCTGCGTGGGCCGTTCGTCGAGTCGAGGCTGGAGATATCCAACGGCCCTCACTGAGCCCTACAAATGCACTGGAAGTACAAGTTGGCGGGGTTCTCGGCGCGAAGAGCCGAGTCAAGGCGGCGGCGGGCGACTCGGAGCGCCGTCAAAAAATATTGCAGAGGCACCAGAGCTGGAGAACTCAAGGTCAGCGCGCGGGTCAAATACAGAATTTGAAGGGGTGACCTCGATGAAATGTATAGATCTGCGCACGGAGGGTTAGCACAGTGCTCAATTGCTCAATTGCAATGGACTCACTGAGCGCAAAAAAAATCGCGTTCAAACGGGCATCTCGGATATTCAAATGGACCCGTGCGCGAGTCGAAAAAATGTGCCGCTGAGGTGAATTGAGAAGATAATGGCCTCAGAATAATATCAGACTCACTGTCGGGCTTGGACAGATGAGTGCGCATGTCGGAAAAATGCGGCGCGGAGTGTAAGGGAGTCTAAAAATAAAATAATCGGTTGGGACAAGGAAAGACCGTGAAATGCGAAGAAAGTACCGTCTGTTTTTCGAGTAGGGCGGTCCGAATGCAAGGTCGGACTTTGTCGAAATCGGGCGCAATACACTGTAAAATGGTCAGCGGGAATTCGCTACAAATGCTCGAAAATTACTTACGTGTCTAACCAACGCGCAAACTTGAACCGTTCGAAAATTGGTTCAGGTCTTGGGATTAGAACTAGGACTTCGGGGAGGTCATTAACAATTTTTAATACAGTCATTAGGCCTCACAGATTTCGGAGAGCGTATCTTGAGTGGAACATTCCGATAGAACTGAACGGAGCCTAGAAGAGAAAGGTCAGTACATTTGAGTTGACTTGGGAGTGTGGCGGACTTACTCAAGGGTTTGAATTCATCTAGAACTGATCAAGTTGAACATAGCGAGTGGCTCGGACGTTCGTTCCAGCTGATACTCTTACATTAAGGCAGCTACAACCCGAGGTAAGTAACTTCAAGTGAAGATTGAGGCGAAACTTTACCTTGCAATGAGAGGACAAGACTGCTCGTGCAGTCTGCGCAACATTGAACAGAATCTAACAAATAAGTAAGCACTTCAGTCACATGCGACTGCCGTGGACTTACAATGGTTGAACTTGGGCTTGTCAAGTTCAAACCAACTCATGAATCGTTGTATCGGTTCACCTAGGGACCCAAGATATAAAAATCAATTGAACTGAAGCTATAGGTAAACTCTTACCAAGACAACTGAACTGAATTGAAAGTCGTGGCGGTTACATATGCAAATTGAAGGAGCTAGAATTGGAGATTAGTTACTTGAGATAAAGCTCGAAATAAGCTCTTACCTTGAATGCATATATAGTCTGTACGAGTTGCAGGTGCAACATCTAATGCATAGGTAAGCAGTTCGGATAACTTGTGAACTTACAAAGCTTGAGTTGTACTTCAACTTGAAGTCAAGTTTAAGCATCTTTGCTTCGCTGCAGCCTGAATGCCGAGGTAAGTAACTTGAAGTCAAGATCATACCGTGAATCAATCTGCCTTGCCAGTCAGTACAAGAATAACCGACCCCCGCGTCACATCACTTGGGCTTGTTTGGCGCGATGCCACGCACTTGCTCTTGCCTCTCTCCTTCACGACCCCCACGCGCGTCAGGAACCCAGGAACTGAAGGAAATGGTTTTGCTACGGTCTTAAGGTACGCCCCATCGTCTCTTCTTCCGTCATTGTGTAACACTGAAGGACGACCTTGTAGCGTTAGTTGCCCGCACCGACCGCACGCCCGCGCTGTACGACCCCGCGGTGGCGCGTTGCTTTCGTCTCTCCTCCACGATCCTCCCGTGCGGCCTCAAGCCTGGTCGCGAACGAAACCGTTCGATATGGTCTCCAGGTGCGCCTGCTTGTAACTTCTTTCATCTTTGTGTATGAGGGCTGACTGAGAACATTTAGTTGGGTGCCTCGATCGCACGGCCGCCCTGTACGAGCGCGCGGTGGCGCGTTCTCCTTTTCTCTCTCCTTCATGAGCCCCACGCGCGTTAGCCAGCCGGGTCCCGAACGGAACGATTTCGTTATGCTCTCCTCGAGACCTCTGTCTCCGCGCGCTGCTCTTCAGAGCGTGCTGTGCGGAGCGGAGATGGTTCTTAGGACCACGCAGCCGGGGCCCATGGCCGCCCTGTACGAGCGCGCGGTGGCGCGTTCTCCTTTTCTCTCTCCTTCATGACCCCCAAGCGCGTTTGGCAGCCGGGTCCCGAACGGAACGATTTTGTTATGCTCTCCTCGAGATCTCTCTGTCTCCGCGCGCTGCTCTTCAGAGCGTGCTGTGCAGAGCGGAGATGGTTCTTGGGACGACGCAGCCGGGGCCCATGGCGCCCCTTATTTTCTCTTTCTTCTTGTCTTTTTGTGTCCACCGCGCCCCCGCCGACGCTCGGGCTTGACCGACCCGCGTACAGGCGCATGCACCCTAAGCTCAGTCGAATTTTGGCTGCTCTGGTGGTATTGCACCTGAATGCCGCAAGCTGCCAGCATGCTCTCCCAGGCAGCGGCTGCCCCAGCTCCTCGAGAGCATGCTGGTTTGGCTGTGGTGGGATGTATTCGCAATATCATTCATTGCCTTAAGTAAATCATACACATCTTCCTCACCCGAGCACCTGAGCCGCAAGATGCCCTCGATTTTTAAACGAATACGAATGCGCGCATGATGGGCAGTGCAGGCGGGGGCAGATGCCTTACACTTGTAGCACTTGTAGTGTCCCTGCACACGCGCGTGGTACTCGAACCACACCCAGCCCTTCGCGATGCCCCCGCACAGCGACGCGGGCTTCTGTGGGAACAGGTCGCACGACGTCAGCGGCCGACGCAGTGGGCCTGAGAAGAAAACGCACCTGTGAGTCGTTCGCCGCGACCTTACAGGGCTCTGTCCCGTAGTTGTTCCCGAATAAGTGCCCGGAGGCGCCTGTCTTTGCAACGCGTTGCACTCCGCGCACAATCCCTCCTAAATCATCACCAGTACCCGAGCGAAATGGAATATAAAGTTGAACCTGTCTGTATCCGACTCGCGCGCAGTCAAATCCAAATGGAGGCCTTGGATTCGTCGGGTTTCACTGAAAACCAATGAGCAGGAGTTCCGAGGGGGAATATCTTCACACAAACCTTGCATCGAATCCAGTTCGAGCTGAACAAGTCGGAATTAAAGCCCAAGTTAAAGATCAAGTCAGAACGAGGGAAGCGCGAATAAAGACGTAAAAGCTTACATGATCTCGGACAGGGCTGGTTCCCGCAAACTTCAACTTCAACAAATTGCCGCAAAGGACTAATCCGCGAACGAACAAACTCGTAGGCAAGAGGAAAGCTTACGTGCAGACTGGCGTTGCCCGAGATGCCCGCAAAGCACCGCTCGAAGGTAACACGAGAGGCTATAACTCAAGTTAGCAGTAGGATGTCTTGGTTGAGAAACGTACCTTTGAATCACTCTGCATCGATCCGACTTGATTGGCTCGCGCCTAAGGCACAGATGCTCAGTACAACCTCCGACTCGCATGAACGACAAGTTAGACTCACCATGCCTTCGTCAGGCTGTTCCTCAGGCCAAGTCAAGCCAACGTTCGATTAATCGAGGCAAGAATAGACCTAGGTCAAGTCAGTGGAATGCTGACGATGTTACACTTGAAAGCATTGCAACTCACGGCGCAATAATCAGCAAGGACGAATAGGCAGACATAGAAGGTGTCTACTACACATGGTCCCGCTTCATGCGGCACGATTGTCAGTACGGTATACATGATGGAGGAATGATAACTGAGAACTAGCCTCACCGTGTAGCCTATCCGACAAGCCAATGTTCCGCCTGACTTGAGTCTCGACTTGACTTCAGTTTAGGATAGACATGGGTGAAGTCAGTACAAGACTCGCGACGGTCGAAGTATTACAACTCACCATACACTCGTGAGAGGTACATCAAAGATGGCTCGTACACTAGAAGGTTCGAGTTAACTTATGGTTGTATTCATAGTAATCATTGACATACTTCTGGATGTACCAAGCGAACTTGTATGGAAGTCCCGGCAGAACAATTGAATGGCGAACTCTATCGTAGAGATGAGTCAGTTGGAAGCGAATTTTGATGGATACCTATAGCTAGACGAATCTTGACAGCATGGAGCCGACTCTGGCATTCCATCGATGCTCTTGCTGGGTTCAATTCACAGTCGAAGTCGTAGGTCAACTGGAAGCTGACGGACGTCAGTAAAGATGAAGTGAAAGACAAGATACCACGAACCTCTACTCAAAGGGACTCCCATTCGGCGCCATTTGAAGGCTCTGCGGCGATAGTTCCGGGTTGTGAAGCGCGGGGTTGAAATTCAGCAAGACTATAAGAAAGACGAAGGTCAGCGACGCTCAAGCACTCATGAATTAATAGTGTCTGAACGTGAATTGTACCGACATATTGCTAGCGCAAGAGGGCACTGGTCTTGCGCTCAGGAGTTTTGAATGCATTCTGGACAATGCATACAACGATAAATGGGGGGGGGGGAAATCTGCATCAAATCTGCACAGGGAATGGGAGATTGAAGTCGCCAGCGCGTTCCCTGCGGTTCCAACGCCGCCGAACTTCGCCCACGGCACACAGAGATCCACCGCGGCGCCGCGGAAGAGGCCTAGTGTGAACAACGCGAGCTGCGGGTACCGCGCCGATTTTATTCCAAATTAATTGAAACGTGGGACGGGGAGTATATGCACGGCGGCGACGCAGTGAATGCGTGGCGCAGGTGCCATTACTAGCAAGATAGACTCGGGTTGTCCCGGATTCAAGCTGAATGTCCCCCGCCGGCGCGGTATCAGTTGAGCTGCGCCCGTGGAGGGTGAGGGTCCGTATTAGCTTCTTGGCTGATTATCGACGACTCGGTATCGTTTCGCGCGAGCTGCGCTGCGCTTGCGCGCTGGTCGAACGGGTTTGATTGTGCTAACATTAGTAGGCCCGACGCGGCAGTAAGCTCAGCAATTTTCACTGAAGTTGGTTGGCGCAGCGGGCAGGTTTATTTGAGCAGGGGATCCGTGGGATATGGTGGGTAGTTGGTTTCCACTGAGAAGTATCCGAGCGCGCGGAATGATCTAGGTTATTCTACCCCCAAAATTTGAGCTCGATTGTAATACAGATTACGTCCCCCAAATTCGACCGCTATCGTCCTGAATCTTTCACAGTCTAGAAGTATGCCTTCCTGCCCACATTCTGAGTCCCCAACAATGTCCCCCCGATCCCCCCTCACCCTTGGGCGTTATAGGAAAAAAACAGCACATTTCGGTCATTACGTGAAATCTGCCGTAGACCGTCCCATTGTGAATCGACGTAATCGGTCTTTGCCCGTCCGCCCCGCCCCAAACCAAGTTACTCGCTGGTTCCTACACATATATACCTACCTCCCCCCAAAATTTCATCCCATGCCCCGCATTATTGACCCCCAGGCGTCGATTTCTTTCACCATCACCAAAAACACCGTAACTTCCTGTAAAACACCTATATCACTCTGCAAACTTCTCGCCCCGCAACAAAAAAAGTTCCAGCGGGTAGCCACGATTCGTCCGCTGATTTTGAGTCCCTATTCGCACCTGTGGGGTCAGTATTACCGCTGCAATCCTCTCCCGTTGTCGCGCCGCCCTCCAACCACCAACGTCTGTCCATTTTGGGACGCGATTTTTGATCGCACGTAATGCGCGTCATCCCGGGTCATCCCGCCTCCGCCCTACGTTGCGCCTGGCCCGCATCCCGCCGTCCCTTTCCAGCTACGTCCCCTAGCTACTAATTATTACGTCGGCCCCCGGTCCCGATCCCGCACGTAATAACGCCGAGGCCAATCAATTTGTCATCAATCCGCCCCTCGCTCCCGTCTCCCACCATGCCTACCACGTCAACGCTATGCCCGCCCTCAGCGCATTCCGTCGGCGGTACGCCCGCCCCCATCCCATTACGTCGGCGCTACGCCCGCTTTCACCGCATTACGTCGGCATTACTTCCGCTCTCCCCGCCGTCGCCCGCCCGCTCTTCAGCCCCACCTAGGCGTGACCGCGTCCCGTCCCGCCCAGCCACGGCGCTGACACGATACAACGCGCTGGCCCCCTGCAACGCCGACACGCTACCGTTGCATCGCCGCCACGCTGTGCTCCGACGTCCCGCGTCATCCACTCCCTTTCCTTCCCTTCCACTACTTCCGACCCCAACTCGCGCCGCGCCGATCCCGCTGGTGTCGTCCGCGCCGTTGCGCACGCGCCCCGCCCTCCTTGCCCACGCCTCCTCTTCGTTGCACCGTTGCAGCCACACGCAACGTCACGCGCCCTCCCGCCCTTCTCCGAACGAACTCGCGACCGCTATCTTTGCGCCAATCCTGGCGTCTTTGCGCTACGCCCTCCCCTCCCCTCCGCGTTCCCCCCCCCCTTCCCTCCTGCGTCCCCCCGCATTGTCCTCGCATCCCGCTTCACTCCGTGACGCTCCTCGCGTCCCCGTCCCCTCCCATTTCCCCCAATCCTCGCTCGCATCACCCTACACCTCACATCCTTCTTTTCTTCCTGTCCTTCCATCCGCCCGTCCTACCCTCGTTCTCACCTTCCTCCTTCCCTCCTTCCCGTGTACTTCATACTGATGCCGCGCGCGGGCAGAACGATACGGGCTCGATCGTCGTGACGCACGGGTTCGACAACGCAGCGTGGGGATGTATGTTTAGGACGGGGCAGAGTTTGTTGGCGAACGCGGTGACGTGAGTGCTCGTTTCCCCGTTTTTACTTCTATTTTCCATTCGTCCGCTTTCCATTATCTTCTTCTCTCCGTTGCTTGTCCCCGATTCTCGTTTCCCGCTGCGCATCGGTGCAAGCCGTGGTGCCCACGTCCGTGTCGTTCTTCGCCAGTCCGCCCGGAAGATCTTCATTTTCGCG
The DNA here is from genome assembly GCA_029289555.1 of Mycena latifolia. Taxonomy (NCBI): domain Eukaryota; kingdom Fungi; phylum Basidiomycota; class Agaricomycetes; order Agaricales; family Mycenaceae; genus Mycena; species Mycena latifolia. The sequence goes on from JARJLE010000072.1 coordinate 531,466, forward strand.
GCTTTCCTTTGGGACGTGTCAATTTCCCTTTGGGAATTGATTTTGGAGCCGGCGCAAGTGCGTTGTGTGCGACGAGCTCTGGCCGAGGGCGCTATTCCTCCTGGGGGTGGGAGATCGTGGGCGGGGGCGCTGATGCCCCTAGCTTTTTTGGGCGTGGGGCGCTTTTTCGATTCCTTTTTTATCTTCTCCTTCCTCCTCTTCGCTGATACTGATTATACCTCCTTTCTTGATCTCATTCCTAACGGACCCTCCGTTCCAGCGCAAAACCCCCCTCCGGCAGTTCATCTTTCTGTTCTTCCTCCCATCAATCTCTTTGTATTTTGACTGACCTCCGCTCAACGGTAGGGTACTCCGGCCTCGGCTGGGGCGGCGTCATCGGCAGCTAGTACGTCTCTCCCGTATTTCAACTACGATCTAACCTATTGTTGTTTCAGTATCTCCAGTACGTACGCCCACTGCAGTCATTTTTGTTTCCCTCCGCGCGCTAATTATACCTTACTCCTTTACTCATTTATAGCGGGAATCGCGAGCGTAAGCCCGACGGCACCGGAGCCGCAGCAGTGGCAGTATATGTGCGTGCCCTCACTCTCGTGTTTCATTTGAACCGCACATCTAACCTGGGTTATGTAGATTCTACATCTCGAGGGCGTGACGATGCTTTAGTCGTTCGTCATCTTGTTCTTCCTGCCGGATTCCCCGGTACGTACTCCCGGGGACCGTTTCCCCGTTATTTCCCTGGACACTCAATAAATATTGAACAGACGTTGATTTCGACTTTCGCAGGCCTCGGCCCGCTTCCTCACTCCGCACCTGCGCGTCCTCGCGGTGCAGCGCGTCGCCGGGAACCAGCTGGGGATCAAGAACAAGAAGTTTAAGCGCCAGCAGGTGTGGGTCGCTGGTGCGTTCTTGGCTCCCTCCCCACCGGAGGGTTCGCGCAATGTCTTCATTGATATTCGGTGCCGTGCGCCAACGACTGTTCAGTCAAGGATATCAAGATCTGGATCCTGTTCTCATCCCTTTTTGCCGCGGCCATTCCGAACGGCGTCGTCAGGTACGCAGATACATGTCTTCCATTTCCCATCCCATCCACGACTGACCGCCCACGCACAGCAATTTCTCCTCGATGATCATGTGCGTCTATCTTCCGCTCCAGCTCCCTGTGGATTTATTTCCTGAGTGTTATGCATCGCAGCAAAGACATGGGCTTCTCCAGTGCGTCGTTATCCTCCTCCCTCCACTCTGCCTTCCCCATGGAGCGAAAAAAGCAAGAAAGAAAAAATTGACTTGTCGTGTAGCCTCGAAGACGACGGTGCTCAAGAGCGTGAGCGACATTGCGCAGATTGTGGTGCTCATCGTGGGCGGCGTTATCACGCTGAATGTGAAGAACAGTGCCCTCGTCATTTGGCAGAGTGTTGGATTTGTGCGTCCCGTTGACTCCTCTCCATTCGCGAGCGAATTCAATTCAATTCAATTTAATGTCACGCTTGATGAATGTTTCCTCGAACATGGGCGGGTACACACATCGGGCGTGTTTTTTCTACGCTCTTCCTCCTTTCGTGCCATGATTAATTGAAATATTTCGTTGCGGACCATCAATTCGGCGGGTATCTCGTATGTAGCTGTGCTCGCTCTCCCGCGCACACTGACCACCCGTGCAGCACTGCATATTACTTCGGGAACGTTGCGGGGCCTTTTGTATGCGTGTTTCCACCTATGAAACTACCAACTAACGCGCTCTTGCTGTATAGCGTGTATGCATTACTTTCGTACATCGATGCATTCCCGGGCTGATACTCATTTCAACGTCCCGCCACAGTAAACAATCCCCGGCGCCGTTCTACGTGCGTCTCCTCTCCCAAAATCATTTGCACTCCCGGCTGACTGATCTATTGCGCGTCGACAGCAAGACGCCACGCCTGGCCTCCTCGCAGGTTATACGGTGCGTTCATAACCTTCCTCCTCAGATCTCGATCCTGAAACGTCGCCGCGCAGATTAAGAACTATTCTATTCTCAAATCTTATTTTAGCGGGAGAATGGCGAAGATTGTCCTGGGTTCCACCGCCTTGCAATAGTTATCAACTGCCAGATATCGGGCAGTCATATCACCCACGCAGCGAGGAAGCACACAAAAAGTCATCTATCAAAAACTCAAGTTGCGGACTGAGTGCGCGTATAGAACGCAGGTAAAATGAAGTTGGTCGTGTGGCATCGTGGCTTACAGAGAAGGTCTGGTTTCCTGCCATAGAATGATATATGTTCTCACCTCACTTCCAGAGCATTCAACTGACTCTTATCTTTCGAGCGGTGTGGGGCACCGGGGATCGACATCCGAATGCCGACTGGGTATGCCCTATTTTACCCTACCGCTGCCGAAAGGTAAGGTCCCCGTGAACGACGAAACAAATTATAACTTTCTGACCTGCTGCTCGTCGTAGGATATTCCCAGCCATTTTCACAACGCGTCTCGGTTCGGGGCGCCAGCGGTACTGTGTTCCGGTCCGTGGATGGGCGGCATGTTGTCAAAGTGTTCAGAGACGAGCAGACGGCACGTAGCGAAGCAACCTTGTTGAAGATGTGTCTCGATGACCCGCAACTTCGTGTCCCCACGTTCCGAGGCCTCTATTCCAACACGGATAACTTTGCAATCGTCATGTCGTACGCGGGGACGGCAATGCCGCATATTTTCTCTGCCCCTGATGCGCAAAAGTGAGTCATATATTTCCCTGACTCGGCTTGACTCACAAAATCGCGAGAATGGAAATTATTAGCATCTTGAAGTCACTACACCGGAACGGCATCCATCATAATAACGTGCGGGCTGAAAACTTAATGGTAAATCCTTATGGGGTCGTCACGCTGGTGGATTTCGACAAGGCGGTCACCACATAGTCTGACATGCAATCTGTTATGGCTTCATTGTCCGGATTTGCAGATGATGGAGGCTCTGCAAGAGAATATGGATGAAGATGGTGGAAGTTACGGATACGACGCAAGCTTGTGCATGTAATTGAATCGACCCGCCCCTCTGGAATGGCGACCTGGAACTTGCAGCTCCCAGGTTTCCACATCCCCGTCCCTGGTAAGCTCCGGAGCCAGAGGAAGTCTGAATGACCTCTATGAGCAGCGTGGATCAAATAGGATCGAATAGATAATCGCAGGGTATATTGTCAGACTAGCGTTAGGGTCTATGACGAGGCGACAAACAATTTATTCTCTAGGCAATGTGCAGCCCAGTGGCCGATGCATCGTCGATTAAACTTCCAGTCGCGCACACAATTTTAACATTTTGAGTTATGAATTCGACGTCTACCTATACGTTCTCCATTTACTGTGTGTCCTGAATTTAATTTATACCCGCCATCGCAGCCGCGCGTCTGCAACGGCGAATTAGCCCCTGCCGCGCAAATTGGAATCACGACAGGCAGGACATCGCTGCACGCGAACTATACTCCTACTTCCGAACTTGTGCGCTGACGGGGCGGACATGAATTAAAATAGCTGAAAATTTAAATGGACCTTTCACTCGATCGGCGTATCACGCATAAGTTGAATTTCCGCGACGCGCCCAAAATTTAATTTCGAGTTACAGTTGCTCACCACGCCCCCGCATATGGAACCGTGGGGCATGAATGCGAGACCACCACCCGCAGAACTTGAACCTCGTGGGGCGCGAATGCAATCAAGCACGTCAAACTTTACTGGGTAAAATTGAATGTCGGCGGCTGCGGATCACGTAGAACCCACGTCTCGAGTACTCGGGCGCGCCTGCGCCATCATCGCCCCTACCATCGGGCCAAGAATTCGAAGGGATGACCATCGAAAAGGACATCTTTAGCATCTCTCCTCCTACCTACCTCCATACTGACCTCCTTACGCTCCCTCGTCCCTAGTACGTCCCATTCGTAGTCGATCCCCCTACACCATCATATACATCGAGTTCCCCGCGCTGAGTTATACTCGACTCAGTACATACGGACAAGAGTAAGCAACCGGCGGCGCACCCTTCACACCTATAACTCGAAATTCATGCTCACTCGAATGATTAGGAATTGCCAGAAAAATTGAAGGACGTGCCTTCGCTTCGTCATATAAACCTGTGCGTCCAGTTTGGTTAAACGTACAAAAAGTTAGTAAAAGGCTACCACAAGTCAATTTACCAAAGGGCTACCGAAACCGTCAGTCGCCGGTTTTAGCTAGAATGTAAGTCAATAGCTGGCAAGGCTGTAGAATTCAAGGGAGGTACGTTTGTCATAATTGAAAGCTTGAATGCGTCGGGCCGAGCGGTCGCACGCTTGCACTGCGTCAAAATAGGGGCTGTAAATTTAAACTGATCGACCCAGATCCGTCACAAAGGCTCAAGACTCACAGGTCGGAATACCACGAATGCAAATATGAATTCGCGGCTCCATCTTGAAGCTGGAACTTCACGAAACGGTCAGCAGTACAAATCTAACACAGTCGCTAGGACTCACAGATGACGGCTTGTCAATTTAACCTGGTCAGTCACGGGAAGTCAGATTTCTGCATTGAGACGTAGCCTAAGGTAAGTAAATGAGCTGAATCTCGAGTCGAGATCTCACCTCGAGCTGAACTGACTTGGATTTGCAGCCACTAGAGCATTCTCTCAAGCTCAGATCGTCCCAGCTATAACCCGCAGTAAGTAAATTGAACTGACGCCCGAGACAAAGTCTTACCTTGGATTAAAACAACTGCTTTGCAGTCTGCCAGTGTGCAGTTTGTGAATGAACGTTTGAACAGCGTCTAATTAATGGGCGTCAGTAATTGGACTGAGTCAATCAATCAAAAATGCGAGATGGCTTGCGGAATACTGACCAACAGAGCAGGTCGGAGGATCGAAAGGCTCCCATAATACGATTGGCAAACGCTCTGGGGCAAAGATCGTAGACTTGCAGCGCGGGTGAAGTTGTCGAAACTCGCCCAGAGTTTCTTTTAAATTTAAAGCTCCGGGAGTATCCAATTAGTTTTAGGGCGGTGAGTCGGAGGCAGCACATCCTAGAGGAGAATGAAGAGGACTGGCTGCGTTTTATTTTACCGCCGATTTAGGTTGCCGGGCGGCCATCACTGAGCCCTTTGATAACATCATTTGTTTCGCAGCCGAACTATTACATAACAAACACGTCAAAACCCTTCCCCTACCACCACCAGCACCAAGATGTTTATGCAATTGGGCCGTAATGGCTATTCTCCTTCCCATCGTTCGCCTAGCGCGTCCAGATCTCCTGTCACTCCGATCCATACTTCTCCGACCCATGCCCGATCGCCCATGCTAGTGCCACCTTCTGCGTCGCCCCAAGTCCCTATCTCTGCCAAATTCGAGCCCGAAGCCGAGCCGCCTATGGTATGGCATTCCTCTCTTGCGGGTGCTCTCCATTACACCGCCTATAGCGTACATCCGAGGTGGGATTGCATCGTGACCTCCCGGGTCCATGCTGCGTCGTGCGGGCGCCTGAGTTCGCCAACGCGGAGGTGAAAACTGAACCATATCCTGTATGTCAGTCAACCCTATGTCGTCTGTTCATGGCTGACGTCTCTAGTGTGCTGGACTAGCTGGATTCAATACACAAATTGAAGAATTGCGTCAAGGTTGTGATACTGTCGTACGTTCTCCTCCTCCACGTTCTCTGCACTTGTTTAAACGTTCCCACTAAGACTATATCTGCGCTGCCCGGTCTATGGGCCAAAATAAAAGAGAAATACGGCGATACCGCTGACTACAAGTTTGTGTCCTCCTTCCGCATTTCATCATGATTTTCACATAACGCGCGCAAAAGATTGGAGTATATGGAACCCAACATCATTGTAACGTGGCCAACTCAGGTCCACGAGAGCTTCGGCGAGATTCTCACCGCTTTCACCGAGATTCAGAGGAGGGACCCCGCTTTCCAATGTCGCTTCAATGAAAGCATCGAACTTCCCACTGAAACAGCCGCTAAATGCGAGCGCATCCCCGACTTCGTGCTAGCTCGTAAGGCGGTCGGTGCTCCTGAGGACAGCTATCTCGTTATCCTCGAGCTCGCCGCCTCCCAAACTGAAGACTCATTGTCAGAGAAGGCCTTGAAATGGCTCCAGAATACAGACGTCAAGCTTGTCATCACCATCAATCTGGACATGGCCCAGTATCATGCTCCCCCCGTACGCCCTGCCGGCCCCACCGCTTCCTGGGACTCTTTTTTGGCCACCGCGCAGTCGTCATTAGCCCTCGGCGCCATCGTCGTTCAAGGCCATGTGTGGGCTCACGAAATTAGGGAAATAGAGGCACATCTATTTACGCGGGGCCAGGCTCCAGAGACCTACAACTGCACCACCGTGGTAGGTTCTTGTCTCACTCCCGCCCCCCGATCACACTCATGAGCACCTGTAGGATGTCACCCCCGGGAGCGTCGATCTGGCGACACGTCTTAATCAAGTGACTCGATCTGTAGCTCGGGCCACTCGGCGTGCAATCGGGGCGGACCTGTTCGCCACTTGTTTCCCGGAGGATGATCCCTTTGATCTCCACTGGGATTCCTTCTTTGCACGGATCACCGACGCCCGCCACAAAGATGCGTATAAACGTTACCGGTGGGCCATGACGGCTGGTCCACGACCCACGCCTATTCCCCTCAAACGTAATGCTGTGAGTGATGAGTTCGAGGATGAGGAGGAGGCGGAGGCATTGAACCGACAGGCCAAGCGGTTGCGCCGGGCCGCGAGTACGGATAATTTTTAACGATGTATGAACTGCCGAACATTGTTTATGTTTCAGGGTTGATTTCCCATGTGTTTGAGTACGCATGAGGTGGATTGGAGGAGAATTAAACCACCCACAGGCGGGCATAGAGGCCACGGTTGCCTCAGTAACATTCATCGTTGATTCGATCGGTTCTTTCGAGTTCTACAGGTTTCAATCGTTTGGGCGGCTGGCGGAGCATGTTCGACGCGCGCGCCCTTCTATTTCACCCCGAGATCCCCGCCAACTCGTAATTTGAACGCACTTTTTACCTATACTGAGCCGGCTGAATATTTTGCGCGGACGACGAAAAAGAAATTATGTTTAACGCGCAACTCGATGACCTCATCCGCACCGACACCGTTTGTCATTTTTAACACCTCGCGATCCCAATCAAGCCTCCTGCGGGGATTTATAACGTGGGCGGCGCCGAGATCCTTTGCTACCTTCAACTTTTCGGCGGAGGAAGAGGTGGCGAATTGGAGCGCGAATGTGAGCGACATCTAACTTAAATACCGCGCGGATCAGGAGAAAATCCACATCGAAACACCGCCTGTCCCCTGAATCACCACCGTTTCGCCCGCCTTCGGAGGACTGTACCCGGAGAGCAGGGTATTGTACGTTCACCGCCGAGCATTTGAATATCTGGTGACAGAGAGAATGGGAGAGCTCACATAAATACTCACGGGAGGGCCGATGCCTCTTCGAACGACAGGTGGGGTAGGATTGCGACAAGGGACTGCGGGTCTTCTTTCTCAGAAGAATTCTCCAGAGTCAAGAGCGCAACTTACGTGCGAGCTTGCGCTCGAAGATAGCAACCGCCTCATAAACAATCCCGAGCTCCGAATCAAAATGAAGACACTCACCATTCAGAAACTTCGGACCCTCTTGCATTCACAAAAATTGATCGAGTTCACGTGAAACGCCCCGCACCGAAACTGGCGCACTATATCCCCGGAATGTGATGTATAAATTTGTCCGAATGCGTTACGATACGAGTAATACAGGGACATGACTGGAACAGTTGCAGTAGCAATGAACCTGGAGGAAAATGAGGAGGGGGTGAAAGTCCGAAGGTTTATAAGATATTCTTAACCGTTGTTCGACAGCTCTTCATCAATCCTTGGCTCAATTAATGCACGGAAGGTATCATAGTTGACGGACTCACTTTCTTTTGCTTCTTTGGTACCGACGCCTGAGCAGTGGTGTCGCCATCAGCCCCATTGGTGCGTTCATAAAGCTCTCTCGACCGCTTTGCGATGTCAGTGGAACGCAGGAATGTGCTTGCCGTGGGCTGCGGTTTATAGTGGTCTGGCGTTTTGCCGACCCACTTGAGATAGCGCCTGAATGCGTCCTCCAGCTGTGCCAACTCAATGTCGTTATAGAAGGCGGGCCAGTCGATGCTAAAGGCCTGCTGATTAGTATAGAGGGCGCTGAATTCCGCGTCTCCCATAAATCTGCGAAGCGTCCAATACATGGTTTCGACGATGGCTTCTTGCGAGCGGACTAAATCTTCCGCTCCGGGTGTTATATCCTAGGAAAGGAGAAACATGTCAGTGGTCAATATCAGGTCACAGAAGTGGGAAATACCATTTTGCCACCATCGGATATACTATCCTGAGCAAAAAAGTCAAGGTCAAGGTCGGGGGGATGTAACTGCGTCACGTACGTCGTCCTCACGAAGATATATGCTCACAGTGATCTTCTCGATGGCGGGCGCCCAGTTATGGTTCTCGAACATGACGTCGTCCAGACCAGCTGACGCGGAGGCAAACACGGCGCGATCCACAGGTTTTTGCGGGGGCGAAACGGAGGCGGGAGGCATAGCGAAGTCTTTGGACTTGAATTTGATGGAAATGACACATTTGACACTGGGTACTGTGAACCAACGCTCGGCCTTCAGTTGCAGACTCGCAGAGGACTGGCTATAGCCGCATTCGACGATAATCCCAGGCTCTCGATCGGCAGTGGGTCCGGCGGGCTTTTTCCCAAAGGCAAAGTCCGGTGTCTCATTGGCATTGGCGCCACCAGTACGGCTGACAGTGAGCTCTCTGTTTGTGTCGAAGAAGAATTTCGAGGTTGACTTTGCGTCTGCGATGGCCCGGAATGGGCGGACGACAGCAGAAACTGTCTCATGGACAGCAGTTGGGCATGTGACGATAAGTACGCCCGACTCGCGGTCGTAAGTGCACCTAGCGGGGGTCAGAAAGGGCAGATAGCATCGAGTTCAGAGGACACGCACTTGGCCCGTCGGTCTTCAGAAACCTTCTCTTCGACAGCACTCCAGACTTCAGGCGCGATGTTGAGTGTCTGCAGTAATGGGTTGGTCAGTTGTGGGACCAACGTTATATAAAAACATACGAGGGAGTCTAGCACCGCGGATGCGGAATGAATGCGGATTTGCTCCTCGATGTCTTTAACCTACAAAGCCATGATGAGATACCAGACCGCCCCAGTATAAATGCGTACGTGTTGGTCGAGTACTCTGGGACCTTTGTTGTTGCCATTCGCCGATTTTGTATCATCCAGAGAGGATTTCGGAGTGTGAAGGCCGAAAGCCACAGCCTGAGACGGGCGCTCCACATTGCGACGCGTTGGAGCAGCAGATGAGATTGTTGCCTGGGGACTTTCGGGAGAGGAGGAGGGGCTTGGGTAGATACCCTGACGTACGCTTGTCCGCATGGAATTCGCCTCGACGCGTTCGACGCAGGCGGCCATAATCAGGAAGATGCGGTAAGAAGCTGTGCTTGTTTGCTGTGGTTGTCCAAAAGCGTCTTGTAACGTAACCCCCATCGTCTCTCGCGATGCGTGGATCCTGCGGCGCACCTCATACTGAGGCGTTCCCGCTGGTTGCTGCCTCTGCGGGCGTCGCGAATACCATTCCTTGCCGTCGCCTCCGCTCACTCCCACCCAAACGCCGCCCTCATCGCCAAGACGTGCCAGTGTCATGGATATGGCGAGTGCAGGATGTCTTTAGCCGCAGCGAGCACCTTGCCAGGCATATTCGGTAAGTCTCTTCTTTAATCCTTGTTGGCGTGGTGGAATCCCTGCTGGCGTAGCGCAATCCCTCGGTGGCTTATCGCTATTTTTGCGCCAATTTCCCCGTCCTTGCGCTACGCTGTGCCTAGTCCTCCCGCGCCTTCCTCTACGCCTCCCCTGCCCTGCGCGCTGCCCTCCCCTTCCCCTTCCCCTCCCCTCCCGCATCGTCCTCGCATCGCATGCCCCCCCCATGACACTCCTCGCTCGCATCCCGGCCAGCCTCTGCGCTACTGCTCGCATCCATAACCATCTCCATCTCCATCCTCGATCCTCCACGCAGCATACGCATCCGACCTCCTTCTCGCTCTCCTTCCGTTCCCTTGCTTCTCCCGCAGATATATCGAGCATTCACCGCGCATATGGCCACCTTCTTCCTCCCCCCTCCTCTCCTCTCTTCCCTATCTATCTCAGACTCCAGTCTGCCTGCAGACCAAAGCTGTGCACTTTCGGAAGCCCCGGCCCGCCAGGGTGGCTGTGGCATTTCGGTAATTTGGGCTAAAAATAGATTTTGGTATGGAATTGTAGGCCTTGACTCGCTCTATAAGATTGAAAGACTGACTTGGTATGTCAGATGACGGGTCTTCCTAAAAAGCAAAAACTCGGGCGGAGCCGGCGGTTTTGAAAAAATCGAAAAAATGGAATAAGTTGAGTAGGGTATAAATTGAAGGCTTTCAAAGCTCTTTCAGATTCTATAGGTGACTCTTCAGTCAGATGAATGGTTTCTT